>JAYXIM010054984.1:0-321317 GCA_037575425.1 Anastrepha fraterculus
TTAAACCCCTGTCGTACTCAATATCGCTACTTTTGCTACTTGAAGAGTGCCAGCCTGGCAATGCAACCGTTTCACCAATATCGTCTTCAATGATTTATAATTATAAGTATATACAAATATGTCTTTTTTTGGCTGCTGAACAGTGTATTAAATTGAATTGAAATGCGTTTTTCTCGAAAATGTACAACAGATCAAAAAATGCAGCACAAAAAGCACAGCAATCACGGCGCTCAATTCTGGAAATCAGTGTGTCCCATGCGGCTTGTGCGCCACTTATTTAGTTACAACTGATTACAAAACTGAATTTTAGATATCTTATCGCTTAATGAAAGGTGTCGTGCTCGAGTGCTCTATTACGAACAATTATAATAAATCATTTTGCCATTTATATCTTTCTAATTTGGTGAAGTTGTATTGGCCTGTGTGTGGGGCGCTGACATAATTTTGCCATTGATTTCCTTATCTGCCCAATAATTGTAATAAGGGATGTCAAATACGATTGGTGTTTGAGTGATTATTGATTATAAATAGACTGCTTGGATGTGGGTTTTCCATATGAAGGTTTGAGAGGTTAATGACTTGGAATTTTTGAAATAGTTACTCACATGAAGATTTAAAAATAATGGGGTAGGTACTGCAAAGTGGAAAGCCCACTCGCTAAATTTATTTTATGCTACTTTTTGTAAGTGATTTTATTCGCTACTAATCCTAGTCTAACTCGGCACTTGCTCGCTATGTTCAGTCAAAAATTATATTAAAAGTCTCTGGCCTCATATCGCCTTTTCGAGAACTATGCTTACGTAGGCGCTTAAGCTCCATTTCAATTAAAGACTAAATGTTTGTCCAGTTTGCATCTTGTTGGTCTAACCATACCATGTGAGTTCACACCCAGGCTCAGGAGCACAGGAGCCGACCCTAAGACCCTAAGAATAAAGATCCCCTCTTTCAAAACGTTGTAGTATGATTATAAGTCGGATATGCCTTAACATTAATATTCATAAAAAAACATTTTGTTTTGGCTTTTATTTTATTGTCCACTTATGCATTCACTGTGTTGTGCCGTTTAAATAAAGTATCATATTTCTTAAAAGGTTCATTACTCCTGAAAGTAAACGCAAATATAGCTAACGTAATTATTATATGCGCGGCGCGTGAATGCTAGAATCATATTACACAAGTAAACACCGAAAAGTTGTTGTTGGCTTGCATTGATAAAAATTACTATAAAAACTCTTGTACTTAGTATGTAAGACAATAAAGAAAATAATCGTTCGCCAAGCTGGATGCCTAGCTTGGAACGATAAACAAATAAACATATTTAACTTCAATAAATATTCTTTCATTACATGGCGATCCTGCCAGCTTGGTGCTAAGATTTTTTTGCACAAGTGGCGGAAAGCTCAAATGCTTATTCCAAAGTCCAGCTTGGTGCTAAGATTTTTTGCACAAGCGGCGGAAAGCATATAATATAATATACTAATACTAATAACAAAGTCCTGGTATTGATCAGCCAATAAGATCTACCAGTTGCGTGAAGTTCCTGGTCTGGCCAATAGACCAGAAGATAGATGACCACAGAAGGGCCGAAAGCTATCTCCATTGAGGAGAAGAAACCATTTATTAAGAAACCAGCCGATCAAGAAAGTCGAAATAGACATGTATTTTGGAGTCATGGATATCTACCCCAAGAAGTCAACACTCAGCCACCACCACCTTGGAACAAGGCTTGGAATTTGGGAACGCATCTCAAAATTGGAATTCCTGCTGCAACAGCGTAAGCAGATTATATAAATACAAAACAAAAAACTGTGCGTGCTTCACGCAGACAGTATAGGCTGATAAGCGTTAACCGCTCGCAGAAAAACAAAGAAAAAAACTATGCGTGCTTCACGCAGACAGTATAGGCTGACAAGCGTTAACCGCTCGCAAAAAAAAAAAAAAAAAAAAATAATAATAAATTATTTCTTTACATGGCGAGAATTTAGAGATGAAACTGTAAAAAAAAAAAAAAATGATTCGGAAAGTTTTATGTTTACTTGTGTAATATGTTTATAATATACTTTCTAATATGCTTACTCAATAAATATTCTTTCATACTAAATGAATTAACTTGAAAAAAAAAATTCGTAAATCCAATGTAAAAACAAAATTTTTCAAAATGTTTATACACACATTGTCGTTTAAAAACAAAAAAAAAAAAAACAAAAAAAAAATTTAAATAAAATATAAATAAATAAATATGTAATATAAAAACAAAATTATATATCCTTACATTATAAACTATTTGATTTACGGTATAAGGTCCCCAATAGCTAATTTTTCAGTAATGGAAAATTTTTTTTTATCAAAAGTTGATAAACCTGGCTTAAATTTAATCAAAATTTCTTTAATTATAATCACAGTCATAACCTTATTGATACTAGCATTAAAATTATATGCTATGCATAATAAAAAATTGAAGGAAAAGATAATCACGTCGCGGACGCTTTGTCTCTCATTACAATCAATGACTTAAAGGAAATAAATGAAAAGAATCAAAATTTATACAAAATAGTGACTAGATCAATGTCGAAAAATAACAACAGTCCAACTACACAGCAGCACATTAAAACATATGATAAGCCCAAAATATATGTCCCAATTAATAACACTGACGTCAGGAAATACAATAAATTAAAGATTACACCCACGCGATGTTACATCAAACGAGGAAAATCTATAATGGCATATATAAAAATTGATGACTTATTTGTTAATGGGAAAATTGACTTAGGACAATTCTTCTCTAGGCTCGACGAAGTGGCCGACAAATATGGCATTAATAATTTACAAGTGGCACCTAGCGAGAAAATTTTCGAATTTGTCTCGATAAATGATTTTAAAAATAAGGGCAATATGATATTAAATAAAATAAAAGTAGCGCTACTGAATGAGGTGACCCAGATCAATGATGCTAAAACTGTAATGGACATTCTAAAAAGATACCACGATGACCCTATAGAAGGCGGTCATTGCGGAATTTTCAGAACACTTATGAAAATTAAAAGACATTACTTCTGGAATAAAATGTCAAAAGATGTTGCTAAGTACGTAAAAACTTGCGAAAAATGCCAAAAAACCAAAATAACAAAGCATTTAAAAAGCCCCATGACTATAACACCAACACCTACAGGTACATTTGATACAGTTATGGTAGACACAATAGGCCCACTACCTACAACAATTAATGGCAATACTTATGCAGTCACAATAATATGCGACATGACAAAATATTTAGTCACGATACCCATCCAAGACAAAAACGCCAAGACAGTGGCGAAAGCAATATTTGAAAAGTTTATTCTTACCTACGGTCCAATGAAGACGTTCATTTCGGACATGGGTACAGAATACAAAAATTCAATACTAACAGAGCTATGTGAATTGCTAAAAATAGAGAAAATTAATTCAACTGCTTACCACCACCAAACATTAGGAGTAATAGAAAGATCACATAAAACTTTCAATCAATACATAAGATCTTACATATCGATTGACAAAAACGACTGGGATGAGTGGCTACAATACTTCACATACTGTTTTAACACCACTCCTTCTACAGTACATGACTATTGTCCGTATGAATTAGTTTTTGGAAAAACACCAAACATGTTTCAGCAGTTCAAAAATGTAGACCAAATTACTCCATTATATAACATAGATAACTACGCTAGAGAAGTAAGATTTAGGCTAGAAGTAGCACATAAAAGAGCTCGCAATATGATAGACATAGCTAAAATTAAGCAAAAAACATTTTATGATAAAAATAGTTTAGATCACAATTTTAGCATAGGCAATTTAGTTTTACTTAGAAATGAAGTGGCCCATAAACTGGAACCCCAATATTGTGGGCCTTATCCCATTAAAGCAATAGATAATAAAAATAATGTTACTATAGTCGATAAGTTATCTTCAAAAGAACAAATAGTTCACAAAAATAGGCTTAAGATTTATCAACAATAAGTAGTTTTAAAGACCGGTCTAAACTTAGAAAATTAATACAATATATCCATATAAATAAAATTAAGATTACTCTTATGTACATATTTTATTTTAACAATTCAATGTAAAAGAATGTTCATACAAAAAAAAAGTTGTATGAGCATTCTTCCGAAGAATGGAGGTGTAGTATGATTATAAGTCGGATATGCCTTAACATTAATATTCATAAAAAACATTTTGTTTTGGCTTTTATTTTATTGTCCACTTATGCATTCACTGTGTTGTGCCGTTTAAATAAAGTATCATATTTCTTAAAAGGTTCATTACTCCTGAAAGTAAACGCAAATATAGCTAACGTAATTATTATATGCGCGGCGCGTGAATGCTAGAATCATATTACACAAGTAAACACCGAAAAGTTGTTGTTGGCTTGCATTGATAAAAATTACTATAAAAACTCTTGTACTTAGTATGTAAGACAATAAAGAAAATAATCGTTCGCCAAGCTGGATGCCTAGCTTGGAACGATAAACAAATAAACATATTTAAATTTCAATGAATATTCTTTCATTACAACGTGTTGCGGTTTTTTACACTTACAAAGTCTAGAGAAACTGAACCCGAACAAGAAACCGTTCCGATTGAGTTTGGCATACGTAAGTGGCGCTGGATTGGTCACATACTCCGCAAACCCGAAACGATATGGTTTCGTAACGCAGGTCTAAAATGGTATCCCCTGGCTTACAGATGACTTGGCTCTCAAGCGAACACCTGGCGCAGAACCATCAATAGGGAACTCGACGCCGAAAAGTACAACTGGAATGACATTTGCCTTGCAGCACCGAATAGTGTGCGATTTAGATCTATTCTATAGGCTCAATGCGGCCCATGAGGACATCAGCACAGCGGTAAGTAAGTGAGTCTAGAGTAGTTGCAAAAAAGGAAAACTTTGAAAAATCTTTTACTGAAATATGTAAGAGTTCGAGAATGGCGATTTCGATTAATCATTGCAAATCCACTACAAAGAAGTTATTCATTTTCTGTAGTGGTCATAAGCCTAAGTCGAAAATCTTATTTTCGAGAAAAATCACTTTGTAGGCATTCTTATAAATCTTCTTCTTCTTAATTGGCGCGATAACCGCTTACGCGATTTTGGCAGAGTTTAACAAAGCGTGCCAGTCGTTTCTTTCGCGTGCTAACGGGCGCCAGTTGGACACACCAAGTGAAGTCAAGTCCTTCTCTACTTGATTTTTTCAACGCAAAGGGGGCCTTCTTCTTCCTCTGCTACCACCAGCTGGTACCGCATCGAATACTGAATACTTTCAGAGCCGGAGCGTTTGTATCCATTCGGACGCCTTGACTCAGCCAACAAAGCCGCTGGATCTTTCGTCCCTGCGTTATGTCTATGTCGTCGTAAAGCTCATACAGCTCATCGTCCCATCGCTTGTGATATTTGCCGTTGCCAACGTGCAAAGGTCCAAGCGTCGCTTCATCGGATGTTGTCATTGTCCAAGCTTCTGCGCCATACGTTAGGACTGAGTGAGACAATGCCTCGTCTGTACTCCAACCAATATTCCACATTACTTCCTTGGGAGTGATAAAATAAAGTTGGTTGTAGTCGTGTTGCAAGTTCGTAGCATTATTTTGACAATACCGTGGGAGGTCGAGAGGCTCCGCATATCGACCGTGCTTCCAGAGTTTGTTCCTCTTCTAGTTCCGTCTTCAAAACTGAGACTGAGTGATATATGTTCGACGTACTCGTCCTAGGCAAGTGGGTGCCTGTCTTAGCGAGTTCGTCATACTACAACAAAAAGCATTGCAAAAAATTAGGTGCTGATGCATGTATATACCTTAACAGATCTTCGCCGTCACGTTTGAAGAGTTTGTCGGCTGCCGCGGCTGTGTTGTTCTTTTGCCGTGTCATTGCTATTCTCAGCTTATCATAGTCGGGCAGCGGAACGGTAGTCCCGTCGCCAACAACTGGGGTATCGAGATTTTCACATTTTTTGTGACTTCTGCTGCTGTCACTATTCAGCAAGTTCGAGAAATGTTCCTTCCATAACTTAAGTATGCTCTGGCCGTTGACTACCACATCGCCGTCTTTGTTTTTACAGGTAAAAGCCCCGGTATTAAAACCAGCTTATAAATGGCGAAAATGTTATACGATACGAGGGCGCAGGAGAGAATTGTAAGAGCCAGAGCATTCAACACAAGAGCAAGAGAAAGATCGAGAATAAGATGGGCCGACGAACGAGAGGATGACATCAATATACTTGGGATAAGAAATTGGGAAAGAGTCGCAAGCCATCTAGATGTATAGAGGTCCTACGTGTAGTAGCAGTCAAAAGCTCTTAAATTGCTGTAGTGCCAAAAGATGATGATTGAAGCCTTTTGTAAACCGCTAAACTTCCTGGCGGTCGAATTTTTGGACGTTTCCCATATTGGCTAGCATCTCTAGCTCTGCGTATTCACGTATTTCGGCTCTCGTTCCTTCCTTCGTATCCTTTCGTCGCTCTTCCTTTTTCAACTCCTGGTACCGATCCCACATGGCTCACGTTTCTCCCGATCGCAGCGTTGCCGTATAGGCAGCGTCATTTCTTCCTGCGACAGCGTGTGATTTCTCATCGTACTAAGTGTTTTTTCGGGCTCGCTGAAATTCGATTTATTTTTTTCGGCAGTGGTACACAGAGAACAAGAAATTTGGCTCAATTGTTCGTGCATGCCGACTGGTTGGGCAGTGCTCTATGAGAGCTTGAGTGCGAGTCGAGTTGCGAATCTTCTGGCTATCGGCTTCGACTGCACAGTACCAAGTTTCGAGCCCCGGCGAAGTCGATCAGCCTCTCTCCGTTAGCTGATGTTGCATGGTAAAGGCTGACTGTAACGACCGTGTGACCAAAAATCTCTACCTTGCCCATCCAGGCATTTAAGTCGCCAAGCAAGATTTGTATGTCGTGGCATGGGCAGAACTCAGGAACGTTTCAGTCGCTCATAGATGGTCTTTGGTCGCATCGTCCTTCTCTTCCGTCGTGGCGTGGGCGCAAATTAGCAAAATATTGACGAATCTCGCTTTGATGTGGATTCTTGCGTGACGCTCGTCCACCGGAGTGAACATAAGTATTGTATTTGGCGGCGAAGTCTCTCTCCCACCAAAAAATCCCACAACGAATTGGCGCTTCTTTATATGACAGATGTAGTAGACGTCGCAAGGTCCAAATATCTTGTTGCCTTGCTCCGTCTATCGCATGTCTTGGAAGGCAGTGATGTCAGCCTTTAGTTTTATGAGGACATCAACCAGTTGGGAAATCTTTTTGACCTTTGCCTTCTTTGAATGTGGCATTCTTAGAAGTGGACACGGAGCTTTTTCGCCATAGAAGTGAACACAGAGTGTTTCTATTTTAGAATCGAACATAAAAAAGATAGAGTGCAATGAAAAATCAACAATTTTTTGGGAGAAACGAAGTCGCCATAAGTGTTTTTAAAGAACGGTTACAACAAAGAAAGTACACCGCTGGCCTTTTCCGTATCTTCCAAAACTCTCTGCATAGTAATCCAATTGGCAGAAATTTGCTTGTGAATTAAGTTAGTTGAGGTTGGGTAGTGGAACGGACCGGCGGTAAAGAATATAAAAATACAAGAAGGTGCAGTTCCCACACACAGAAACAAATTGAAACCAATTAGATTCAATTAGGTTTTTGTGTGTGGCATATAATTTTACCGATTGTGTTTTACTAGCGCAACAGGACGGCACCTCAACTTCTTTCCGCCAATCGTTCTTGGATAGCTGATTTATCAGTGTGGGCCTGTGATTTTACGCACCTTTCCTTCCACAAACGTCTATTAGCCAATTAAGGAGTACAAACAACAGTCGCAGATTTCACTTTTTTTCTAGTGGGTTTTATTTCCCTATAAAACTGAAAATAAGTCAAAGCAAAGTGGCCACTTTGTCCTTTTTGAAGTGAAACTTCTTGGGTGTCGATAGACGAGCGAGAATGATGAGTAAAATTTCAAGGCCATGCAACGTTTTGAGACATTTTCGTTCCGCGACAGAGAAAAAAGATATAACGTAAACGAAAGAGAGAGAGAGACCTATACCTTATATATATCTTAGATACACTTTAGGCTATTTTTCCTAAGTTTTTTCTTGTGGTTGTTAATTTCTAGTGAAAAATATCACTGCCTACTTTTTGGAGCTTCTTTGTTGGTGCAAACTTGTAGGAAATATATTTTTGGTGCCTGCTTCTGGGCGTTATATTTCCTTGGTGCCTACCCTTTGGGGCGTGTTTTGGTCCCAATTTTTTTAACTTTTTTTTTGGTATCGCTTTTCGGCGCTTATTACCGTTTCCTGGCTAGTGCTTGTGCGTACTATAAAGTGCTATCAATTTCGGTGTCGGATTTATTGGTATTGCCTTGCGGTAACTTTCGCCGTTGCTGCGGTTCTGGGATCGCTGCGTTTGTGCGGGTGATACGCTCTCGGAGTAGTGCGCGTTGTTGCCACGGTTTGTTTCCGCGGTTTATCTACACCGGTCGACCCTTCTCCGTGTTTTGTAAATTTTGTCTTGTATTTGTATTTGTATTCTCTTCAAATGTTTTGAATTTATTTAGATACATATTCTTTCTCTCTCTATCTCTCTCGGGTCTCTCCCTCTTTCTTTGTGTAACAAAAAATCAAAAAAGGGAAGGAGAAGCGAAATTAATCTCATTTACGCCCATGAGTCTTATTTTCCAAAGAAAAGATATTCACCTCTCAGTTGGCCTCATTTTCCTTGCCCTTTCCGTGGCCCTGATTTCGTAAAAAAAATATAATTCAGTCCGTCGGTATTATATCCGCAGCAGGTGCAGACGCAGCGAGCGCCTAAAGGAACACCCTTTACATTGTGAACAAACGTCAACAAATTGGCGAACGTTGCATGCAACTTAAACTAGGCGAAAACGATGGCGGCAAATATTTATGCGCAATTTGCAGTAGTAACAAAACCAACAACAACAATAAAAGCACTTTTCGCTCGCGTTAGAATGCAGAAATCGTTATTTATGTTACGTTATTGTGGCAAATATACCGTTTTGTGTGAGGGTTTATGTGTTGGTGTGCTTAAAAAAATTACGGCGAAACTTTTCTTTCAAACATTTAAAATGGTACGCGCGAATTGTTGCAGCTAAATAGGCGTTGAAGCGCAAAAACAAATTGCTTGCATACCGAGCGATATTTTGCTTTTAATTATTATTTGCTTTTTTTGCATTTTTCTATTTTTCTATTCATGGAAATGCATAAGAAATGAACAAATTGCTGTCGACGACGACGTTGACGATGTGTTGAGCTGCAATGCTGACTGCTGACAGGCGTCAAATATGTGGCACGCGGCATTAATAAGTGAATGGAAGCAGATAAGGAGCGTAGCCATTCGGAACAATGCCGATTGAGTGGGGCAATGGACATTGAATATAAATCTTTTCACATCAAATTTTCATAAAAGAAACGAAAAATATTGCAAGTGAACAAAAAAAAATATAAAAAAGAAGAAATCATTTAAAATTAAAGAAACCTACATTGGAAAAAGTGGCAAAAGCGGACAAAAAAAAATAATAAAAAAAACTGTCATACTAACTTTCATAAGAGGCTGAAAGAATAGTGGCAATCAGTGTTGAAAGATTCATAGATATCCGCATTTGTAGTGCCACTTGGTGTAAGACGGACAATAGCAAAATGCACGCCGCACATACATACATACATACATATATATAAATACAGTATGCAAGCTACTGTAAATCGGCCTATCTGGCGGGAAGCGTGTTACTAGTCCATTTAGGTAGGGTACTAGTCCACACACCGTATAATTTTGCAGCAAGTGACAGCGGCTGTGCCATTCCTTATGCCGCTAAGGTTGACTACGCCCAAGTTGCTCCTTTGCGCCGCCTTGATAGTTTTAATCATCATAGCGCGGTTGAGAAACTATGGCAAACTCAAAGGTGATCAGAGGAGCTATCGTATTTTCAATTGAAATAAAACAACGAAAGTTCAAATTAACTGGGCAATCTTTTAATTTTTTTTTGTGTATAATCATTCACGGCATTATCAATATCTCATCGTAGCTGAGATTACAGAGATCGATCGGGGCCGAGAATAGATCCTTGCGTTGCGCCAGACGTTATCGCTTTTGTTTTCTGACCATCTGAAACACAATGGGAACTGGTAGGGCTCTGTCCGGCATTGGACAACATAGTAGGCACGGACTTCGATCCAACGATCCTCGCCATGCCTCTTGACTCCATGCCATCGAGAGTCGTACTTGAAAAGAGATACAGTGTAGTACTGCCAGAGGCTCAGTTGTGGTCAAACTCAGAAAATGAGCCCGGCAAACACTGTTTTCGCATTTTTACGGATGGCTCCAGGGCCGAGCATGGCTCCGGCTCTGGGGTCTACATGGAATCCAGCGGCAGAAGACTGCACTTTTCTCTTGGAATGCATGGCTCTGTGTTTCAAGCGGAGGTGTATGCAGTTCAAGAAGCGATGAACTTTGTTGTGGAAAACCGATGGAGAGGCAGATCTATATGTGTATTCAGCGATAGCCAAGGTCTTTGGCACTGATGTGTTAAGAAGCGACCATCTTGGCTCCTTGGCACCATAAGATCTACTCAGATTTCTTCGGAGATCGGGTAGATTTAAAAAGAGAATCCAAGTGAAGTAGAATGGACTTAATCAATGTCTCAGTGCTGCACTTGCTAGTTGTCCCGACAAAAAAAAAGGAAAAAAACAAAAAAAAAATCTGGTGTGTCGTACAGCACGGTCACGCTCAATCAGGTAGCTCTGTAGAATCCTTACAGGTATGCAGGTATTCGCAACCGTTCTCGTAGTGCCTTTAGAATGTCTATCCATGGTAGGCTGTTAAAGGCGTTTCGTACATCGAGCGTTGCCGCCAGGACGGTGATGCGGTTCGGATAGTGGCGTCTGCGTTGAGTGCTGCTTACCATCTCCTCTACTGCGCCAAGGGCTGATTTTCCGCGTCGACAACCGTATTACCTTGCTGATAATCCTCCTGCTCTCTCAACAGACTCTGCAAGTCTGCGCTGTATGTGGTTTCTCGAGCAATTTCCCGGCGCTGTGCAGCATACAAAGTGGACGGACGCCAAGCTGACGTTTGCGCTAGCATCAGTTTCTGCGATAAATTGCTTGCCGAAACGTGGACACAGTAAATCCATTGTTTCACGGGCTGTATGGGAAATAGCGCCGTCGTTCTCGTAGAACTAAATGTTGTGGAGATCACGGGCTTCAATTTCCGGCATCAAGAAATCGGTTATCATGGCGCGATAGCGTTCGCCATTCACTGCCTCGTCTTTGAAGAAATCTGAGCCGATGATCCCTTCAGCCCAAAGCCCGCACCGAACGGTTGTTTTCAATGGATGTAATTGCAGTTATTGAATGTCTTCGTGTTGCTCTTAGGCCCAAATACGCTACTGCTGCTTATTGGCGTAGTCATTAAGCCAAAAATGGGCCTCATCGCTGAACACCATAAGTTGACCTTAGCGCGCGATGCACACTTCTCAGAGGAGCCTCGATTTTCGTAATAAAATTCTACGATTTGTCTTTCCATGATGAAATGCCCTTGAATGTTGAAACAAATGATGTATTTAGTTGGACAGTAGTCTCGCGTGATCTGTCAAGAAAACCTTATTGGAAGAAGTACCTCCAATCTGATCACCCTTTATGTAGACTGTGGTTGCCCACATCTGTAGATATACTCCAATTCCTCAGTATTCCGTTCCGATAGAGTTGATGCTTTTTCTGGGCCATATTTGGGCTACGCAAATTTGTTAGTTCTATGCTTTTTGAAGCTGAGGGTCCTAAGTTTCTCAATTTATCAATCGCAATACAGAAGAAATTTTTTCCTCGTTTAGGATCTTCCAGTTGTTTGTTTTTTTGAAACTTTATCTTCTCTTCTTTAATAAACGAGAAGCTCCTATGAGACTCAGTATTAACGTAAAGAAAAGTTTCTGATTTAATATCCAATTTCATCTCTCGAGCAAACAACTTTGCAATTTTGTAGAGCTGTGAACTCTTCTCTCGCAAACTCTGTGGCTTCCATTTGCTTCCGCTTATTTTCACGCCATTTGTTTCGATTTGGTTTTGAACGATGTCAGAGAGAGTCTAGTGGCTAGATGTCCTGAGATACTGGGGATCAAAAGCTGACAATCATCTCCCTACTTCATCTGTTTAGATTACCTGGCATAAAATATGCCTGACTGCAAAGTGTTTCAAAATTAGCTGCTTCTACATCTTTTATTAGAGCCGTCTACACCTACAAAAGTAAAGTTTCTTCTTCTCTAATCAGATCTCGGAAGACGAAGTGCCTAACAATGGCGGATAAGGACCTTGTCATTTGAGCCTTTCCCTTCATAAACCCAGTTCTCGGCAGATGGGTCGTAATGTATGTGCAGCAGAAGCTCCTTTTGCAGGTAGCTCACACAAGTGGAAATCTCTTGTAATCGGATAAATTTAAGATTTTTTGTAACCTTTTTCGGTACAAATGACCAATCCACAAGCGTAAACTTCTTCTAGACGATTAGAAGCTCTGGAACCACCTGTACCCTACTCATTTTTCGTTCATTCCGTTCGGGATCATAGGATCTCCACAAAGCTCTTCAATCGTACCCAGTTCTGGGCTGTTGTTTTGGCGCCGTCCCATGTGATGTCGGCATCTGCTAGCTGGCGAAACATCGACCTTCTCCAAGTATTCTTTAGCTGACCGCGACCTCTGCTTCTTTCCGGGTTCTTGTTTAGCGTCATTCTTGTGATGCTATCTGGTAGTTTTCTAAGCGTGTGACCTATCCATCGCCACTTTCTGCATTGGATTTGCCATAGGATGGATTCCTCATTCGTTGATCTGCACAGCGCGTCGTTGCTGATGGTGTTCGGCTGGATTACTCTGCAAATTGTGAGTAGGCATTTGCTGACGAAAGATTGCAGCCTTTGTGTGATCGTGTTGCAGCCCAGCCATGTTTCACTTCCGTTCAACAATACTCACTTCATGCGTGAGCTGAATATTCGCAGTTTAGTGCGCCTGGAGATTTGCGAACTCGCCCATACGGCATGCATTCGCCCGAACCGCGCCCTTGCTTTGTTTAGCCTGCAGTTGACATCTTCATCTGCTGCCCCGTCTGTCGTGATAGCACCGCCGAGGTAGCAGCAGGTTTCGACTAATTTCACCCGGCATCCGTCAACCATTCTCTTGCTTTATTGTGATTGATTCTCATATCCATCGTCTTAGCGATCTTGACCTTCAGTTCGACAGTGCGTGCTAGCGCGACTAGTTTGTCCGCCTTCGCTTCTTGCTTGTCACTAAGTTTGTAAGAGAGGAGACAGATGTCAGCGGCGAAGTTCAGGTCCTCAAGATGTCTGACCTGCGACTGACATCAGCAGAATGTCTTTAGACTGGAATTCGCAAGGCTCTCGCAGGAAGAGGACGGTCGAAAGGAACATGCAGCCGAAGCCTGTATGACGAATTGGCGACATCTGACGACTCGCTCTCTCGAAGTTAAAGTCAAAAGCTGCGAATCGACCCCAATTGATTTTACTTGTATCGGCGCTTTGCGTCTCCAGTCGGCACGATAGCAAATAATATTGTAATAGTGATAATAATAATAATAATAATAATAATACCGAGATTGGACTGACCTGGGCTGCGTACATTGAAAATATTCCTTGGTGAATAAGAGCCCACCCGCCCCTTGTCTAGTCTGGAAGGTTAGCGCAGACAGTCTTAATCCACCTGACTGCCACCTACGCAAAAGTTTAAGTCGTATTTGTTTCCAGTCAGACCTTTGGGCGGAGCTCACGTAAGGTTTTAGCGCTCACCATGGGCATTAGGCCGGGTCGATTTGTGGGGAGGCAAAAAAATCGCCCATTGATCTGTGAAAATCATTTCTAGGGACCAAAATAAGAAACTTTGCCGAAGGAACCATACCTCTACAACGAATTCTGATGCCCCCCAATTTGGGTCGAACTTTTTAGTTTCTTTTCTCATGTAAAGGCCAAAAATGGTGATATTTTGAAATGATTGTATGAGGAACCCCCCAGGGGAGTTCCAGGAGGGGTGCCACTGGCATGGGTGGATCGGCCGTCCAAAGTTAGTGGGGGTCGGTCATACATTTGGACTCGATTGGAGCACTCTAAATGGGTCAAAGTGGGATTTTTCGTTCGACCCAAATTGGGGGACATCAGAATTCGTTTTAGAGATATGGTTCCTTCGGCAACGTTTCTTATTTTGATCCCTAGAATACGATTTTCACAGAGCAATGAGCGATTTTTAAATCGACCCGCCCTAATGGGCATGGATGAGGTTCTTGGTTCTGATGACAAAAAGAACAGGCTAATAAAAATTTGTTCAAATATTGTTCCGGTGGCTTTAACTTTCTGGGCTATTTTCCGAAATTGTGAAAACAGGCACTGAGTAGAGAAAATGAGTAGTTTCAAACTAGTTCGTTTGTCATCAGACTCTTACAATTTTTTCCTCGAGGTATTTGTTCAAGGTAGTACCAATACAGTTACTTGAGTGAATAAAAAATTCCTTGAGCCACAAAACAAGTGCTCACACCCACACAAACACACACACACACACAGGCACACATGGAGACTGATAGGCAGACACAGAGGAACGCTTTGAATGTTACACCCACAGCAACTCATGGGTGTTGTGGCTTTTGTGGCAACCTTTGGTCGTGGGAGTAGTTCTTGCTGCTTGTTGGATTTGCGGTTTGGGCGTGTGTGTATGTGTGTGTGTGTGGCATATGTGCATTTGCGTCACAGTTGTTCAGTTCGGTGCGGTTCAGTTGAGCTCAGTTAGCTGCATCGGCGTTTCGGTGTCAAGTGCTTAAACACAAACACACAAAGGGCTGCACGCGCATATACACAAACTCATGCACGTTTGCACTCAGAAATTCGCCTCAAAGAAGTGCACAAATAACGAAGATGTATCGTCGCTGCCCTCAGTCAGTCAGTCAGTCAGTCAGTCAATCAGCCGGTTTGTCCGTTTGTCGACCGGTGTTGGGTTGCTCGTGCCTGAGCACTAATACAGTAGACCCCGCTGAGTCTCTTGTTTTAAGTCAGTCAAGTGCACTAAAAGCCACTAAACGAATTTATTCTACAAACGCCCTTAAGCTAGTTTTTTTTCTGTATTTTTTTGTTTTTGTACAGCAACTCAAGATGCACACTAGTGATGTGACGAATAGTTCGTAATTCAGTTGGAGAGTAGAAATGTGAAAAAATTTCTTGAAAAAAAAATGAGGTAAACATTAAGAGGTTTGCTGTCCCCTTAAACTGTGACGTAATGTTAAGATAAATCGAAGAGGCTAAGAGGGATACAAATACAGGTTTCATTGGTATTTATTATCACATTGGTTTAAGGTACCACGCCAATTCAGTTATCTGGTAAGAAGGCATCTAAATTGGTTAAAAAAAGAAATTAGTTACTGATCAGGGATTGATTTTTAAGACCTCTGAAATGTCATTAAACTCTTTGCTGCATCTTATAAAATAAAGTCCTAGTTTCGTATCCTTATTCACTCCGCTTGGGCGCATAGGACCTGCACGAGACTCTTCCAACGTACGCGGTTCTCGGTTGTTGTTTATGTGCCGCCCTAAGTGACATCGACATCTGCTAGCTCGCGCGACATCGACCTTCTCCAAGTAATCTTTGGTCGACCTCTGCTTCTTGCGGGTGCCAGTCCATTGTCATTCTCGTGATACTATCTGGTGGTTTTATAAGCGTGGGACCTAGGTAGGTAGGTGAAATGGTTGAAGTGCCGGTCTGGCACTCCTCAAGTAGCAGTAAAGAGCCGTTTTGATACCATTATGAGAACTCCAACAGGCAAATATCTACAGCCAGCTAGAACTGTTTATATAATGGAGGAGATTGATTGGATTTGGGTTAGCGCGCAGCTCCAGGCTGTCGAAGAAAGGAGCTCCCAGTGACCTTAATCGTCTAGCTGCCAAACCCGGACATTTACAGAGAAAATACTCTACCGTCTCCTTCTCTGAAAGGTCCCCACAGCTTCTGCAATGGGGGTTAAATGGTAACTCTAGCTTTTCCGCGTCTATGTCGATCATTCAGTGACCGGTAAACACAGCTACGAGTTTGGAAATTGAATGGCGAGGAGTCCAAAGGATTTTCTGAGTCCTTCGTATATCGTATTGGGGCCAACGGGTTGCGGAAATAGCACATGAAGAAATGGATATCCACTTTCCTAGAACAACTGTCAGGGTGATGCCGATGACCGGGTAGGAGGTCTCTGAGGCCAATTCAGTCCCCTTCATGGCAAGCTGATCAGCAGTTACAGTTCCCTCTATGCTCCTATGTCCTGGAACCCAGATCAGAGAAATTTTATCTGCACACGTAAAATATTTGATCTCCTCCTTACAGGAGTTTACTAAGTTCGTTCTGCACCATGGCGTCGTCAGAGCCTTGATCGCGGTTTGACTAAGGGAGAAAATCTTAATATCTCCCTTGCTGCCGCGTTCAATCAGCATTTTGTATGCCAAAGACTTCGGCTTGAAAAACACTAGCAGTGTTTGGCAGTTTAAAGGATATAGATAAATTGGCTGATTTAGAGAAAACCCCTGCTACGACTCCTGATTCCATCTAGGAACCGTCAGCGAAGACAGAGGTGCAAGCTTCGGTGCAGATTTTCCCCTCGATCCAATCCTGCCTATTTGGAAAGATTGCCCTAGCACGTTCCTCAAACTCTACATAGTTTGCGGATAGAGAGATCTTAACTGCCGAAAATGCTAGCATGTCCCTTGAGAGATTGCCCCCAGAGGCGAATCTCCTTTAACCTGATTGCATTTTGAGCTGCGATGGACGATGCGATGACGGAAAAGTTGATGGGAAGTATGTGCAAAAGGAGATTCAGGGCACCACTGGGGCAAGTTTTACATCCTCCGGTGGTGGCAATGCATGCGCCCTCCCCAATTTAGTGTTATTATAGCTCTTCCGAAGAGCTTCCCAGCAAACTAGGCACGTTAAAGCCACTGCGTTGTACATCCGCAGCGCGACCTGTGGCTTGAGTCCCCATTTTTTACCGAACATAGATTCTCAAGAGTAGAAGGCTATACTGACCGTTTTTACCCGATTTTCAATGTGTAGCTTCCAATGGAGATTGGAGCCAAGTATCACTCCCTGATACGTAACTTCCGATGAGACCGGGAGAACGGTGTTGTTTAATTAGGAAAGTCGAAAGGATGGAGGTTTATATTTTCTGGTAAATAGCACCAGCTCCGTTTAGTCAGAGTTAACTCGGAGGCCGAAAGTGGCAGGCCAGCGACTGAGTACAGCCCGTGAGTGACCTTTCCAAAATCTCAGCCATGACTGAGAAAAACGGTTTCGATACCATTAGGACCAAGTCATCGGCGTATGCTACTACCTTAACACCATCCCGTAGGGGAGAAAGGACACTATTCTGCAGCGTCCCTCTGTGAACGAATCTAGTGCCATTAGCTCCTCTTGCGCCCGTATTAACTAAAGATGCGTGTGTCCTATCTATCGGCACTTTTTGCATTTGATTTGACACGCCAGAAATAGGAAAAGGAAGGACGCGCTTGGTGTGCCCAACTGGCGCTGGTTATTACGAGAAAGAAACGACTGGTTCGCTTTGTTAAACTCGTCCAAAATCGCGTAAGCGGTTATCGCGGCAATTAAGAAGAAGAAGAAGAAGACGTATAATCAAAGGAGGTTCAGACAACTTATAGCCCTCCTAAAGGATAAACAGAGAATGCTCATGGGCATTTTCGTAGGTCACTGCAGATTGCGTAGTCAGTTCCACTGTGTTGGGATATAGGCCACACACACCTGTCGTTACTGCGGCCAGTTTCCGCAGGCTCCAGCACATCCTTACGAATGTGGCGCTCTAGCGCGAAGAAGATTGAGACATCACGGCTAGAAGAAAGGCGCATACGGTCAGCCCAATCTGGCTCTATCTTAGGTTGATTAAGAGAACTGGATTTCGATGAGGTTTTGCGATTAGGAGAAGCCACAAAAGACCACATGGACGAAGTGCAAACCTCATTTTCAATCATTCTTTCATTCATACTTGTTTATTCGATTTTACCACGGAACTTTATGTTTATCTGTTTAGTAGCTCTACAATATGAGTTGTTAGAATCTCTCTCGGGGTCAGAGCTCCAGAATTTAGTTAGATTCGCAAACGTCGCAGGCTTTTTACAAGAACCTTACTACAAGGAAACGTAAGGGTCAAGCTCCATCTGGCACCACTAAAGACCTATAATTCTATGTGATGGCTGTCAGCCAGCTAGGTCACCCTAACTTTTATCTTATTATTAGCCTTCAGTCCAACTTTGTACTTTTATCAAATAATTTCTGACCTCGCTGATATAAGAGTAGGAATTTGTGACGTCGTAAATTTTTCTGCAATTTCTGCAACTTGCCATATAAAGCATTTCAAATTATTACACCTATGTACGTACATATATTTGTCCATAAGTATGCGTTCATGCATACCTACACATCTACATCTTTTCTCTGCGTTTCCATGAACACAACTTCCTCGTGTCACAATCGCTCTTTGCGTGTAATTCGCTTGCTCTAATTAGATCCCACATACCTTCATGTGTACGTTGTTATTAACTACCTGCGACGTCAAGCAGCGCACCTTCGCAAATCTCCACTGAGTTTAAGGAACCTCTTTATTACTTCAGTGCTTAGTCGTCTGCATGTGAGAAATCCTTTGGTAATTTTCAAAGCAATCACTTTCTTGGCGTCACTGCGTCTCGTTGGCAGTTACGTGTAATTTTTATGTTGTTTGTTAATTACATCTGCCATGCGTGGCTTGGATTGCTGCTATAAAGCTATGAAATTTGTTTTGATCACTCGTAATTGCAAATGTTACCCTTGTAAAGGCATTTGTGTAGCACAAGCGGAGTTGTTGTTGTTGAGTATCTGCAGGCACCTAAGAGCAACAACACATTTAAGAATTATAATTGATATTGGATGGAGCTTTAATAATTTACCCTCACTAATCCTTGATTATGTGCATATATACATATGGTCATCAAAATAGGTACCCGCCACTAAAACTTCATCACTCTCTTCAGACTTAACAAAAAACTGGAAATTTTTTTTCTTGTATGGAATTAATGCTTGAAAAATTATAATAAATAAATAGCTGCCACTTTTATCCTTTTTCTGAAGATTCTAAAAAAAATTGATACCGAGACAAGAAGTAGTTTACACTGATTTTTCCAAGATATGATTAGTTATGTCGGTGGTACATACACTTTTGCTCACATGATTAAGTCACTTTAGCTTATTGCAATAAAAATTTAATTTTTCGCTAAATTTTTCATGCAAAATTTTTTACGTAAATTTTACTTAAAAGATGCATTTTTTGTGTATAAACTAAAGTTTCAAATTTAGTACAAAATTTAACAAATTTAAAAATTTTCTACTTTTGAATCAGAATTTTCAGAAAACTTATTGGTATGCTGTTTTTATAGTTAACTTGTTGAATTTTTGTTTTCCGCATACGACATTGAGAATTTCCTTCCATAAAATTACATGTGCGGAAGTCTTTAATACGGAAGAAAATAGTCAACATTGTCGATAGTCAACGCTCTTTTTGATTGACCTCAAACTTAACTTGACTTATATTAAATTGAAAAAGCTATGCCACTGCATATTCAATTTTTTTTTTTTGCGTAAACTAAGGCTTCAAATTTTGTAGAAAATTTAAAAATATTGCCATCAAAAATTTCTACCTTGTAACAGAAGTTTTAGAAATCTTATTGGTATGCCGTTTTTATAGTTGACCTTTTGAATTTTTGAGATTTTTTTGCCATATTGGGAATTTTTTCCGACATTTTCCGAATTTTCTTCCATAAAATTACATGTGCGGAAGTCTTTTATATGGAAGAAAATAGTCAACATTGCCCCAAATCAACGCGGTGTTTGAGTGATTTCAAGCTATGCAATTGCATATTCTGATTTTCTATAGATTCTTATAAAAATCGGATCAAATTTTTGTAATTTTTTTTCTAAAATTTGTTAAATTTTTGCAAATTTTGTACAAAGTTTGTAACTTTGATTTTTAATGTTTTTATTAAACAATGTAAAATTAGCGAAACAATTTAGCCCAGGAAATATTGCGCATATTGTAAAGAGAAAAAGTGATGTAATTATGTGAGCACAAGTGTAGGTACTTATATACATATGTCCCAGGGACATTAAGGGGCTAAGACACACTTCATAGAAAAAAATAAAAAAATATTTTTTTTTTAATTCTAAAGTGGTTTGGGGGGTAATAAATTACAAAAAAAAAAAATAATAAGTTTGCTTGAAAGACCCTGTTTCTTAGCTTGAATTCGAAAATCGATTTTTTTAATATCAGAGTGGCTTACCACCTGTGGGGGCAATATGGGTAATAAATAAAAAAAATAGAAGTTTCAGTTGAAAGACCCTGTTTCTTAGCTTGAATTCGAAAATCGTTTTTTTTTTTTAATACCAGAGTGGCTTACCACCTGTGGAGGCAATTGGGGTAATAAATTAAACAAAAATAAGTTTGACTTTTTGACATTTTATTCTAAAAAAATGAACTTTGAACATTTTTCACGTCGGCACTACTATTATTTTGTGGACAGCTGTATGTCCCAGGGTCATTAAGGGGCTAAGGCACACTTCATAGAAAAAATAAAAAAATATTTTTTTATTAATTCTAAAGTGGTTTGCTACCAGTGGGGGTAATAAAATACAAAAAAAAAAATAATAAGTTTGCTTGAAAGACCCTGTTTCTTAGCTTGAATTCGAAAATTGATTTTTTAATACCAGAGTGGCTTACCGCCTGTGGGGCAATCGGGGTAATAAATTAAAAAAATAGAAGTTTCACTTGAAAGACCCTGTTTCATAGCTTGAATTGGAAAATCGATTTTTTTATACCAGAGTGGCTTACCACCTGTGGAGGCAATTGGGGTAATAAATTAAAAAAATAGAAGTTTTACTTGAAAGACCCTGTTTCATAGCTTGAATTCGAAAATCGATTTCTTTATATTAGGGTGGTTTACGTGGGGGCAATTGGGGTAATAAATTAAAAAAATAAAATAAGTTTGACGTGAAAGACCCTGTTTCTTAGCTTGAATTCGAAAATCGAGTTTTTTTAATACTAGAGTGGCTTACCACCTGTGGTGGCAGTGGGGGCAATAAATTTTAAAAAATATAGGTTTGACTTGAAAGACCCTGTTTCTTAGCTTGAATTTGGAAATCGATTTTTTTTAATGCTAGAGTGGCTTGCCACCTGGGGGGGCGATTGGGGAAATAAATTAAACAAAAATAAGTTTGACTTGAAATACCCTGTTTTTTAGCTTGAATTCGAAAATCGATTTCTTAAATACTAGAGTGGCTAACCACCTGTGGTGGCAATGGGGGCAATAAATAAAAGAAAAACAAAGTTTCACTTGAAAGACCCTGTTTCTTAGCTTGAATTTGGAAATCGAAATTTTTTTTAATGCCACCTGTGGGGGCGATTGGGATAATAAATTAAAAAAAAAATTAGTTTGACTTGAAAGGCCCTGTTTCTTAGCTTGAATAGGAAAATCGATTTTTATTAACACCAGAGTGGCTTACCACCTGCGGAGGCAATGGGGGTAATAAATAAAAAAAAAATAAATTGAACTTGCAATACCCTATTGCTCAGCTCTAATTCTGAAATCACTCAATTTCAAAACTGTTGTGTGATCTATGTAAAACACAATTCAGGTGTACGAAAATTGTTCAATTTTTTTCTAATTTTTGATATTTTTATTTTTTTTCTAGCTTCTTCAACTCTGATTTTTCATGTGTTGTTTTCTTTATAAGAAATAAAATTCGCATTGCATTAGTACGCCAATGGGCAAAACTTCTTTTATTAGCTCGTTATTTAGAGAAACCTCAGTAAATTCTTTTTCGTTTAAGTATTTTATGGCTGCTACTTTTCCGTTTTAGCAAAACTTGCTTGGCACTTGAATGTTTTCTAGTTGCGCCAAAGGAGTCTCCTGTGACTGCTTCTCTCTCTCCAGCAAGTGTACTCGGCACAACAATAATAACAACTACACAAATATTTGTAAGGAGATGTATTGTGGAATAGGTAGCTTAGAGTAACAATAAATAAATACTTATAGAGCAAAGTTAAATAAAAGTTGCAAATTTATGTTGCACCCAAGCAAACTAAAGTAAAACGGAGCAGAAGCAGAAGCAGAAGGAAAAGCAAAGTTTTTAGTTTTACGATTATTTGTGTTGGCCTTATGTTTGACGTCTGGATTTATTTGCCAGCAAAGCGCACAAATCCGCCACTCAATGCACTACGGTGAATTTATGTTTTTGTAGGTTTTTTAGGTGATATTTTAGTATGCAGAAGAAATGCTTTATTGTTTTACTACTTTTCTTCTTGCCGCTTTTATGGACTTACTTTACTTTCAGCACACATTTGTTTGTGCCTGTATGCGTTTGTATGCCTTCTGAGTGTAATCCTCATTTTGTTTTTTGTTTTTGTTTTTTGGGCGCTTGAAGATATGTCATCGCTCTCCAATGCGACACTGCTGGCGCTTGCAACATTTTTATTGATTTAAAGTTGCAATGGCGCGCATTTTTCTACGTCACTCCGGTGCATTGTTTCTCGTTCGTTTCCTCTGTTTCTGTTTCTGCTTATTTTTCATTTTCGTTTTTTGCCTTTTGCTTCTTTTGCTTTTCCGCCATCGTCGTCCTCCTGTCTACAAGCCACTGTTGGGCGTTTTCCTTTCCGGCAGGATGCACACAGGTTAAAACATCTCCGGCAGCACAGCCACTGGTGCCATTAAAGTCACAAAACTTTAAAATGTAATGCAAG
The DNA here is from genome assembly GCA_037575425.1 of Anastrepha fraterculus. Classification (NCBI taxonomy): domain Eukaryota; kingdom Metazoa; phylum Arthropoda; class Insecta; order Diptera; family Tephritidae; genus Anastrepha; species Anastrepha fraterculus. Next base: position 22,837 of record JAYXIM010054984.1, read on the forward strand.
TTTTCAGTTTCGAGTTGTTCGAGCTATTCGAAGTCTTAGCACTGAACCGCAACAACAAGCCTCATTGCATGCGGTTTTCTTCCGGCACAGTGCGGCTGCCACTACACAAGGATGGCGGCGAGGTAAGGGAGTGGAAGTGGGCTTCAAGTCATGGCGAGCAGTTGCAGTTTAATGCCACTTCAGTGAGCTGGGCGGGTAATTGGTATGCAAATATACGTATGTATGTATGTATGTATGTATGTATGTATGTATGCATGTAGTTTGTATGTGTGTGTAAATATATATGTAGATGAAAAGGTGTGTCTGGAAACGCGCATTGCAATCTGTACCATATAGCAGATGAATGTGATTGTGAATGTGTCTGTGTGTGTTTGTACATGACTGAGACGACTTGACATTTCCCCACAATGCGCTGTTGATTGCAACGCGAATGCCTCAGTCAGTTACTTACGGTTGCAGGTGGTTTTATGTAGTTGTGGTTGCGCTTGAAATGCGCCGTGACGAAAGCACAATGTCTGTCCGCCATTTCCTTGGCATCTTCTTACCTTTCACACCCCCTTAGTTGTGCTTTCCTTGCTGCTTGCTTACCTACGTAAGTTTTCGTTTGAGTGGCATTTCTTAAAGAGCATAATAAATCTTTGAATATTTCAAGCCTGCCTCAAGCAGCTCTATTTGGAACCCAGTGAAAATATTGAAAAAAACTATTAAAGTTGCTCATACGACACGTGCTTGCATATTAAAAATACTCGAATGAGTGTTACTCATACGCCGTGGACTGCCTCGCCTCTGTTTTAATATACAGTCGCATTTATTGAGCGGAGCAAAAGCTTTTAGGTTAATTTTGCTTTGAAAACAAAATTTAAGTATGTGTATGTATTTTGGAAGTTCAACAACAACAACTATAGATGTACATATGCACACTTGCGCTCATATACAATAATTAAAAAATTGTTTATCTTTTTGCAATGTTCGCAATATTGTTGAAGCTAAATTTTTTTTCGTTAATTTTTATAAAAATATAGCTCATTGTGCGTTGGGGAATAAATACAAAGTAAAATAGATATTAATTGTTAATTTTTTATAACAATATATTCCAGTGTAGATTGAAAAATGTTCACTGAAGATGAATTAATTTTGTGATAAATTAACACAAGAGACTGATGACTGTTATAAAGTTAAAAATTTCGATGAGAATTTTTTGTAATTCGTTAATTTTTTATGAACTTTGTACAAAGTGTGGAACTTTGATTTACAAGTTTGCTGTAATACCATGAAATATATTTTTATTAATATTGTACAATAAATCATAATGAAAAAACTTAATATGAAAAACATTGCGAATATGGTAAAAAGGTAAAGTGACCTATATATGTGCGCACAATTGCACATGTGTATGTATTTATATACATCAGAAATAGAAAAAACTTAGCTTTTGCTACTCCATATATTTGTCTATGCCTATATATTATATGTATTTTTTATTTTTTTATTTCAATACTTTTTAAATTTATTAAATTTTTTTAAGCTTTTCTTATTTTTTAATGTTACTGGTTATTTTTTTTTATTTATATATAATATATATTTTCAATTTTTTTTATTAAAAAACAAATATTTATTTATATAGCTTTGCTTGATGCCACCTCAAGATTTTTTCTATGACCAAAAATATAGACACATATTTTTCTTAGTTATATATTTCCTAAAGTTATAAACTTTTTTAACTTTTTTATTTAAACAAAATTTATTTATTTATATTTTAAAATTTTTTTATTTAAGAAAAAATTTATTTTATTTGTTGTAAAGTTTTTGTTTTTTAATTTTTAAATTTTTGTAATGTTTTTTTTTAATTGTTTTTTATTTTTTAATCTTACGCGTTACTTTTTATTATAAAGGGTGATTTTTTAGGAGCTATAGGAAAGTTTTTCAAAAAAACACAAGTAAAATTCAGAAAAATGCATGAAATTTTTCTTTAAATCGATAGTACAGTCCATATAATTAAATGTTTGAAGATTATTTCATGCAAATGTTGACCGCGACTGCGCTTCAAATGGTCCATCCGCTTAGTCCAATTTTGGCATACTCTTTCCAAGGTTTCGCCCGGTATCTCACATATAAATGCTTTAATATTGTCTTCCAATGCGTTAATTGAAGCAGCCTTGTCTGAATAGACATGAGCTTTAACATAGCCCCATAAAAAAGTGGCCAATTGCCGGGTCCCGAACGTGAAATAAAATGTTCACCGAACTCGCCTCTCAACAAGTCCATTGTTACGCGTGCTGTGTGGCATGTGGCACCGTCTTGCTGAAACCACATGTCATGCAAGTCAAGCTCTTGCATTTTGGGCAAAAAAAGTTAGATATCATTTCACGGTAGCGCTCACCATTCACAGTTATGTTACGATTCGCAGCATCTTTGAAGAAGTACGGTCCAATGATACCTCCAGCCCATAAACCGCACCAAACTGTGACCTTTTCTGCTTTTATGCATACATTGGTAGCTCTTGCAATTCTTCTGGCTGATCTTCACTCCAAAATCGACAATTCTGCTTCTTTACGTACCCATTGATCCAAAAATAAGCTTCGTCGCTGAACACAATTTTTCGATAAAAAAGTGGATCTTCGGCCAACTTTCCAAGAGCTCATTCACCAAAAATTCTGCGATGCGGTAGGTCGTTCGGCTTCAATTCTTGCACCAGCTGTATTTTGAAAGGTTTCACACCTAAATCCTTTCGTTGTTAAGTAACAGAGGCTCAACTGCTGCGAACGGCGATGAATCGATAATTGATGGTCATCATTAACGCTGGTCGATACAGCTGCGATATTTTCTTCAGTTCGCACTCTACGTGTGCGTGTTGGTGGTTTGACGTCCAATAATGTAAATTTGGTTCTAAATTTAGTCACAATAGCTCGAATAGCCGCTTCAGTGGGTCGATTAAACTGACCATAAAATGGAAGAAGCGCGCGATAAACTTTCTTAACAGACCACGCATTTTTATAATAAAATTCAATGATTTGCAAACGTTGTTCGTCTGGAAGACAATTCATCGTTAAGTTATAGACCAAACTGAAGATGTTTGACAGTGAAAAAAAAACACGAAACGTGCGTCAACTGGTTAAACCAACTGTTTAAAAAGAGAATAGCTAAAAAATTACCCGTTAAACCCGGTTTCATTTTTTTATTTCTATTTATTAAAACAATAAATTTGTCCAAGAGCTAAAATTTAAAAAACATCGCTATATAGTTTTTTGTTTTCGTTTTTTTTTTTTTTATTTATAAATTTTTTTCATTTATTTATTTAAAACTATTATTTATTTATATCTTACCATCTTTTATTGATTGTTTTTATTTTTTATAATTTTTTTGTTACTATAATTTTTTATAATTTTTTTATTTTCTATATTTTTATTTTTATTTTTTTATTTTTTAATGTTACTATCCCATAAATTTTTCTAAGAGCAAAAAAGTAGACATGTTTTGTGCTTTGTTTTTTCGTTTTTTGTTTATAAATTTGTTAAATTTTTTTTATTTAATTTTATTTTATCATCTTTTATTGAATTTTTTTAAAATTTTTTTAATTTTTTATGTTTTTTATTTTGTAAACTTTTTTTATTTTGTATAATTGTTTTTTTTTTTGTTTCTTATTTTTTAATGTTATTGGTATTTAGTTTTTGGTTAATGATTTATATATCTTTTTAATCTTTTTATGTAAACAATTTTGTTTATTTATATTTTTTGCTTAATATTGTTGATAAACTTGTTCTATGGCTAAAAAAGGAGACACCAATATATATAATATATATATATTTTTTTAATTAAAATTTGTTTTTTTTTTGTTTTTTAGAAAACACTGTTTTTTTTTTGTTTTTTAGAAAACACTGTTTTTTTTTAATTTAGAAAGAAAATTTTTGTAACTAATTTAATGTTTTAATTTTTATCAAATTTTTTTTCTATTTTGTCATCTTTTCATTTTTAAGTTGTAATGTTTTTTGAATTTTTTGGTAAATAGTAGTGACCCCTACCGTCAACACGTTCGAAGTTTCCATTGAATTCCCATGGGGAAAATGCACTTTTTCATAAATTTGGTATTAAATGTCTGCAGGTCGATTTTACTTAATCTGCTTTTTTAATTTTCCTTCACAAATAACCAAAAAAGTATACCCAAAAAACGAAGAAGAAGATATTGGTGCTTCTAAGTCAAAATGCTTTTTTATACATTTTTTTTAAGCTTTTTTATATATATATTTTTTTTTAACTTTTTTTAATTTTTTTTTTATTTTTATTTATTTTTTATATTTTTTTAAATTCTTTTTTTTAATTTTTTTAATTTTTTATAAGTTTTCTTAAATTTGGTTTAAAATGTCTGCACATCGATTTTATTTAATATTATTTTTTTTTAATTTTCCTTCACAAATAACCAAAAAAGTATATCCAAAAAACGAAGAAAAAGATTTTGGTGCTTCTAATTCAAAATGCTTTTTAATATTGTACATTTTTTTAAAGCTTTTTTATATATTTTTTTTTTAATTAAAAAATTTTTTTTTTTTTTTATTTATTTTTTATATTTTTTTTTAATTTTCCTTCACAAATAACCAAAAAAGTATACCCAAAAAACGAAGAAAAAGATTTTGGTGCTTCTAATTCAAAATGCTTTTTTATACATTTTTTTTAAGCTTTTTTATATATATATTTTTTTTAAACTTTTTTTTAATTTTTTTTTTATTTTTATTTATTTTTTATATTTTTTTAAATTTTTTTTTTTAATTTTTGTAATTTTTTATAAGTTTTCTTAAATTTGGTATAAAATGTCTGCACATCGATTTTATTTAATATTATTTTTTTTAATTTTCCTTCACAAATAACCAAAAAAGTATACCCAAAAAACGAAGAAAAAGATTTTGGTGCTTCTAATTCAAAATGCTTTTTTATACATTTTTTTAAAGCTTTTTTATATATATTTTTTTTTAATTTTTTAAAAAATTTTATTTTTATTTTTATTTATTTTTTATATTTTTTTTTAATTTTTTAAAAAATTTTATTTTTATTTTTATTTATTTTTTATATTTTTTTGAAATTTCTGTAAATTTCTATAAGTTTTCTTAAATTTGGTATAAAATGTCGGCACATCGATTTTATTTAATATTATTTTTTAATTTTTCTTCACAAATAAGTATACAATAAAAAATATACAAATTTTTTGGTGCTTTCAACTAAAAATATTTTTTTATTGAACTTTTTTTGGTATTTTTAAGTTTTTGGAAATTTTTTGAATTTCTAAGTCCCTATAAGAAATAGTTTAAGTTTTAGTTTTTAGTAATACAAATAAATAAATAAAACAAGAGTAAAGCCCAGGTTATAGTTTCCTGGACATTTGTGTAGGAAAATTAATGATTTTAGATCTCAAAATCATCTTGTTTGATCCTACTACTCGTATACACTTAGTTCACTGGTAACGCCTGTGGAGAGTTTCTGAGTAGTTTGCAAAAATTAGATGAATTACAAAGAGGTACCTAACTTACATATATTTCGATCCCTTACCCCTTATCTTGCCTTATCTACAATAGTTATCTCATCAACATTTTTATTCCCTTCAATAATTCTGCACCCGGTAACAGGGAATGAAATTTGTATAATCCATTAGCATAATTGGATCCCATTGCCTTCAGTGCAGCAGGAGATAGTAACGTTTTCAGCTCGGGCTTATGCTGGAACTGTTTAGTTCACTGATGATTGACTGATGTACGACGCCATTTTCAAAAATTAAAAATCCTCCGAAAGGGAGCTGCATTTTATATAATTGCTAAATTTCGTTAGCCCATTCGTTTAGCTGCGCCATGTGGGGATCGGATGTGCAAAATCCTTACTGAGATAATATTTTTCGTTAAGAAACCTTTGCGTTGATTATTTAATTTTGTATACCCATTCACGAGTGCAGTAAATTTCAAAAGCTCTTACCGAGCGCAATTCAACTCAAAAGTAATTTTCATTCCTTGAACTACTTTAAATTTTCTTTTCACTTTGCCTTTCGGCCATCGACGCACTTCAAGGTCAATTGCGATTTAGTCATACAGCCGCCGGCTGAAAGTCGCAGAGTCATGGGCTTAAGTGTAGCAAAAGGTGCTGACTAGGCCACCAGGCACGCAGGCATGTATGTGCGTGCAACATAAAAAGAAGTATGCGTGTGTGTGTGTGTGTGTGTGCATATACTATGCATGTAGAGGATAAAGCGCACACAGCAATCGGCGTTAAATTTCAATGAATACTGTCATTATGTGAATGCAAAGTGTTAACGACATGACAATCGATGTACACTCACAGCATTCACAGCATGAACGGCCGAACGGCCTGAACGGCATGAACGAGAACGGCAGTAAGTGGGTAAGGCGGTGAAAAGACGGCGAAAAACATGTAGAGGATTAGCCGAAAAGCTGTTTAAATGACATCAATAGACGAAATTGACAAAAATAGAAGAGGCGAAATGGCAGAGTGCCTATAGCAGTGCTTGAGCTCTTTGAGCGGCATTGGCTGGAGGCAGCACCGCGCAGCTGTCGCTATGGCAAAAGGACAACACACCAAGAAACGGTAGATGGCGATTAAATAATAAATGAGTGCAAAGATTAAAGAGAAATACAGAAATTGACGACATTGAGTTGCTTAGATTAAATAATGGCATCTCAATTTTTTTTTTGTTTTATTAATTTTTATTTTGTTTATTTTCTTGTTATCATTTTTGTTCTTTTTTTCATTTTTTTATTTTCTTTTTTTCTTCACTACTCAGCCTGCCTGATGGCACAATATTTTGCAGCAGCTGCATTAGTGTCAATTAAAATTTACTTCATCACTCTGCATTTTTTGGGAAAAAACGAAAACCTCTGTCAATTTGTAAATGCATAAATGCAGCACTCAAACAATCTCTCAATTGCTGCATGTACATTAGGGTGGGCTAATCAGATAAGAGTCAGCCGGCAACAGTCCTTATTGATAGAGGCGGGTCAGAGCTGCTACACCTTCTCGGCATGACTGGTTCGTTGCCAGTTCTGTGGTGAATGAGGCCGCCATTCGATTTGCCATCAGATCTTTTGGCGGCTACAAGTCGCCTGGTTCGGTTCCTGCCATGCTGAAGGAAGGCGCAGAGTTCGTGACAGCAGCCCTGAAGAAAATCTTCTCGGCATGCCTGGCACTGGCCTGCATACCACGCTCTTGCAGGATGGTGAGGATCGCTTTCATCCCAAATCTGGTTATCTGGGTCCCTGGGCACAGGAACATAGAGGGAAATGAAATTCCCGATGAGCTTGACAGGAAGGGGTCGACAGAACCGGTTTCAGCTGTCCCCTTTCTGAGACAACGCTGTCCCCTTGACCGTTGTTAAAGGGAAACTACACAATTTCTTTCGAGAAAAAGTGCAAGACAGTTGGAGGTCTGTCTCATCGTGCGCTATTTCGAAAACACTATGGGCTCAATACGATAGAAACAGAACGCTTAAGGTGTTGGGAATCCTCCGTCATTCAATTTCCAAACTCTTTGCGATGTTCACTGATCACTGGGTGATCTGTGCTCATGCGGAGAAACTTGGAATTACGTACAACCTCTATTGCAGAAGCTGTGGGGCTCCTGCAGAGAAAGAGACTGTGGAACACTTTCTCTGCAAATGTCCGCCTCTGGCGGCTAGGCGCTTGAGATTCCTTAGCGTGCCCTTTGGGGATGACTTGAAGACGTTCTCTAGCCTAGATCCCTTTTCTCTCCTCCACTACATCAGCAGCACTGCATGGCTGTAGACGGTTTTTCTCTTCCCTAAATCTTGTCATAGGTGGTGGTCCACATTATGGCATCAAAGCGGCACGTAAGTGCTACTTGAAGTGTACCTGGGGTACTCTTGCCATCTTAGCTACCTACCTACCTACCTACCAAAATATTTTTTTTCTATTTAATAAAAAATGCATTCAAAAACGAAGTTGGATGACTAATTTTACCCTACTTCGTGTATTTAAAGCCCAAATTGACCCGCCCTAATGTGCATATATGTATTTGCTCTGATTTTCCACAACGAGAAAGCATTGTGATGAAGTGCGCGCATTTTAATTAAAATGCATTGGAATTTCGAATGTACGCCAATTTATTTATGCATGAAAAATTGTGAAAAACAAAATATAAATATTAATAAAACAAATATCAAATATTTTTGTTTAGGCTGTTGCATGCCCAGCAAGACTGCGTGCAATACTTATGACTTGTAAAAATTTCTAAACGCAGACACTTGTTAACAATTGTTCGGACCCAGAACCAGAAGCAGACTGACAATTCACGCCAAGATTTTGTGCCAATTAAAATTTTGTTGTATTGTTTGAATTTTGCTTGGCGCGCCGCACATAACAGATTAAACACGAATGATATTTCAAGCATAAATAATAATAAATAAAAATATGAGCAGCATAGAAAAGAAATAAGCTGAAATGAGGCAGTATACATTCTGTTAAAAAAGTGCAGGGTCAGTGGTCGATAAAAAAACTCTGAATTTGCAGATATGCATAGAGCAGCGAATACTAAAATCTGGATTATTAAACATCTATAAAACTTTTTATTGTATTTTGGTACACCTGAAATCTATGACGGAATTAAATTCAGGAATGGATATACACTTTAATCTCTTCCAACAGACACCTCTCATAAGCGGATTCCTCCCATAAGCGCACACTTTTTTCAGTGCGGCAACAATCCGGCAAACATTATAAGTCTTTCTTTATTGTGATTGATTCTCATAGCCTTGGTCTTGGCGATGTTGACCTCTAGTCCGACAGTACGTGCCATCGCGACTTGTTTGTCCGCCTTCGCTTGCATGCCAGAGAGTTTGTGATGTCATCAGCGAAGTCCAGGTCCTCAAGATGTCTGGTCAAACTCCATACAATGCTTTGTTTGTGCAGGGTCCGTTGGCTCATGACATCATCAAGGACAACGGTGAAGAGAAGCGGCGACAGGGGACAACCTTGCCTTACGCTTGCGTTGGTAGTGAATGGATCGCTGATATCGCCTTTGTGAAGCACTGCCAGTTCGGAGTTCTTGTAGAGGGGTTTGATGAGGCTGATTATCTTGGCGGGAACTCCCTTTCTAATCAGTGCCAGCCATATTGCGTCTCGTTTGATAGTATGTTGGCTTGGTCAACACAACTTCGGAGAGGGCGAAAACCAGCTTGCTCGTCTTTTAAGGAGCCTTCGATATCTTTGGGCTTGCTTTGTATAATCACGGCTACAATTTTGTAGATGGTGTTAAGTATGGTTATTCTTTGCCAGTTGGTGCAGTCACGCAGGTCGCCTTTCTTGGGCAATATCATTATGATACCTTTTGTCCAGGACTGAGGCAGCTTTTCGTTGCTCCAGACGGCGGTGATGTGGGGATGAAGAACTTCCGCTGATATTTGCCGGTCGGCAGCCATTAGTTCAGGCTGTATGCCATCTTCGCCCACAGCTTTGTTGAGCATTCTCAATCTCCGCTAGCTTGGGGCAGGATAATGCTGACTGAAAACTGATTAAATATTAAGGATTCGAAATTATTTTAACTTTTTTTACACTTCTCTCATAAACAGACGACAAATTTTTCAGTCCCTTAGATGTCCGCTTAAGAGAGAGTGCACTGTACTATATATGCCTTAGCTGTGTTTATGTAAAATTCTAAAAATATTTATTTGGAAAATTGCAATTCATTTAGGAAATGAGTTCTTAAAATAGTCTTCAATTAAAGAAAGAAGAAGCATCACTCACAAACTACTGCTCCCGTTTGACAATTTTTGCACCGCTGGAAAGCTTATGCGCCGTAGGAGATTTAAGTGTAACACCCAATTCATGTGGGTGTTGCCACCTGTTCGTATTTAAAAAAAAGTAATTTATTAAAAAATGGACATAAATTCGGAAACAATTTTTTTTATGGCGTTGCCACCTTGTTTTATTGCAAAAGTAGCAATTTATTACATATTTCGGTTGATCATTAAGATATAAATAGTTATCAAATAAGCTTTAAAATAAAACAAAATATTTGTATCTGGTGTTGCCACCTAGTTTTCGTGTGTGTAAAGCAATTTATTAGATATTTCAGTTGATCATTCAGTTATAAATAGGTATCAAATAAGCTTTAATACAAAAAAAATATTATTATCTGGTGTTGCCACCTAGTTTTCGTGTGTGTGGGGGGGGGTTCCTTTGAATTTCCGATTTTTAAAAAACCCGTTTTAAAAAAAATGGATACCCTTTGAAAAAAAAACACCTGTTTTGCCTTTTTTTATTTGTTTTAACGTAAAAAAAAAACAATATAAAAATTTTTTTTTTTGACAAAAAATGCTTCCTGAAGGAGGTCCCCTAAATTGAATAGGCTTTAATTTGAGCCGCCAAAGCGGAATCGCGCCTGCGCGCAAAAAAAGATATTTCGAGAAAAACGCGTTTAAAGTTTGACGAAGCGGCTCCGAGCGCGCGCTTCTACCTGTTCTTCGGCCGACGCGCTCTCTCGTCTATACGCTAGTACGCTCGTTAAATCAGTTACCTAGCGAAATATCCTTTTGCCTACACATTTTTAAGACTTTAAGGATGAAAATAAAGCAATAAAAAAAAATTAGTTTTTTTGTTCGATTTTGACTAGAACCTCCCCTTAAGGTTATGCATTTTTCTAAATTGAAGATTCCGTTAAAATAATACTAAATTTACCTACGTTAAAGCGCAAAAGCTCCAGGCTCGCCACAATGTCATTGCTCCATTACCTGCCTTTGGTCGCCACTCAACTCCAACTGCCTTCTTATGCCTAACGCTTATTTGCTACACGTACTTTTACCTGCACATACACACAAATATGTAAAGGTGCACATATACACATACCTGTATGTATAGATGTGAATGTATACGGGTGTATGAGTATACAAATCTCTGCAACTTGGTTGGCCTTGTCGTTATAGTTACAGTACTTGGCCATTGCATTATGACCGATGATAAAAATTACATATTTATGAATTTGAGAGCGAATAAAAAGCAAACGGGTTTAAAGCATTTAAAAAAGTTTAGATATTTGTTTTTATTAAAAGCTTCTTGACATTTTTGCATTAAAAATATTTATTTTAAACTAATATTTCGTGGCTCCTCCCCTTGCTGTTGAGACGGCCGCAATTCGTTGAGACATACTGGCTACGCACTGTGTTATCTTCGTCTTAAGATTTTGGTCATTATACCACACATCTTCGCTGTTTTCCTTAAGCTGTTGTGTTGTGGTACTATTCCGCTGGTATACCTACTGCTGATTTGAGGTATGCCCAACAATTTTCGATGGGGTTAGGGTCCGATGAATTGCCAGGCCATGGCAAAACCATTATTTCCACTTTTCACCAAAAATTAAATTTTAAACAAAAAATTTTAAATTCAAAAATTTGTAACAAAAAAATTTTATTTTTAACACTTTTTGGCCCGGAGCGAAGCTCCAACTAATCAAGAAGAGCGAAATTCCCAACAAACCTCGCGGCAGAGCAAGAATACCTGTAGAGCCATCCGATCCGGAAACCATCCTGGAGCTACTGAAGATCGGAAACCCGAACCTACCCACCGAAAACTGGAGGGTAGTTAAGGTGGAAGAGCCTTCAGGAAACTCCAGACATGTCACGCTGCTCCTGGACCAGGAAAGCGTTAAAGCACTGGACGACCGCAAGGGGATTGTGGCATTCGGGTTCACTACAGCTACCATCTGGACCTATCAGCCGAAAAACCTCCTCGCACCCAGCGAAGAGAGTACGGCGGCCCCCAAGATGGATGTCGATAAGCCTCTCTCACAAGCTTCGACGATTGAGTCCGACTCGGAATCAAACAGCGAACTTGTGGGAAACTTATTTAACATTCAACTCGAGGACGAGGATAGTCTTTTAGATAGCGGTGATGACGCGAACGCCACAGTCGTTGAATGTCCGTCTAAAAGTGCTGCAGATTAACCTGCACCACTCTAAGGCTGCCTCGGCAGCCCTCATTCTTCGTCTCTCTGACCTCAGAGAAGACATCATTCTCATCCAAGAACCTTGGATATCAAACAACAAGATATGCGGCCTGAAAGATACGCACTACACCTTGTTTCAAGGTGAGGCTAACGTTAGATCGCGCTCTTGTATTCTCATTCGAAAACATATTAATGCTTTTCTTCTTCCCTTTAGCAATGCTGACACCACTGCCATTGAGGTTGAAGCAGTTCACGGCCCGATTTGGATTGTGTCGGCTTACATGCCTTACGACGCAGCGGAGGCGCCTCCTCCTGAAGCAGTGAGGAGGCTCGTCAATACGGCGCATCTGATCCAGAAACGCGTCATTATTGGAGCAGACGCTAATGCACATAATACTGTTTGGGGCAGTACAAACAACAACACACGAGGTGAGCAACTTTTTGATTATATTCTAGCGAATAAGCTTGATATATGTAATAGAGGTGATGTCCCTACGTTTCTTAACTCGTCTAGAAGAGAGGTACTCGATATTACTCTTGCTAGCGAATCATGTACACAACTGGTGCAGGACTGGAGCGTTGATAAACAGCACTCTTTTTCCGACCACCAATATATAACATTCACTTTAAAAGCCGAAACGGCAAAACCCATGAAGTACCTTAACAAAAAACGTATGAATTGGATCAAATATAAAGAACATCTTGCCAATGGACTTCCTGATATCAGGCAGTTTGAAATGGCAAATAAAAACGATATCGAAAACGCTGTCAACATGATAACGAAGACGTGTCAAAGCGCAGCACGACAATCTTGCCCCCTGACAAAAACAGGAGGTAAGCATAAACCTTTTTGGTGGACTCCAGAAATCTCAGAACTTCGCAATCGAACTCGGAAACTCTTTAACCAATCTAAAATAACAGACGAATGGGAAGAATATCGACAAAGTCTCAAAGACTTTAAGAAAGCTGTCAGAAGTGCAAAACGCACATCCTGGCGATCATACACTCAAGAATTAGAGAACACTTCAGAAGTAAGCAGACTACGCAAGATTCTTGCATCAAACCCAGTCTCTCCCAGTTTTATCATGACTCAAGATGGAACTTGGACTACTTCAACTGACCACACTCTTAGAATACTTCTAGAATCTCACTTTCCAGGCTGTGTTGCCAACTTACCTGCTCTTCCCAGCACTCTTCAGAGTAATTATGGGAATAGATCAGATCTAATCAGCTCTAATAGCATCTCTACAGCAATACTAAGCTTTAAAAAATTTAAATCACCAGGTCCTGACAACATCATTCCAGCAGAACTTCAAGAAGGACTGGAAATTCTACTGCCTTGGTTAACAAGGATCTTTAACAAGTGTTTAAATCTCTCTTACCTTCCGACAATTTGGAAGAAATCGAAGGTAGTATTCATTCCGAGAACGGGAAAGCCTTCACACTGCAAACCAAACGACTTCAGGCCCATTAGCCTAACCTCTTTTTGCTTAAAGGCTTTTGAAAAAGTCTTAGATGAGCAAATCAAAACCCAACTTGATACTAAGTTGATCTCTGAGGCACAACATGCCTACACTAAAGGGAAATCGACTGAAACGGCACTTCATTCACTGGTGCAAACAGTGGAAACTTCCCTTCACAATAAAGAGTACTCTCTTGTCGCATTTATGGACATAGAAGGTGCTTTTAATAATATTGAACCCAACGCTATTTTGTCTGAAATTGCCAAATTGGGTATCAATTACTCCATCCGAAAGATGATCGAACAAATGCTCCAAAATAGAATAATCACTTCAGAGCTTGGGGTAAGCCGCATGAGAATGTACGCCGTCAAAGGCACTCCTCAAGGCGGAGTACTTTCACCCCTTCTCTGGAATCTCGCTGTAAACAGTTTGCTTCGAAATCTCGAAAAAGCAGGCTGCAAGGTGGTAGCCTATGCAGATGACATTGCTCTCTGCGTGTCAGGCAAACACCTGAATACCCTCACTGAGCTCATGCAACGCTCAATCAATATTCTGTCAAAATGGTGCACCGAATGCGGACTAAATGCGAATCCAGCAAAGACAGATCTTGTTCTCTTCAATAGGAAACAACAATCTCCTCCACTGCAAACAATAACTTTAAAAGGGGAATCATTACTTCTATCTGATTCAGCTAAATATCTAGGAGTTATTCTAGATAGGAAGTTGAGTTGGAAATTGAACATCGAAAACAGATGTAAAAAAGCTTTCATAGCTCTCTATACTTGTAAGAAAGCTATAGGCAAAACCTGGGGTTTTTCACCTCGGATCATTTATTGGATATATACCTCGATCATCAAACCGATACTCTTCTACGGTGTGGTTGTATGGTGGACAGCACTCGAAAAACGGTGTAGAGTAGCCACAATTGATCGAGTTCAAAGAACAGCCTGCCTCCTGATAACAGGATGCTTAAGTACAACACCTACTAAGGCTCTAAACACGTTGCTTCACTTGTTCCCTATCGATCTGGCTGGCAAAGCGATTGCAGCGAAAGCAGCGACACGCATGAATGCTATATCGAAATGGAATAAGTATCTTGGCCATTCGGCCATACTGAACAGGAACACTGTTATCTCTTCCGACATAGACTATCATGTAAGTCTTCCATCACCACCCTTGCTATTCTCCTGTTCACTCCCAACTAGGGAAGAATGGAAGACAAATCTTACCGAAATCGATGGCCCTCTGACAATATATACAGATGGTTCAAAACAAGACGGCAAAGTGGGATTTGGAATCTTTTCCAATTCCCCTCACATCAATTTATCATTTAGATTACCCGACTACTGTAGCGTATTCCAAGCGGAAGTATGCGCTATCTGGTATGCTGCGAAAACTCTCTTAGAAAATAGAATATCACTAGAGGATATCCGCTTTTTCACTGACAGTCAAGCGGCCGTTCGAGCACTCAGCTCCTCTTATACCCACTCAGATGTGGTTCGATCCTGTCTCTTATCTCTTAACGAGATAAGTGTTCAGAATTCTGTCCAAGTTATCTGGATACCGGGTCACAGTGGATTCGAAGGTAACTGCAAAGCTGATGAGCTCGCAAGAGCTGGAGCTGCGCAATCATATGTTAGTAACTTACCCACAATCCACATTCCGCTCTCAACATGTAAATTGCTCATTGATCGAGAATTTCACAGCATTGCTGATCGGAGGTGGCGAGTGGAAACTACTTGCGTTACGACCAGACAAATCTGGCCATCCTACAATCTGAAACAGACAAAAACCCTTATAAGTCTTTCGAAACACGAACTAAGGCATATAACATCTCTTATCACCGGCCACTGCCTTTTGGGCACTCACGCACGTCGGCTCGGGGTTCCTCAACACGACCTGTGCAGATACTGCGAGGACGAAGATGAGGAAGTATCGAGCAGACATTTGCTGTGCAGTTGTCCGGGTCTAGCCAGAAGTCGACTCGCTCTTCTAGGCTCCCCAACAATTGACAATCTTTCAGTACTCTCGGACCTGAAAATCGAATCTCTCATCAAATTTTCGAAACGAATTAATATCTTTGACCAAAATCTACAATAAAAATCTCAGTTAGGTGGGGAAATCATTTAAAATAATGAGCTCTAGGGCAACACAACGGACCGAACTTGCGGTCTATGTGGCACTCCGATGCGGGGTCACCCTTAAACCAACCAACCAACACTTTTTAACAAATAACAAAATAATTAAATTTTTAACAAAAAAAAAAATTAATTTTTAACAACAATAAAAAAAAATTTTAACAAAAACAAAAATTAAATTTTTAACAAAAAATTTTAAATTCAAAAATTTTTAACAACAAAATTAAATTTTTAACACTTTTTAACAAATAACAAAATAAATTAAATTTTTAACAACACAAAAAAAAAATTTAAAACAAATTAAATTTTTAACAACACAAAAAAAAATTAATTTAAAAAAAAAATTTTATTTTTAACAAAAAACTTTAAATTTAAAAATTTTTAACAAAAAAATTTAATTTTTAATAAAAAAAAAATTAACTTTTTAACAAATAATAAACACTAAATAAAATTTTTAACAAATAAGAAAAAAATTAAATTTTTAACAAAAAAAAAACAAATTAAATTTTTAACAAAAAAAAAAATTTAATTTTTAACAAAAAGTGTTACCATTATTTCCATTGAATTCAGACAATTCATGCTCATTCTGGATGTGTGACATGGAGCTCCATCTTGCACAAAGGTGTATTCGTCTCTCGGACCCTTCAGGGTTCCTAAATATGGCAGTAAAACGTTTTCCAGCACTTCCACGTACTGGACAGAGCGCATTGTTCCTTCAACAATATGTAGCGGACCTGGTCTTTCTGAGGTTATACAGCTCCAAACCATAACACTGGGGGGTGTTTGATCCTTGGAAGCACACAATCTTCAAAAGATCGTTCTTCGGCTCTTCTGCGAACAAAATTTGCTGTTTTTGTGACCGCTTCCAATCGGCATTCATCGCTGAAGATGATCTGTAACAAGAAAAACACAACCACAAAAAAATTTGAATATTCACATCTTCTTACTACTGCTATTTGACGAAGGAAAAAAATGTTTTTTTAACTTACTTTTTTCCAATATTCCGCGTCGAAGTCTCTGTGAAGTTGTGCCCAAAGTTTCCGCCGATTTCGCACACAGAGTGTCAGTTTTGGCTTTTTTGCTGCTGGTCGTCTGCAAAAAAGTCCATTTTCGTATAAGCGTCGTCGTAACCTTCTTTCCAAAATATTTACTCCAGATTCCAGAACCTCTCTTGAAGCATTTCTGTTCCAGAAAACTGTTTGGATGATTTTGCAATCCTGCCTGGTTGACGTGATGCGTTCTCAGCGACAATTTTGGCGATTGTTTGAAGTTACCGCTAAAAAGTTGTTGGTATTTTCCCACTTTTTGGCACCATTTACCACACACGCCTTGAATATTCCAACGTTTCTTGCTATGTCTGCATAGCTCAGGTTCTTGGCTTTCAAAAGAACTGCAATTTGTTGCTTTTTTCCCGATGACAAATCCGACTTTCGGCCCATTTTCTAAACAAAACTGCTTAAATTGAAAAAAAAGGATAATCCACGTGATAAATTCAAAAGATATGTATGTTTTGTTGTTATATTTTAGATACATGAATAACACTGTGCGACAGTGAAAATATACTTTTATGGAGACCTAGCACAACTTGTAGGTATAGTAAAACTAAGAAAAGTGGTATAGGAGAAATTTCCAATACACCCCCAAAATCTCATTTTATGGCCATAAAACCGATTTTCAGTAGGTTGATGTGAACAATCACTCCTAACTTCGCCAATTTCCATCCGATTTCGAATTTGTTTTTTTAGTTCGAAAGAACAAAAACAAGCCTTTTTGACAGTGTGTTGACAATTTTTCTGAAATGACAACTGACGAGACTGTAGACGGAAGTATTTGGAATTTTTTTATTTTTTCTCTATTTTTTCAACTTTGACATAATTTTTCCGATATTATCCGATATTGAGGATTTTTTTTAGTACCCTACTGTTATAGTAAATTTAATTTTGCGTCGAATGAGCTATATTTGATTGTAATTCAATTAAAATTAAAAGAGTTGTGTGAGTTTTAAGATTTTATTTTTTTTTTACTAATTTGGTATGTAGGTATAGCTTACGCTAAATGGGAATAAGGACGTGTTTTGATGCGTTATTATAGATACGTAATATTTATTGGAGTGTATATGTATGCATAAGAGTACACTGCACTGCATACAACAGAACTGGTTACAACGTACGAAAATATCTGACATATTATAGCACTTTTTTTTCAATAGAAATATGAAAAAGCTCCCAAGTGTACCAAAGTTCACACTGTACATTGATTAACAAAAGAAGTTTGTTATTAAAATTTAACCTTATTAAAACGTCAAAGTTTTATTGTTTGTTTCATTGAAATTGAAGAGATATAAATCAAAACGTTGCCAGAAAAGTCGAGTTTCTCAATATTCTCCGATGATGTGGCATCATCAGCCTTATCATAAACCAGATGATTGTTATTTTTGTAAAACGTACGTAAACGGGCATCATTATAAAATTCGAAAGCACATAAAGTATGCGGATGTTGCAACTGTTAAGAACCCCGTAGTCTTGGACGATATGATTGACTCAACTGCAAGTCATGAACTGAAGGGAGTTCAACTCATTGCTGATGATGATCAAACTGATAACAATAAATCTGATGATGAAGAGTACTTTCCGTCTGGTTCGAAGTCTTCAGAACGACACATTGTATCAAATTCAGATTTTCAGGATCTTTCTCGTGATTTACTTCTATCGGGAAGACAATCTGAAACGCTCGCTTCTCGATTTAAACAATGGAATTTAGTAGATGACGACTTAAGATGAATGATGATGATCGAATTTCTTACAGAGAAGTATTCAAAACTGATGAAGAGAATGACAAATGTACCGTACCATACTAAACCCCAAAGGGCCGTTTCCAATGCATTTTTAAGTTTGAAACCAGTTCCGTTGTGCACTGCACCGTACCGTACCGTACCATACCGTACAGTGCTGCACTGCACAATACTTCAATAAATATTATGTGTTTATAATGACACTTGTTATCATTTTCATGCTTCGAAACGCATACCAAATCTTGTAGTAAAAAAAAGAAAAAATCTTAAAACCCACACAACTCTATTAATTTTAATTCAATTACAGTCAAATATAGCTCATTCGACGCAAAATATCGTAAAAATTATGTCAAAGTCGAAAAAATAGAGAAAAAATAAAAAAATTCCAAATACTTCCGTCTACAGTCTCGTCAGTTGTCATTTCAGAAAAATTGTCAACACACTGTCAAAAAGGCTTGTTTTTGTTCTTTCGAACTAAAAAAACAAATTCGAAATCGGATGGAAATTGGCGAAGTTAGGAGTGATTGTTCACATCAACCTACTGAAAATCGGTTTTATGGCCATAAAATGAGATTTTGGGGGTGTATTGGAAATTTCTCCTATACCATGTTTCTTAGTTTTACTATACCTACAAGTTGTGCTAGGTCTCCATAAAAGTATATTTAATTTTTTTTTTTTGTCACACCGTGTAATCACTATTCAATTCTTTCACTTTTCAGACGATTTCAATTAGTTTTTTTATGCTCCTCACACAAGATCGAATTAATTCGCACTGGCACTTGCACACTTAACTTTTCACTTATAAGCAAAAAAACTAATCCTTTTCTAATCGCCGCGGGCCAATTGACCGGAAATTCTTAAAAACATCTGAGAACAGGTTAAAAACCCCTTATACCCTTTTTTATTTGGAAAAGCACAAATTAGATTGAAAATTTTACTTGATATTTGAAGTTTTCAGAAAAAATGCCATCGGTCATAATTCAATGGCCGGGTACTGTAAGCGCGGAGTTCTTCAGGCTGTTATTGTTGGCTTTTTAATGCTTCCTATTTAATTGTTTTGCTTCTTTCGTTACAGTAAACATTTTGTTGTTGTTTGTGCTTTTAATATGCTTTTCAATTGTCTTAAAACTTTTTTATTCCTTCATTTTTTTTAATGCATTGTTTAGTTTCCTTTCTGTCATCGCGATTTTAATTATAATTTTTTATGAATGATGCATTTTCACATGTTGGTGGTGTTTTTGTTGTTGTTTTGTTTCATTTCATTTTTACCTCCGAGTTATGAGCAAACAATTTCATGCAGCCATCTGCTTAGATAATAGTTTACCAGCAGCTAACAACATCGTTGTGTGTGGCTGATGGCAGGAAACCCAGCCGTTGCGCGCAAAGCTTCATCATTCGGCATAATCACAAGGGAACATTAGTTTACAAACATACCGACATATTTATGTATCTGTGTTTACACGTATTCGGTTGTAGATATGTATGTACATAGAATATATATGTATGTGGCCGTTATTGCCGTTTGATTTACCCTGTGATGCTTACTTTTTGATAGAGAATTTTCGATGTTGTCCAACACTACACACACAACCAGCCATTGAAGCGTCGCTATAAAAAAATTTCCTCTTTCACTTATTATTCATATGCATCCAGCAAAATATCCAAACATACTAGCACATATACATACACTATGTGTGTGTGTACATACAAATGCCCCAATGAGCGCCACTGCCTGCCGCCTAGCCGCCCATCATTACATTTTGTGTTTAGTTGCTCGGGGTGTGGACGACAAGCCGCAGGGCCGCGCTTCGTTTGTAACGTTGCGAGTGTCTCTCCACTTTGACGAGTGCTCATCTCCATTAGAGAGTTTCCACATCATCATCATCGTCATCGTCATCATACTCACACGATTGTTTTGCTTATTCCCCTTAATGCAGTTGTGCCTGGGTATGTGTGTAGGTGTGCTTGCTTGTACTTATTTGATTTCTAAGCACTATACTTGCAGCCTGAAAGTATGCTATGCGATACATTAGAATTTTCCACTCATTTATAAATATTGTACGTAGGTATGCATAAATAATGTGAAAGCTTGTAATTTTCGATTTAGTATGAATTTTTGAGCTGTTTAAATGTCGACCGGTACTTATTAAGCTGACCTGAGGTTAATAATCTGTCTCTGGCCTCAAGCTATTTGCTCTAAAATACATCTGAGCGATTCTATGTCTACTGAGCAAAGTATTTTGGACATTCTCGTGCATTTTTCTCAAAATTGGTTTACTTGTAGGCTTGAGTATAATAAGGCACAAACTGAAAAAAAAAAATAAATAAAATAAAAAATTAATATACATATATGTATGTATGTATATAAAAAATAAAGAATATGAAAGAAAATAATTCGCGCGTACACATCTCTTATGTGTTTGACAGAGCTCCTCCTCCAATGCGTTGTGTGCGTCTTGCTGGTGTTCCACAAATGGGGGTACCTACAATTTTATGCCGCCTCCGCATGGAAATGAATTTTTATCAAGAGCTTTTGCATGACGCAAATACATGACGGAGGTTTGCCACTGTCTGCCGAGGGGTGGCCGCAATTAAAAAAAAGTAGTTTTGAATTTTATTCAACGTTTAAAATTTTGGTAAACAAATTTGCTAAAAATTTGGTAAATTTTAGTTATTTAACGTGTAAAAAAAAGATAAAAAATTTGCAATAAAACGTACGTAAAAAAAAATATTTTCAGGACAAATTTTTAATTGTTTGTTAACATTGTTTTTTTTTTGTTAAAAATTCAATTTTTTGATTGTTTTATTTTTGTTTTTTTTTGGTTAAAAAATCATAAAAATTAAATGTTTTTGTTAAACATTTTTAATAAAAAATTAAAACTTTTTACCAAAAATTAAGTTTTTAACAAACATTTTTAACAAAAACTATATATTTTTAACACTTTTTAACAAAAAAAATAAATTTTTAACAAAAACAAAATCAAATTTTTAATAAAAAAAATTAAATTACATATTTAACAAAAAAAAAACAAATTAAATTTTTAACAACAAAAAAATTTTTTTTTAAACTTTTTACCGAAAATTTAAGTTTTTCTTTTTTCGTTGAAAAGTGTTAAAAATTTATTTTTTTTCTTAAAATTTTTGAGTTTAATATTTTTTGTTACAAATTTTTTGGGAACATTTTCGTTATTAATTAGAAAAAAAAAATAGGTTTGGTGATTTATTAAATATTAAAAATTTTGGTAGAGTTGTTTAACATTTTTATATTGTATTTTAATACCTACCAAACCTTTTATTTTTTTTTAATTTATTAATAATATAGAATAAAGCGTACTTAAAAAAATTTTGTTTGAAAAGTTTTTTTTTTAATTTTTTTTTTAAATTTATTGTTCAGTTAGGAATTAGGATAAAACGTAATCAACTTAAAAAAATAGTAATTTAGACTAAAACATACTTACAAAGTTTTGTTTTCGGAAAATTAATTTTTTTTTGGAATTCTTTTAATTTTTTTTTTTAATTTTTTGTTCAATTAAAAATTAAAATATAACGAACCTATTTTAAAGAAAATAAATATTTTTGGTTTTAATTAGAAAAACAATAATAATAGTTTTGGGATTTATTAAATGTATACAATTTTGGTATTGAGTTGTTAAACATTTTTATATAGTATTTTTAAGATAAAGAAACAAAAATAAAAAATTAGAATAAAACGTACTTGAAACATTTTTTTGGAAAAAATTTTATTTTGGCAAATTTTTAGAAAAATGTTTGAAAAGTACTACCCAGTTAATTTTGTTTTTTTTTTAATGAAAATTGATACCTGATACTAATCAGTAATCCGTGAAAGTTTCGTAGTGGGGGTTCTCACACTACTTACTAATACACACTTCGCTCGTTTTACGAGTAGTATACCATGGACCGTAAGCGCTTTGCTAGAGCAGAATTTTGCTCATCAAAGCTCTCAAATCTTTAACCAACTGTATTTGGGTTAAAGGTCAACTAATAATTGAATACTTAAAAAGCGATTGGTCCCCAGTTTTTTGAACTCGACAGCTTCAATTTGGTCGCAGACACTAATCACTTTTTCACATGGCCACTCCAATCAACTTTTATTGCAGCCAGCCCTCTGCTTCATTTTAGAATCTACCCCGTCGGCAGGTTTCCTGGGATCAGCGTGACTTCAATGCAAGAATATTGTCCTAAGCAAGACCTAGTAAGGCTGTTACAACAACAAAATAAATAAGTGTTAACCTTTTGTCCAAATAAAAAAGTGAAAACTGTGGATGAATTCATCTTCCATAACGAAATATATGGAATTGGATAGATGTGTGCATATCGAAAAGGTCAATTTATCTTATTTTGAGCGAATATTTTTTTAGTGTTTGGGACTGATTTTTATTTGACTAAAAACACTTTTTATCTTACTCAGTAATACTTTTCTAGTCAAACAAATGTCTTTGAATTTGGAAGCATTTTTTTTGTGTTTAGTTTTTCTCCTTTTTTATTTATTTTTTCTTTTTCTCTCCTTTTTCCTTTTTTCTCCTTTTTTAATTTTTTCCACAATTTTTTTTTTCAATTTTTTCCTTTTTGTTTGTGTTTTCCTTTCCTTTCCCGGCTGAGTCTCAACCACCTATAGTTTACTGTTATATTTTACACACATACACACGAAAATATATGAGCCATGAAATTATGTAAGCGAAACGAAATCTGGCCAAATGAAGAGCTTCTCCGTGTTAAGCCTTTGCATAAATGTTCTCATTGCGCCTACAAAGAGAAATTTGTGAATGTAGTTGTATTTGCATATATGCATGTAGGTATACATGTACAAGTTCCTCATAGATACGCTTATACGATGGGGACAGGCGATGGTATGCACTTTAGTATGCTCAGCAGAAATTTATAAAGGAAAATCTGGAATTTGCGAAATATGTCATTTTGTCATACAACGAATATTCTATAGACGCCTAAACATAGGCAAAGCTTAGCTAGCGACACATGAAAGATAAATATAACGGAATATTTGCAAAGCTATATTGTGCACTAGGGATGCCAAGAGTGAAATATTGAAGGAAATTGATGATCCTTATATTTGGGGTTAGTTTTCCATGTAGTCCTGATATTTCGGGACTCGTTTCGGTACATAAATGTCTCATGCACAAGAGATGTCGATATTGGTGGTAATTGGTGATCGCGATATTTTGGGATTCCAGGAATTTTTAATGTAATTCCGCAATTTCGGGCTTTGTCCCGTGACATAACCTGCTTAAATTCTGGAAAAATTCAACGAAGATAATTTTTTTATATACAAATGACAAAAATTAAACAACATAATGCATTTTTACAATCCTATCTATTAACAAAGCTCCTGTTGAAAGTACAAAATGTAAAAAAATTTTATTCCTAATTATTTTCCAAACAATTTTGTTTGTATGTGTTTTTTGTATGTGTTAAACAAAAAACAAATTATCAAAAAACAAATTATCAAAAAATTAAAAACAAAAATATTAATTAAAAATTTTTACCAAAAAAATAAAATTTGTAACAAAAAAATTAAATTTTTAACAAAGAAAAATTTAACAAAAAAATTAAATTTTTAACCAAACAAAAAAAATTTTAACAGAAAGGTAAAAAAAAAATTTATTAAAAATTTTCCACAAAAAAATTAGAATAAATTTTTTTTTGAACAAAAAAATTAAATTACATTTTTACCAAAAAATTACATTTTTACCAAAAACACATTTTATCAAAAAAATTAAAAAAAAAAATTTATTAAAACTTTTTAACAAAAAAATTAAATTTCTAACAAAGAAAAATTTAGCAAAAAAATTTAATTTTTAACAAAAAATTAAAAAAAAAAATTAAATTGAAAATTTTTAACAAACAAATTTTTAACAAGAAAAGTGAACTAAACATTTTTAACAAAAAAATTAAATTAAAAATGTTTAAGGAAAAATATTAAATTAAAAATTTTTAACAAAAAATTTAACATTTTAACAAAACAATTAAATTTTATAACAAAAAAATGAAATTAATTTTTAACAAAAATTTAATAAAAATTAACAATTAAAAGTTAACATGAAATTAAAAAAATTTAACAAGAAATTAAAAAAAATTTCAAAAAATATTTAAGATTTGTAACCAAAATTAAAAATTTGGTCTAAAAAAAAGGAATTTTTTTTAAGTAGATACTTTTTATTCAATTATTCATCTTTTAATGTTAAAAACGCTAAATTACTCTACCAAAATTAAAAAAAAAATATTCCCCACAAACTTTTAACTAAAATGCTTAGTAAAAAATTAAATTTTTAACACAAGATTTTTAACAAGAACAGAATTTTTAACAAAAAAATTAAAGTAAATTAAAAAAATAAATTCTTAACAAATTTTAAACAAAAAACTTAGGTTAGTTTTTAACAAAAATTCAAAAATTTTAAGGAAAAAAGTGAAAGTTAAAAAAAAATTTAAAATTTTTAACGAAAAGTTAAAAAAATTTTCACAAAAGATAAAAAATTTAAAATTTGTATCCAAAATTAAAAATTAGTTCCAAAAAAGAAGGAATTTTTCTTGAAAGCAGATACGTTTTATTCTAATCAATCATCTTTTTTAATGTTACAAATGTTAAATATATGTATATATATAATTGGCGCGTACACCCTTTTTGGGTGAGATCCTCCTCGTATTTGTGGTGTGCGCCTTGATGTTGTTCCACAAATGGAGGGACCTACGGTTTCAAGCCGACTCCGAACGGCAGCTATTTTTATGAAGAGCTTTTTCATGGCAGAAATACACTCGGAGGTTTGCCATTGCCTGCCGAGGGGCATGTTGTTATAACTCTACCAAATTATAAACATTGATTAAATTCCAAAATTTTTTTCTATTGTTTATATACATATATACAGTTAGCGTCGAAATAACACATCTTGATAAGTTTTGACTTTTTATTTTATTTTATTTGCAATTTTAGTAATTTTTTATAAAAAATTTAATTCATACTACAACAACTTCCATATTATATATGTATATATTTCTATTCAGAATTTCTAGAAAATTTTCGAGTATCCAGTTTTATAGATCATTGAATTTCGGTATAGTAAAGTAGAAGTTTCAAGTAGATCCAAAATCACTCCGATTTTTGAGAATTTTTTCGCACACGGACTTGTGCATTTTCTCTATTTAACGCCTACTCCACTTTTTCTTGCATATGAAAGAAAGCAACCAACACCGTCCGTCAGCAGAAAAAAATGTCAAAAATCAACGCGATTTCTGAGCCACTTGAAAAGCGCGAAACTTTTGGGATGCGTGAGGAATTTTGTTTGTTGATTACTTGCAAACTAGTAAACCTATAAATTCTGAATATTATTGGAACTTTTTAGACCAGCTGAAGAAAAAAACTCGTGCAAAAAGACCCATTTTGCAAGAAACAAAAATCACGTTTTCATCATTACAAAAGAGCATTTTGACAATGGCTCATATCCATGAATTAAAGTACGAATTGTGGAGCATCCACAACCTATTCACTAGATTTGGCCACTAGTGACTTCCATCTCTTGCCAGACCTAAAAAAATTCATGCGTGAAAAGCGTTTTTCATCAAATGATGAGGTCCAAGGTCAGCTTGGAAGCGTATTTTGCAGTCCTTCCAGATTCTCACTTCAGGGATGGCGCTCATGAATTGGAATCTCATTGGAACAAGTGTACTGAAGCTCAGGGAGACAACAACCTGGTAATTGTCCCTTTATTGGTTTTTTTTTGTTAATTTTAAGCCGCCCTCGAACGACAGTTTGTTTTTATGAGAAGCTTTTTCATGGCGGAATTACACTCGCCGAGGGGCGACATCTGTAGAAATAACATTTTCTATCATTTGGTTTTTCATGCCCGAAGACTCTAGTCCGACCGAATTATAGTTACGCCCCGACCCAGAGTATTTAGAGTATATTTTTTGTAAGTGATTTTTTTCTGCATTTCGAATTATATTACTTTTATTGTAAAACTGTCTGGACAAAATTTTAAGTCGATTCGCCCTTTGGAACCAATTAAATAAAATTCAGCAGCATGCAAAAAAGCTTGTTTCCGTATTTGATGCGGTCCATAAAACCAATCGAGCAAATCCTATATGGCCAGAACGTCAACGAAAGCCATTTTCTTATTTAAAATTTCTTTCTTTTTTCAACTGAAAAATTTAAATTGAGTGCAAAAATTTGAAAAATTATTATTTATTTCCCTGAAAGCTGGTATCGCAATGGGTTTAAATGAGTTTGTAAGAATAGCAGACCACTGAAACTTGAGCCTTCTTATCGTTCTTTTAGTTTATGGCGCATAAAAACTGCCGATTAAAAGCACGGCTTTGCAAGTAAGTCATACATGAATTCGCGCATTAGCAATTTTTCATACTCTTATTAGTTTTTTTTAAGAGAAAAGTGAAAATCTTGGATTATTGCTTTCTTTTTTAAACTATTTAAAAATTTTTTTTTAAATTTCTTTTGCACTCGAAAAAAAAATTAATGAATTATTATTACGGCAACGCGGTTTCGACATCCCTATCATATATGGATGTATATAAATGCATAGAAAGCTGTTGTCAAAGCATACATTTAGGCATGCCTTCTTACCCTTCACAAACTACATCCAAATCACAGAGTGTAGATGCTCTATTTGATAGAGAAAAAAATTTAAAAAAAACAACAACAACAAAAAAAACAGATTATCTCTCCACTTCCTGTACTTAATCATAGAGTTGTTGGGCTATTGACCTGATTTTGCTAGTAGTAGTATTCCTCTTTAATCCGTTTTTTTTTTGTGTGTCGTGGTAATGCTTTGCCATCTGCTGCTTGCCTAGCCTACCTTCCTGCGCTTCTTGCTGAGTACATACTTATGCAAATAAATGCATGCACATAGTCGCAGCTCCTGAATTATGCAACTACTCACACTTACGTAAAGCACATGCATACACACATGCATATGCATGCCATCTGCATGTGCCACAACAGGCATTTCTAGTTAAATCCAACGGGGCGTATGAGTAACATTATTACAAATTATCTTGTTAAGGTAGTCAAAGCAAATACTCGTCGTATGTGAGCGATTTGCTCATTTTCACTTTCAGTGCATTACAGCAAATTAATGATGCATATTTTGTGGCAGCAGCAGCAGTGTACATACACCCACATACATATCCATATGCACATCCACACATGCCAATCGTGAAATTCGAATGAAATCCAATCTCATTGCAATTATGCTGCGCATTTTTTAGCTCTGCATCTGCTGAGACTTTTCATTGCGGCCCGGTAAGTGTGGTTGGCATTAACTAAGTATGTGGGGGGTGGCCATCAAGAAACTTAATAATTTTCTTAGAATAATTTAGAGCAATCTCAAGTGCGTTCTCTTGTAAGCGGAATGCATTTGCCGTACAAAGTAAAAAAAAAATAGAAATGGGCAAAATTGCATTCTTTTGTGGGAAATCAAAGTAAGATATTTTGAAAATTTTAATTTAATGAGAAAAGTTTTCTGAGTGGTTCAGCAGTGATTGTTGTGGCAACTTTGCAGCTGCTTGAGTTTCTTTTCATTCGTACGAGTACTTTTGCGCAGCCAAACGAATAGTGAAGTATTGACAAGCGTACACAATTGAATTGATTGCTTCTCACGACTTTCAAAGAGTCACTTAATTTGATTTTTTTGTTTTTTGTGATTTGTTGTGATGGTGCGCTTGCTACCCATTGATTTTAACTCGAAATTTCTTAGAAGTCGCGCGAGTTTGCTAATCTATTGAGTTTTCTTGTATTTACAATATTCCTTAACTTTCTTTAAAGAAAACTCTAAATGTTGAATTTAAATTGAAATTTTTTGGATTTAAACGCATTTTTGTGTCAAAATTTTACATGAAAAAAAAAAAAAATATTTTATAGCTAAAAGATGTGTTTGATTTCTACAGTTGAGTTTGGATTTCCTACACGGATTTTTACTTGCTTGGGCGTGCGTCTTGTTGTTGTTCCACAAATGGATGGTTCTACAGTTTTAAGCCGTCTCCGAGCGGCAGATATTTTTTTTTTGAGGCGCTTTTTCATGCCCCAAATACACTCGGAGGTTTGCCATAGCCTTCCGAGAGGCGACCGCTATTAGAAAACACATTTTCTTCATTTTGGTCTTTCACCGAGATTCAAACTTACGTTTTCTCTGAATTCCGAATGGTAGTCCCTCACCAACTCAATATTGAAAAATTAAAATTATTTTTTTTACATTTTGTCATATTATTATTTATTATTAAATTTTTTTATTAAGAAATACGATTTTCGGTTGACATAAAAAATTTCCTAAAAATGCAAACTATTAGAAAGAATTCTACTAAATGTGCAACTAACTTTTCGCATTTGGCGAGTTGCGAATAGATACAATAATTGAGGAAAATATTAGTTTGGGGAAAATGAAATCGATAAATTTTGCGCAAAGTTCTTCTGCAAATGGTTTAAAACTGGTTTATGGTTGGTCTTTAGCTGCTGGGCGAAGCTACGACTACTAAAATGCAGACGAACTTCCATTATTTCTGTGATTTTATCGACATTTTCGACTTTATAGACATTTTCTTTAACATCCAAAAGGCACCATGAACACCATTCACAATTTCAGTGGCCCAGCTTGCTTTTTCGCTTTTCTCAACTGTAAAATGTACCGAATTTTCTCTTTGTTGACTCCCATTACACTTCGTTAACAGTCTGTAGCTCACAACTGAATGGAACAAACAAAAAACTGCAAAAGAATTTTTTTAGTGTGAAATGTTACATTGACAACGAGCATAAACCCCGAATTGTTTGATCGATACTTCACGAGCTATCGATCACTACAGGCATCTACCGAGAAAATAATGCATTTCTTTTTCTCCAAACTAATGTATCGTTTAGCTCTTATACGTAAAGCTCTTATACCGTGGTGGTCAAAGTAATAAAAGCGTTTCATATTGCAAGGATTTGACTATTTACAATATTAATTTTTTTTTGTAACTTTTTTATAAAAATATACCTCACACAACTACAAAAACCATAAAACCCAAAGTTTCAAACTTGCACGAAATTTAAAAAACCTACCATCATCAAAAGTTTTGTTATAGTTTGAATTTAAAAACAAAAAATCTGGGTATGAAGTTTTGTTGCCTATTAAATTTTGGTCTGATAAAGTGCAAGTTTCAAGTAGCTCTAAAATCGCATTGATTTTTGATATTTTTTTCTTTGTTTCCGGTGTTGCCAATTTTCTTCCATATAAAAATAGTCACGCTTTCTTCATAGGGAAGAAAATGTATGCCAAATTAAAAATGGTTCTGAATGTTCTGACTATGAAGGTTTAAATTTGAAGAAAATTTATTAAATTATTATAATTTTTTTTTACTTTCCTCATTACTCTCAAACAGAGCAATCCACTAAATTGTGACACCAGGTAATGGTAAAACGAAATCTGAAATCTATGAGAGGATTTGCTAAAAATGAAAATCCATTCCGCAAATAAATTCAAACAATCAGCCGATAAGGCGACTGAATTAACTGTGCGAGTGATGATGGAAGGCGTCAATAGGGAAAGTACGAACATATTTTAGAAATTGCAATACCAGAATTTTTGTTTCTTGTGCTCGATAATGTAACCTTTATAGGATATCAAAAATATGAATATAACTTTTTTGGTTATTTGTTTTTCTATGTCTTGCAATATGGCGCAAAATTAATCATCTATTTTTTGTTTTTTGTTTTTAATGAAATCTTTATAGGATAATCGGTTTTTCGATAATGCAATCATATCTACAATTTGTTTTTTTTTTTTAATGAAATCTTTATAGGATAATATTTTTTTCGATGATGCAATCCTTTTAGTACATCCAAAATATAAATAAAATTATTTGTGTATTTTTTCTATGAAATACAAGGTGGCGCAAAATTAATCATCCAATTTGGTTTTGTTTTTAATATAATCTTTATAGGATACTCTCTTTTTCAATCAAGGTTACATGATTTGTTATTTGTTATTTTTTTAATGTAATATTTTTAGGATAACCATTTCTTCGACCAAGATTACATGATTTTTGTTTTTATGAAATATAAGGTGGCGCAAACTTAATCATCCAGGTTCTTTCAAGGATATCAAAAATATATATAAAATTAGTTGCGTATTTTTTCTATGAAATACAAGGTGGCGCAAAATTAATTATCCAATTTGTAATTTTTTTTTATATAATCTTTATAGGATGCTCTCTTTTTCAATCAAAATTACTTGCTTTTTTCTTGATGAAATATAAGGTGGCACAAAATTAATCATCCATTTTTTTTCTTTTATGTAATCTTTATTGTATAATCATTTTTTTCGATAATGTTATCTTTAATATCCAAATAAACATATGAAAAAAAAGTGTTTGCGTATATTTTTCTACGGAATGCAAGGTGGCGCAAAATTAATCATTCAATTATTTTTGTTGCTTTATGTAAGTTTTATGGAATACATTTTTCTTTCGATCATGTAATCTTCATAGGATATTTTTTTTAATGAAATATAAGATGGCGCAAAATGTATCACCCACATTTTTTTTGTTTAAATAACTTTTTACTAAATTGAAATTTTTTTGAAATTCGTAATATTGATAAAACGCATACACGCCATTTTTGTTTTATACGGGGGAAAATTCAAAAAATCTCCAAGGAAAAAATATAATAAATCAGCGAAAATTTACTAAAGTTTAATGGACTATCAAACTGCCTACCCAAGTTTTTTTATTGATTGATTAAAAATCTGTAAATTTAGAGGAAAATTTGTCGATTCTCATGATCTTTGTATAAAGCTTGTATTTTGCTTAATAAGGTCTTTGTGATAGAATGAACTAAATTTTTATTAAAAAAAATAATTCAAATTAAAAAAATAAATAACTCAATAGTCAAAACTTATCAATATGCGATGCCTTTATAATAATTCCAGGGTGTGTATACGCATGTTCAATTTACCTACACTCTCAGTCTTCTAATTACCAGACCCTCAAACACTTTAGCTGCAAATTTGCAACGTGTCCGGATTTTCTGGCCGCCACTGTAGATATGACAACTTCAGCCGAATCAGATCTACTATAAAAGACAGTGATTTTCTCGTTCACTTGGCGGGCCCACCCACCTACCCTTTTGTATGCTTTGCAGCTGATTGTGAAAATGATGAGCATCCATTTCCTTTAAGAGCTACGCTTTTATCCGATTTATTGCGTGCGAACAGCTAAAGAACGTGAATTCGCGCTTCTCTTGCCATGTTCACATTGTTGTTGTTGACTTTCGATTTTCTCGCTTTGCTATTTTTTTTTCTGTTTTGTTTTTCTTTTCCTATTTTTCTGTTTCTTTTTTTTTGTTTTTTTTTTTTTTGTTTTGCTTTTTACTTTGCAAAGCGATTTCCTGCGTGCATTGAGCTTTATTTACTTGAGCGTACTGTAGTTTTGTCGACAGCAAAGTAAATTTACAAATGTAAGACAATCCCTTTCCACTGTCAATCCCTACTCTCCTGTGCGCTGATAGCCTTTCATAAAGTTTCTACATCTTGTCCCAGTGGGATGCAAAGCAACCCTTTCGATGTTGGGCTGTTGGGCCATCATATCCAACACGCTTTAGCGCCTGTTTGTATGCTTGATAAAACACTCGTATTACGGGCATGTGTGCGTGTGTGTGTCTGCGCAACCCCACTTTTTAATTTCATTTACTTTTAATGCGTTTAATGTGGTTGTTCCCACTCAACGTTGTTAGTTGCCGGTTGAGGAGTGGAGCAGGTTTGTCATTATAGCCGAGACTTTGCTGAAAGTCTAATCTCTTTTGGTGAGAAAGTGTTTTGGATGAATATGTCCATGCGCCAGTATGAGTGGAATATCTTCTGGGAAGTCAACATAGTGAAGTGTGAAGGCTGAAGGAAGCGCAAGCGACTGGTGTGGGCGTGTTTTTTTTTGAACTACTTTCTTAATTTTTTTGAAAGAAGTTGATTTGAGGTTCATTTGTCGCTTCATGGCTTGAAAACAGGGTAGTTTTATTGCCTTTAGATATATATATATATAATTGGCGCTTAAGGTAGGCAGGTGAAAGGGTCGAAGTCCCAGTCTGGTACACGCCTACTAGCACTAAAGCGCCGTTTTGATACCATTTTGAGACCCCCCACAGATACCTATAGCCAACCAGAGGTGTTGATGAAATGGAGAAGATTAAAGGGATTTAGATGAGGGCACTGTGGCAGACTGTCGAAGAAAGGAACACCCAGTGACCTTAATCGTCTAGCGGCCGAACCCAGACCTTTATAGAGGCCTTCTCGTCAAGGCCCCCACAGCTTCTGCAATGGGAATAAAATGGTAAACCTAGCTTTCCTGCTTGCCGATTGCTCAATATCCAGTAAATACAGCTACAGATTTGGAAATTGAATAGCGTGGAGTCCCAAGTACTTTTTGCGTTCTACGTATTTTGTTTTGAGGGCCAAATGGTTTTCGAAATACCACACGAAGAAATGGAACTCCATCTGATCTATACTTTCCTAAGAAATATGTCGTGCAATGCTTTTTTAGCAACAGTCAGGGGGATGCCGATGACCAGGTAGAATACCTCTGATATCAATTCAGTCGACTCCTTTCCTATCAAAGGAGAGCTATTTTCCTTTATGTTCCTCTGTCCTGGAACCCAAATCAGAGAAATGTTATCTGCGCATCCAAAAGATTTGTTTTCCTCCTTGCAGGAGTTGACCAGTTTGGATGTGCATCATGGCGTTGTCAGTGTCTTGATCGCTGCTGGACTGACAAAAAAATGTTAAGAATTATCTCCCTCGCTCCCACTTCCCCTAAGCATTCTACATGACTGCAAGATTTCAAAGACTTCTGCCTGAAAAACACTAGGAGTACTCTGCAGTTTAAAGGAAAAAGATAAATTAGCTGGTTTAGAAAAAAACCTGTGCTCCGACTCGCGATCCTATCTTGAAGTTAATAAAGTTAGAGGTCTCTGCCTCGGTGCAGATTTTCCTCTCGTTCCAATCCTGCCTACTGAGAAAGATCACTTTGGCACGATCCTCAAACTCCAGCTTACGGATAGAGAGATCTGTACGAAGTTGAGAGATATTTGGTGTTAATTGCCTGGAAATTTGCATTTTCCCTTGGGCGATTGCCTCCAGAGACCATCCTCCTTTAACCTGATTGCACTTTGAGCAGGGATGGAAAGTAAGTGCAAAATGACACTAAGGGCCGCACTGGTACAAGTTCTACACACAGTTTGCACTCTCCCCAGTGAAATTATAGTCATTTCGAAGAGCTTCCCACCAAGCCAGGCATCCGTAAGTTAAAATTTTCAGAACCACTACGTACATCGAAAGAACGACTTGTGGCTTGAATCCCCATTTGTCGCCGTTCAGATTTGCAGGTTTAGAAAGCTATGCTGGCCTTCTATGGCTGGCCGATTTTGTGTAGGTTCCAATGACTCAAGTATCACTACCAGATACTTAATTTCCGATGAGGTTGAGAGAACGGGGTTATTTAATCTGGGAGCTCTAAAGTGTGGAAGTTGGAAGCCGAGATTTGTGTGGTACAGAGAATGAAAAGAACCAAACAGGTGGCGAAATGGAAGAAGGGAATTTGGATTTGAGTATGGCTATTTACGATCGCATTAGCCGCTTCAAGCTAATGATAAATTTCACCAAAGTGTGATAGTTAAACCTGCAATATACGCCGATGAGAGCTTAGATGTCTAAACCTTTGCCCGACGAAAACAGGGCAGCTGGAACAAAGGAGCTGAGATGTTTCACCTCGTCCTCCGGACGGCATCTGCAGAAAGCACTTGGAAGCAATCCCAAGTCTCGTCACATGGACACCTAACGGACAATTCCCGGTAATGATATACACCAAATTTGAGAGCTGCGGCTTTGTTTACCTTAGAAGTGCCCTCAAGCATCTCCGATCTACCCGCGGCCAGGAGGTTCTCGTGACTTTGCACGTTGGCACTAGCCCAGCGCTTGCTGAGTTGACGCGATGCACATCTTTCCAAGAGCCGACCAACGGTTCTCAAAGAAGCCCCGATCTTCTCATTTTGGGATGAAAACGTCTCCAGGGTTCCTTGCGTAGCCAGCTCATCAGCCCAGCAGTTTCCCTCTATGCCGCTTTGACCGAGAAGCCAAATGAGTCTAATATCGGAGTATTCGGATGCAATCGCGAGAGATGGGTAACAATTTTTGATAAATCTACCTACGTCCCCAAACTCCATCCCGTTTGGGTGGTGCTGTCGAAAACAACTGTGAAGTGAACAAAGCGCATAAAGGGCGCTCGGGCATAAAAATATTATATTGAAAATCTTATCAACGAAATTTATCTACTCACACATTCAAGCACTCCTTCTGACTTACTGTCAGGCTGTAATGGCTGAAATTAAAATAGTTTTAATTAAATTTACCATGCAACTTATGCGCGCGCACACACACACACACACGCCACCAACAATGTACGAGTATGCGATTCTGCGCTTCTCTAAGTGAATTTGTACCATATACCTATGTGTGTGTGTGTGTGTGTGTGTGAGTGTATGTATGCATGTATATGAAATTGCCGTTTACTGCACTGTGGCGCTGCTGTGACGCAGAAATGTGTTGCAGTTGTGGACGTAAAAAGTCTATTAAATCAGCTGTGCGCAATACGGCGTGGCAGTAAGTTTTGCTCTATAAATTTTAGCTTCGCCATTTGCTGCAATCTTTTAAAAAATTTAGAGGCACTGGAATGTTTGTAATCAAATCAAACCAGAACTGGCAAAAGTTAAGAATTATGTTCACATAAAAAACGCACTTACGGTACATGCATATGTATGCATGTATGTGCCCACAGGGTCTTTCAAGTTGGAGGTTTTCATTGAGCAGTGTTTCGGCTTGATAGCTGTTGCAGTTCGATGGCGGGTCTCTTGGGTAATACATACCGTAGCGGACACTCAAACAAGGGCACTCCAAATCCAGCAGCAAATATAAAGAATAACTTTAAAAAATACTCTAATTGAAGTTTATTAAAATCTTTGAAGTTCGTTTCCTTCTTTTTTATACTAATCAGGTTAAGGTCTATGCACGCTGTGCATTTGAAAAGTTTGTGCAAAAATGAAAACTACTGCATTGATTAGGGTAAACCTTTTTTTTCGACATAGTCTTCTTTTAGACTTGTACACTTCGTCCAACGCTGTTCTAGTTTCTCGATCCATTCCAAATAATATAATAGAATTTGTCTAAGTCTGAAAAATAGCCATTCGTTTCTGCATTCACCTCCTCGTTTGAATGAAATCTTTTTCTCGCCAGCCAGTTCTTCAAATTGGGGAACAAATAGTAGTCCAAGATCTACGAGCGAGCCAAGTCTGGAGAATAGAGGGAACGTGAAACGAGTTGCAACGCTATTTCCATTAACCCTTTGCGATCACAACTGCTGAGGCGTGAGCTGGCGCGTTGTCGTGATGGAAAAGGAAAAACGCTCGACTTCCTCGATACAAACGAAGGCAAAACACAATGAAATAGACCGATCTGGCTGAAAATTGGTGTGAGTTCTTCCAAGAGCAGCTACTAAGTAAACATAACATCGATACTCGCCAGTAATGGCATCTCTCTCACTTTGTACGAAGTTTTCAAACGACCCTCGCATATGCAACTGGGTGCGCGCATAATTAATCTTCCATTCGAGACCTTTTTTAAAACCTTCGGTTAGGCAACCGGATCTTTTTTGAATGTTTATATTAATTAATCGATCGAAAGTAAAATTTTAGGAAGCTACTTGGATGTTCAATGTCGTTAGCTATAATAGAAATATGTTAAATGCACGTGCAAAGTCCAAAAAAGTCTAGCCAGAAAAGTCTGGCCATACTCGGATGCCCATCGGAGGATTAAGCGACTTTTTCTTTCAACAACTCGTAATATTTTGAATGATAAATTTTTTTTCGTTATTTTTGTGTAAAAATATATTTCCTTGTATAACAAAAACCTTACAAATCAAAGTGGCAGACAAAAATCTAGCAAATTTCAAAAAAGTGTATACCAAAATTTTAAACTTTTTAGTGAAATTTTTTTTTAAACTTCTGGGTATGCAGTTTTATAGCGCATTAAATTTGAGTATAATAAAGTCTTGATTTAAAGCCTGTGAAAAACCGCGTTGATTTGCGAGAATTTTTTTCGCATACGATGTTGACTATTTTCTTCCATATAAAAGACTTCTGAAATATTTTTTCCATTAACTTCGCATAAAAATATAGTTCATTGTATACAGAAACCTTATAAACCAAAGATACAGATTTTGTACAAAATTCACAATAATTTACCAAATTTGAAGCAAAACTTCCCCAAAATATTCAACTTTTTAATCAGAATTTTTTTTTGTTTAAACTTCTGGGTGTGCAGTTTTATAGCGCATTCAATTTGAGTATAATAAAGTGTTGATTTAAAGCCTCTGAAAATCCGCGTTGATTTGTGAGAATTTTTGTTTGCATACCATGTTGACTATTTTCGTCCATATAAGAGACTTCTTCAATACTTTTTTCATCAAATTCTCATAACAAAAAACCTAAAAAATAATGTTCCTACAAAATTCACAAATATTTAACAATTTTTAAACAAAACTTCACCAAAATTTTCAACTTCTTAATCAGAATTTTTTTTTTTAACTTCTGGGTATGTTGTTTTATGGCACATTAAATTTTTGTATAATAAAGTTCTGACTTAAAGCCTCTGAAAAACCACATTGATTTGTCAGAATTTTTTTTGCATACGATGTTGACTATTTTCTTCCATATAAGAGACTTCTGAAATATTTTTTCATTAATTAAAATTAATTAATAAAAAAACCGTACAAAGTAGCAGACTTTACACAAAATTCACAAAAATCTAGCGAATTTCAAAAAAATGTTCATCAAAATTTTAAACTTTGTAGTCAGAATTTTTTTCAAACTTCTATGTTATGGTATGCAGTGTTATAGACTATTAAATTTATGCACAATAAAGTGTTAACTAATAATAGTAAATCGCTGAAAAATCGCGTTGATTTTTAGAATTCTTTTTGCATGCGATGTTGACTATTTTCTTCTATATACGAGACCTCTGAAGTTAATTTTTTATGTTAATATGGTTCATTGGGTAACAAAACCTTATAAATTAAAGTTTCAGATTTTATAAAAAACTCACAATAATTTAACAAATTTCAAACAAAATTTCATACAATTTTTATATTTTATTTTTTATTTTTTTTTTTAATTTTTTTAAACTTCTGGGTATGCAGTTGTATAGCTCATTAAATTTGGTACAAATAAAAGACTTCTAAAGTTCAATGCAACCAATTAACCGACACAAAAGACTGGTCCTTAATGGTCTGGATATGAATGTACTCACAATTAGATAGTAAGGCATGCCACACAGCCAACGCACCAGTCAACCAATTGAAATGAAATTCTAAGGAAAAATATTTGCATAACATTCTGCGGTGATTTGAAAAACTTCAAAGCTAATAATGTGCGTAAAATTTCGGAGATTGAGCGCTAATTATGCCTTAGTGTCATAAAAAATTTCATACACATTTAAAATATCATTTATCACTCCTAAATCCTAAACTCTCTACTGCACTCAAGATTTGTTGCACTCCCTTTCAATATTTATTTGAATTTAAAGAAGAAAACTGCAACTTGCAACACTCTGTATTTACCCTGTGTATGTGTAAGTTTATGATTATTTGTGTGATTAAGTTAACGCACGTTGATGAGTGCTATCATCAAGCTCGTTTATAACGGAATGACGGCTTGTGCGCGCCACCACTAGCGTAGCCAAGCCAGCGTCTACTTATATGCGCTTGCAATTCTCTGTTTAATTAAAGTAATGTGAAAAGGGTGGAACGCGTAATTCTCTTACGCTTGGACCGAGTGGTTGTTT
Organism: Anastrepha fraterculus; assembly: GCA_037575425.1. Classification (NCBI taxonomy): domain Eukaryota; kingdom Metazoa; phylum Arthropoda; class Insecta; order Diptera; family Tephritidae; genus Anastrepha; species Anastrepha fraterculus. The sequence continues at coordinate 61,070 of JAYXIM010054984.1, forward strand.
GAATTGCGATATAAGTGTTGCATTAATTTTTAAACGTTTTTTAAAAGCATTTCTCTTGGTGCTAAAATGCTTGGTGAATAATGCTTGAGAGCAAAGCTGAAACATCTAATCATTTAATCGTCTTCAGTGTTCGCTGTTGCTAGAAAAGTCCATTAAAATACACGCATTTTCATGCATGTGAGGATAGGCAAGTTGAGGGATTCATAGAGTATAGAGCGGGGTTTCTTGTGCACCTCGAACAGCTTTAACGGACCTGTATTCAACTTAATATATATTTCTCAGTTACACCGACCTCTCTTTACGTTTTCTTTTTAACCGAAATGAGGATTCTTTTGTGAAAATGAGTAAATTTTTTCTACTCGAACTTACGTTTTTCAATATGTTTTTTTTTGTTTGCTGTTAACTCGCTTACTTTCTTTGTGGTCTTCGGCGAATTGTGCTGAGCGGTTGGTTATTTGGGTATATCTGGCTGATCTGAAGAGATCTCACATATACTACAAGGGTCCGTAGTGTTACCAGCCGTGGTGTTGAAGTCGTGTTAAACATAATTTGTGATATATGTCGTAGCAAGTATTAATAAATATAGGTTAGCCAAAAAGTCTTGCGGTATTTCCGCAAGCTTGCCTTTGCAAGCGCGTAGTTCTAGTTGTATTCATCGCATCGGTTCACGCTAGAGCTTTTTGGAAAGCTCTTTTCACGTGCTAACACGTGTTTGATTAATTGTTGTTTGCTTTTAGTCGTTCGTGAGTTATAGCGTCGCAAACATGGAGCAAAATAAAGAGAAAATACGGCATATTTTACAGTACTACTACGATAAAGGCAAAAATGCATCTCATGCTGTCAATAAATTTTGTGCAGTTTATGGACCCGATACAGTTTCCATTTGCACCGCACAACGATGGTTTCAACGTTTTCGTTCTGGTGCAGAGGTGATCGAAGATGCGCCACGGTCCGGAAGGCCTGTCGTCAAAAATTGCGATAAAATCGCTGAATTGATCGAAAGAGACCGGCATAGTAGCAGCCGTAGCATCGGCCAAGAGCTGGGCATGAGTCATCAAACCGTTATAAACCATTTGAGGAAGCTTGAATTCAAAAAGAAGCTCAATGTATGGGTGCCACACGACTTGACGCAAAAAAAACATTTTTGCCCGTATGGATGCATGCGAATCGCTTTTGAATCGCAACAAAATCGACCCGTTTTTGAAGCGGATGGTGACTGGCGATGAAAAGTGCGTCACTTACGACAACGTGAAGCGCAAACGGTCGTGGTCGAAAAGCGGTGAAGCTGCCCAGACGGTAGCCAAGCCTGGATTGACGGCCAGGAAGGTTGTTCTGTGTGTTTGGTGGGATTGGCAGGGAATCATCCACTATGAGCTGCTCCCCTATGGCCAAACGCTCAATTCGGACGTGTACTGCCAACAACTGGACCGCTTGAATGCAGCACTCATGCAAAAGAGGCCATCTTTGATCAACAGAGGCCGAATTGTCTTCCATCAGGACAACGTCAGGCCACACACATCTTTGGTGACGCGCCAGAAGCTCCGGGAGCTCGGATGGGAGGTTCTTTTGCATCCACCGTATAGTCCGGATCTCGCACCAAGTGATTACCACCTATTTCTGTCCATGGCGAACGAGCTTGGTAGTCGGAAGTTGTCCTCAAGAGAGTCCTGTGAAAATTGGCTCTCCGAGTTTCTTGACAATAGGGAAGCGAGCTTCTATAAGAGGGGCATTATGAAGTTGGCATCTCGTTGGGAACTCGTCATCGAACCAAACGGCGCATATTTGACTTAAATCGCATTATTATAACCAATTTTATGAACAATTGAAAATTCAATAAAAATACCGCAAGAGTTTTTGGCCAATTATAATTTAAACTTTTGTCAGAAATATCCTTCAGAGATGAAAAGTATGCCGATTCCAGGCATTTGCTATGAGTTCTGCCTAGAGCAGGGCAGCGGATAAGTGGCAGAGCAGGCCAGTGGGATGTTACGTTGCTTTCTTATTTACATAAGTTACCCGCGACATTCTGCACCAATACCATTTTAGCTGCGTGATATGGATCGAGACAATGTCTATTCAGTACTCCAACCAATATTTCACATTCTTTCCTTCCTAAACTTCGTTGTAGTCCTGTTGTACGTTCATAGCATTATTTTGGAAGGTCGAGAGGCTTCTCGCATATAGACTGTGCTTCCACACTTAGTTCCTCGTCTAGTGCCATCTTCGTAACTGAGAGTGAGGAATATATCATACTATCTTTTACGTACTCCTTCTAGGCAAGCTGGCGCTTACCTTAGCAAGCTTGTCAACTCCTTTATTTCCATCTATTCCCTTGTGTCCGGGTACCCAGCAGATTGTGATTTATTTTCCGCAGAGCTAGTCCATTTTGGATTTACAATGTTGCACGCATCCCCAACTAGTCATGACAGCTTCATGATTGCTTCAATAGCAGCTTGACTAACGATGAAGATGTTTGTGCGAGTGCCGAGGAGGGAGTATATTCCAACTCTAATTCAGTTGCTTTGATTACACCATGATTACACAGTTTGAATGTGCTACAGTGATTATGAAACTTTTAGAGATCAAACTACGTGCAGAAGGCAGCCGGTCCTATTCCTTGTGTCATTTTGGATCGATCTGTAAAGAATAGTGAAATGGTAAAGTGTTGAGCGGTAATACGAAACGTGTTTTCTGAGCTCCTCCCACGGTGAAGTCTGCCATTCTGAAATCTTCTTCTTTCGTCGTGCCCTTCCCCATGCATGATCCATATACTTGGTAGTCTCTTAGCGCCCATCTCGTAATACCTATAAGGCGTCAAAGTTAGGTTATCACTTATTTTAGCGCCTGACCCGTGACGAATTTGGCACGCTTGCTCCACATCCACACCTTTTATAGAACAAGACCTCGAAGCGCAACAAAATTTGAATGACGAATGAAATGATTTCTTATCGCCAATGCACTAAATGGTAATCATTTTCTGGTTAGAATGCATTTAAAAAGGATGCAATTTATGTGAAGCGCGATTGTGAAGGAATCACTGGCTCACCACAGCAAAAAAAAAATTATATTTCATCGCTTCAGTGACCAAGTCCTTTATTATTTCTTGCTTTCATCTTTGTATCTATATAAAACCTAATACCTACATACATATAACTCGCTTCACTTGTGTGTACTTTCATTTGAAAATGCATATAAAGAGAATTTTAGTGTCAATCAAGCAGTTTCTATAGTCAAACAATAGCTTGGCGAAATAAAATTTGTCGGCTACCACTTGACGTGAATGACACTTGCTCCGTATGCTGCTGAGTACTTACCATTCAACACGGGCTTTGCTTAAGGTGTTGCATCTTTAAGGTAGTCAGGGTTGGACTGAGTAATGCGAGTGTACAAATAAGGTGCTCCATTTTTTTTCGTTTTGCGTCATGTTTGAGGGCTTTTCGGACGTTTTCCTTAACTTTTTATACATCTTTTAAGTGTTCATTTTCATTGTTAATTTATTTTTTGTTTCTTGCAAGACTTTTTATTTTGTTTTATTATTAATATTATTTTTATTGTTATTCTATTTTGTTAGTATTAGTTTTCCTACTTGTCAAAATATTCAAATAAATTCAATTCTTATTCTGCCCTGCCTGCCACATTTCTACTTTTCGTAACAAGAGGTTTAAAGGTGCAGTTCAAATGTGCGATGCGAAACATTTACCCTTCCGAAGAAATACAGTAAAGTAATAAAAAGTGAAAACAAAAATTCAATAAAATAAATAAATTTTGAGAATGAGTTGAAAAAGTGATGGAAAAGAAAAGAATAATAAAGTTAGGAAGACATTCTCATTATAAATAAAGGTTGGTTAAATTCAAGGGCCGGTGTTGATTTTGAATAAAATACAATTTTTTAAGAAATGTTTGTCAATTCTCTTTATTATGATAATATTGATATGGCTCAATTACGTATGGAACAAAATATCGGCCAAATGGCCCCCGCGGCCTGTGGCACACCTCCATCCGATGGTCCAAATTTTCGATGACGCTGAGGCGTAACTGAGGTTCTCTGCCGTTAATGTGCCGAATTATCTCATCCTTTAGCTCTTGAATTGTTGCTGGCTTATCGACGTACACCTTTTTTTCAAATAACCCCAATGAAAGACGTTGGACGGTGTCGTTGACGTTTCGGTGTGGTTCACATTCAACATCGGCCCTTGAAATTTAACCACACTTTAATAACAGGTGATCAGATTGGAGGTACTTCTAATTGTGGGGGTATGTAAAGTCTAAATGATTTGTGCATAAACCCCAAAAAAGAGCGAAAAGTAGTCAAGATATGTCAAAATAATGCGTTTGATCCTGGCTGTACACTTACAAACATAAACATTTGTACTTGTGCAAGGTGGTTTTTTTGTAATCACTTTTTTACTAAATACAAAGAAACGATTTTGCTGATGGAAATCTTTAGTTTGACCTTAACGCGCGCGTTTTTGCGTACTTTTTTTTGGTATGAAATACAAGGTGGCACAAAATTAATCATCCAAATTTAATTTATTTGAATAACTGTTGCACTAAATAAAAAAAAACTTTATGTCGAGCTTTACGCACTTCTTTTCAGATTTTTGTTTTCAATGAAATACAAGGTGGCGCAAAAATAATCATCCAATTTTAATTTTTTTCAATAACTGTTGCCGAGCTTTACATGCGTTTGTTCGGATTTTTTTTTTTTTAATTAAATACAAGGTGGCGCAAAATTAATCATCCAATTTTAATTTATTTGAATAACTGTTGTACTAAAGAAAAAAAACTGTATGTCGCGCTTTACGTGCGTTTTGCAGATTTTTTTTTAACCCCTTGCCTTACGATTTAATTTCGAAGAAACATGCGTGCTCAGACTATTTAATTTTAATGCAACTCTGTGCGGGTGTTATCAGAAAATAAAACTAAACTATTATTACGGTTGTTTTTAAGTTTATTAAATTTACTACTACTGCTTTTGAAACATTTAAATATGCGGCGGGCATAGCCCGTCAATGTCGAATTTGGCAGGGGAAATGTTTGCGGGCGACACTCGTCATTTCCACTTAAGGGATTAATGAAATACAGGGTGGCGCAAAATTAATCATCCAGTTTTAATTCATTTGAATAACTTTTTTACTTAATAAAAAAACTGTATGTCGAGCTTTACGCATTATTTTTTCAGATTTTTGTTTTTTTGAATGAAAGACAAGGTGGCGCAAAATTAATCATCCAATTTCAATTTATTTGAATAACTGTTGTACTAAATAAAAAAAAAACTGTATGTCGAGCTTTACGCGCGATTTTTGAGTATTTTTTTATGAAATACAAGGTGGCGCAAAATTAATCTTCCTTTTTTTAATAACTTTTAATAAATAAAAAAAGTCTTTATGTTGATCTTGGGGCACTCAATTGCTTATCTGTTTGTATACTGCAGCTGTCTAGTCCACAAATGTCGAATATGATTGACGTTTGTCAAATGTCAATTGCCAAAATTATAATTTAGATTAATTTTGCAGCACCCTGTACTTAATGGCATATATATATTTTTCCCTTATATTTATTTTTTTCTTATATTTATTTTTTTCTTATTACTACTACTAATTAGTAATTACTAATTTTGGGTGTTTGGCCGAGCCTCCTCCTCCTATTTCTAGTCTTGATGTTGTTTCACAAATGAAGGGACCTACAGTTTCAAGCCGACTACGAACGGCAGATATTTTTTATGAGGAGTTGTTTCATGGCAGAAATATACTCGGAGGCTCTTGCTATTGCCTGCCGAGGGGGGACCGCTATTAGAATAAACTTTTTCTTCATTTTGGTCATTCATCGAGATTCGAAACCACGTTCTCTCTGAATTCCAAATGGTGTGTACTTATTTCTTGCAACCCGCTTGATAATTGCGTCCTCAAGCGCTTTACAACCAGCAAAAAAGGTCAATTTGAGTGCAGAACAGTGGCAAAATGCGCTGTTGTAATCAGTCAGCAGTCAAGTGTTGGAAGTCATTAAAACAAGAACCGAAAAACCAAACAAATATCTATTGAATTATATTTTTTTTCAGATATCCAAAAACATATTTTTTCTTATTCCTATCGAGCCCGTATTTTCTTGTATGGCTGCAGTAGAAGAGTATATTTTGATCATTCGATATCAGTTTGCAGAGCAAAATGAAAATTCTTAATTAGCGACATCAGCATCTCGTAAATTAGCTCACCTGACGCCTTATCTAAGAATGTCTACTTATTTCGTATACTCTCATGAATGGTTGGGTATTCATCGCTTCGAGCCTTTCAAGGTTTCCCAAACTTACCTGAAAATAACGCTTTGGCATTTTGGGGCAGAATGTCTCGCATGAATAAATACTCCTAGGTATGTGTAAGTGTTTTATATATACACATAACCATATGCATGTATGCATGTAGATACAAGTGTATGTGTGTGCTCGTTTGAAAAGCTTGTTGTGTGCGCTGAATGATGTTAGAAATGGTATGTTAAAAGCATATCACAACCTGACTAAGGTACTAAATAACCCACTCTGCGCTGTTCGCTGTTCGGTGTTCATGGGCCTGCCACTTTTACAGCAGTTCAATCGCATTTGAATTGTTTTTATTCTCGTCGCTAGGCGTGACATATAAATATTTATTTACAATTTTATTAGTATTTGTTGTTTGTTTTCGAATATTTGCATAACTTCGCAGTACTTTGTTGCTTTTATAGTTCTGCGTGTGGCACAAGAACTACCTATGGTACCTAAATATATGTTTGCATATGAATTTTCTGAAATTTTTCGGGTTTTGTGGGGCTTGTGAGAGAAAATTTTGCAAACAATTTCCCGATAGAAGCAACAAACGCTAATGTTTTAAGCTAATATTTATTTAGCGTGTCTGGCATTACTTGTAATACAATACAAGGCAGTTGCTGTGCGTTCGACATGACGTATGAGTGACATATTTAGTTTGAACGAAAATAAACTATCTCTATTTTTACGCAAGTTTGCAACACCGACAGTGGCGTGTATTGAAATTATTGAATGAAACTACACACACACGCAGACACACCTATACAGATACCCACACATGAAATGTTCATAAATAGCTGTATATTTTATATTCTATTAAATTTTTCACATTTACATGACTTTAAAAGCTTTCAGCTAATTTTACCTGCACGCAATCCAACCGTAAATTGCTTAAAAATATATTACAATTGTTTTGCTCATACAATGCACATTTAATGCATATTATAAATAAAAGGGAATTAATTGAATTTACATATCGCATATTTTTCGAATGCAGTTCGCTGCCTCTAGGGTTGTAATCTCGCTCATGTTTTGTTATGCAACTACTTATATATTAATGTGCTTATTTATGCTCACTCTACATAGCTGGTATCTACTTGTGAGTTTACCCAACAAAGATTATCTAATGAAAGCTGGTTGTGATTTATTCTAGGCTAGAGAAAAAAATGAAAATATGGATAAAATAGCCAATGTGGGAGTAAAAGAGACAGATAAATCCAGATCCTGGATTTTCTAAAGTAAATGCAAATTTCACATCAAACGACACTTTTTGTTTTAGTGTAGGATTATAAAAAGATGAAGTGGTAATTTATTTTAATAGTGAGATATACAGTGGCGGTCAAAATAACAGCGGCGGGACATATACCTTTGATTATTTATTCTTTGTTTTTCTGATGGTTTTTTTATTTAAACAAGAAATGTTTTTTAGTTATTTATTTTTTTTTTTTGTTTAAAAATTTTATTTAATTTTTTTTATTTGTTTTTTATTATTTGTTTATTTAAAAAAAATGTTGCTTATTTTTGATTTATTTCCTGCTTTTTTTTAACTAAAGCAAATTGTATCTTTATTTTTAAGTTTGTTTTTTCTTTAGTTTTTGTTATGTTTTATTTTATGCGTATATTTATATTTGACTATTTATTCTATTCTTGTTGTTTTTTATTATTTTCTTCGTTTTTATTAGTTCTTCAACTTTAAAACAATTATTTTTTCATTTCTTTTTTATTTTAAAAATTCTTTTTACTTTGTATTTTTGTCTGTTTATCAAAAAAAGTATTGTCTTAGGTTTGTTTTTATTTTTTTTTATTAAACAAATTTTTTTAATAGTTTTTCTTTTATTTAATTTTTTGTTTATTTGTTTTTTAGTTATCAAAAATTGTGCCTTTTTATTGTATATTTTATGTTTTTATTAAATATTAAATCTGTATATTTATTTTTAGTTGTATTTTTTTCGTTATTTTATTATGTTTTATTTTTTTGTTGTTGTTATTTTTCTTAAGTGTTTTATTCTTTTTTATCAGTTATTTTATTTAAAAACCATTCGTTTTTTTCATTTCTTTTATTTGTTTTTATTAAAAAAAAATTTTTTTTTATATTTATTTTTGTCTGTTTATTAAACAATATATTTTCTTTAGTTTGTTTTTTTTCTTTTCTTTATTAAACAAAAATCTTTTTTAATATGTTTTCTTGCTTTTTTATTTTTTCTTTATAAATACATAATATTTGACTCATTTTAATTGTTTTTGTTTTCTAAAACAAACAAATTTTTTTGTATGGCGTTTTTATTTAAACATATTTTTTTTTTTTTTTAATAATTTTTGTTAATTTTTTTTTGTTTTTTGTTTTTGTTTTGTATTAAATCAAAATACTGTTTTTCTCATTTATTTGTTTTCTTTTTTTATTGGTTTTTTATTTGGTTGGTTGGTTGGGTTTAAGGGTGACCCCGCGTCGGAGTGTCACATAGACCGCAAGTTGGGTCCGTTGTGTTGCCCTAGAGCTCATTATATTATATAATTTCCCCACCTAACCGAGATTTTTACTATAGATTTTGGTCAAGGATATTAATTCGTTTCGAAAATTTGATGAGAGATTCGATTTTCAGGTCCGAGAGTACTGAAAGATTGTCAATTGTTGGAGAGCCTAGAAGAGCGAGTCGACTTCTGGCTAGACCGGGACAACTGCACAGCAAATGTCTGCTCGATACTTCCTCATCTTCGTCCTCGCAGTATCTGCACAGGTCGTTTTGAGGAACCCAGTGGCCGGTGATAAGAGATATTATATGCCTTAGTTCGTGTTTCGAAAGACTTATAAGGGTTTTTGTCTGTTTCAGATTGTAGGATGGCCAGATTTGTCTGGTCGTAACGCAAGTAGTTTCCACTCGCCACCTCCGATCAGCAATGCTGTGAAATTCTCGATCGATGAGCATTTTACATGTTGAGAGCGGAATGTGGATTGTGGGTAAGTTACTAACATTTGATTGCGCAGCTCCAGCTCTTGCGAGCTCATCAGCTTTGCAGTTACCTTCGAATCCACTGTGACCCGGTATCCAGATAACTTGGACAGAATTCTGAACATTTATTTCGTTAAGAGATAATAGACAGGATCGAACCACATCTGAGTGGGTATAAGAGGAGCTGAGTGCTCGAACGGCCGCTTGACTGTCGGTGAAAAAGCGGATATCCTCTAGTGATATTCTATTTTCTAAGAGAGTTTTCGCAGCATCGACCTGGTTTTTTATTTAAAAATATTTTTTTTATATATATTTTCGTTTAGTTTTTTTTTTTATTTAACAAATATTGTCTGTTTTGTTATCTTTATTTGTTTATGTAAAAGGACAGTCTTTTTTATGATTGCTTTTTTTTATTTAAAAATTTATTTTTTTTATTCAAAATATTCCTTTATACATAATATTATTTTTATTTTTGTCTATTTAATACAAAATATATTTTCCTAAGTTTGTTTTACTTATGTTTTTATTTAAAAACAGTTCTTATAAGTATAGGGTGTTTTTTGAGAGGTTAGGTTTTCAAGTTGGCACTACTTTTTTCGTAGGTGGTCTTTTTGACAGCTGTAGCTTGATTTATGCTCAGTTTGGTTTGCCATTTCATAATGAATAGACTTACACCTGAACAACGTTTGTAAATCGTGCAAATTTATTACGAAAATAATGGTTCGGTTCGCGCGACGCATCGAAGAAAATTTTGTTCAGCGATGAAGCTCACTTTTGGTTCAATGGGTATCATTTTTAAAACAATTTATTTTGTTTATTTAAAAGGAAAATCTTTTTAATTGTTGTTTTATTTTATTATTTAAAAAATCCATTTATTAATTTTAATTCTTTTTTTAAGCTTTATTTTTTACATACGCATACATTTGACTATTTATTCCTATGTATATTTTCTTTAAAATATATATATATATATACATATGTATATGTTTTGTTGCTGTTTTTAGTTAAACACATTATTTTTATATATAGTTTTTTATTGTTTTTTTATTTATTTTAATTTTATCTTTTCTGATTTTTTATTATTTAAAAAAATTCTTTTATCTCTTTATTTTTTTTTATTAAAAAAAAAAAATTTTTTTTGTGTTTGTTTTTTTTTTCTTTACTCTTTTTATTTAAAATTTTGTTTTTATAAAAATATACTGCAGACTTCAGCAAAAACCAAATAACTCAAAGTTTAAAATTTTCTATAAACATAAAAATTCAATAAGTTGTCGGAATCAGAATTGCTAGTTTTATAGTCCATTTGGTATAATAAATTACAAGTTTAAAATGGCTCAGAAATCGCGTTGATTTTTTCGTTTAGCGGAGGAAAATGCTTAACGTCGTCAACAAAAAGTTTTTAGTTTTTCTTACTAGATAGGCAGGTGTTTAGTTTTGTAGGCTATTAAATTTGAGTTTTATATTAAGCAACTTTTAAATGGCTTCAAGTTCTCATTGACTTAATTTTTTTTTTGCAAAATGCGCAATTTTTTTCCATTTAATGAATGCGCGCCTTTTTCTACATACATTCAAGCATAAGTTACGGAACTCCAGCCTTGGCTCCTAAGACTGTAATAGTTGTTTGATTATTCGAAGTCCTACGATTTCGAGGGCCGACATTTTGCTGTTTCATGCACGGAGATTCGAACCCGCGTACTTCCTAATGATAGTCACGCATCAACCATTCGGCGACCGCCGTATTTTGAGTAGTCCAGCTTAAAATACTTCACAGGCGTCAAATCACATTATGTAGTTGGCAATACCGCCGTAAATGCCCTCAAACAGGCCACCGTAATGTCCTAAAGGAAATTTTGAGTTTATTTGTCGGAAGGGAGGCGATAAAGAAATTATACTGAACATGCATGCAATATTTAAATACATAAAAAAAAGCAATGTTTTTTTAACTGTTTTGGTGACACAGCAGCAATTCCCCATTGGCATGTTGGCTTTGAGGTGGTCTGCTTCGCTTACAAATTTGCGGTCAATTAGAATCTGAAAACACAAACCAAACTCTCTATAATCTATGCGCATGTAGCCAGTGATTGTAATGGATTGTGAGAGTAGGAGATTTTAGGTATAGTTTTGTATAACTATGTCTTTGAGTAAAGCTCCTACGTGATTCATTTTAATTTTTCCAAGTTTGTGGCGAAATTTATCCTAACAAAAAAAGGGGGAAAAAACAAAAAAAAAACAAAAATGCAAAAAAAGGCACAAATAACGAAAAAAACCAAATAGAAAAACAACATAAAAAAGAAAAACAAAAATAAAAATAAAAACATTAAAGAAACTATTTCTTAGAAAGTATATTGTTTTTCGAGAAAAAGGATAAGCTTAAAATTCCATAACAGAAATTTTTATTGGATTGGCGATTGGGCTTTTCAGCTCATATTGCACTTTAGAGGCATTTAATTTTTTTTGTTTACTTTTTACAGCGAATAACAGTTTCAGTGAGTGGTGTTAATTATATTATTTATTATTCGTCTTTAGTTTTACAGCTCGTCAACTCACCAACTTAACCGCTTAACCCAAATGGCTAAGTGATATCATAGTAGGCTACTCTATTAGACTGTAACTGAGGCGAAGTGGAGAGATAAGACTCTGCTTAAATCAGTGTGAACTTTTCAAAAATTTTAGTAGGTTCCTGATTTCCATAGTACTGAGATCTTTTAACTCATTACAAAAAAGTCTCGCTAGTTTATCGGCATGCCAATTAAACATTTAAATATCTTGTTAAACTTAGCAATATGCATTTGGTCTCATTTATTGCAATCATACACCTATCACATCCACTTAACATTTAGCAGAACGTTTTTTGGACTAAATTTCTTAAAACTTCCCGCTGTGTATATGAATTTTGATTCTGCCCGTACATATCCATGGCCACATTCTCGTGTTTCATGTCGCCTTCATGATTCTGCAATGCAGAGTGCAAAGTATCTATTGGAATTCGCTTCATCTGTGCAAATTTACATGCATCAAATTTTTTGAATAGCTTAATTAAATTTGCTTCCTACACAGTGAACTCATGAATATATGGATATGTGTGTGTGTGTACGGTGTGTACGTAGTATCGTGAAGAAGACAAGCATCTATCAAATTTGGAATTCGTAACACACGCGCACCCTATGCAACACATGCGCAATTTATATTGCACGCACCGTTACGTACAGCAACCCTGCAGGAAAAATTACGCGCTTCTAAGCATGACTGTGACTAGTTGACGAAAGTCAATGGATAGGCATTGGAATGATCATATGGAGGAAGGAAATTCGGGCATATGCCAATCATGGTTTAGGGTTTTCTAATAAGAGCACACACACATTTTTTATTTAAATACGCGCACTTCATTTTTACGATCTGTTCAAGGGAATTGGGTGCCTTTTAGTCCACATGGCGGCGTCTTTTGCGTAAATACCTTGTCATACAACCGTAGAAGATGAAATTTACTCAAGAAGCGATGTCTTTTCATCATTTGAAGTCCGCAGGCTGCTATTCATAGAGTACACATTTTTCTCTAAATATTTGTCTTTAACTAAGTCATAAGTATTTTCGACATGGGTCGCTCGGCAAATACGTTTTTTAGAAATGTTGCGATGCCAGCGCCCCCAAGCGAGATCATGTTTCGTATTATATAACCAAAATTTGTATGTCTATTATTCTTAAAAGAGCCAAACTGGAGCATAAGTAAAATTTTAGGAAGTAACTCAACAACGGCGCCGGATCCAATTGTTGTTAAAAGCCTTCCAGCTGATTTCGCAGCTATAATTTTTTTTTTTATCAAAACCAAAAAAATAAGAAAAATGTTCATTTCTAAGGCATATAAAAATAATTTTTGATTTCAAAATTTTTCAAAATAGTTGCTACTAACTATTCTATAATACTAAATAAATAATTTACTCACTAAAAAATAAATAATTTACTCACTTTTATACCAAATGCGTATTATAGTTAAAACGGCTATTAAAAATATTTGCATGAGAAATACGAGGCAAATTTTTATTTTTTAAGTTAAGTGCGCATCGAATATATAATATAACACTTATATAAAAGTTAAAACGTTTATTAAAAAAATACTTAAAGGAGAATTTTTATTTTTTTTTAACTTAAGTGCGCATTGTCGATAACTGCATAATTACACTTATTTAAGTCTTACTTCGCACAAAGTTAAAGCGTGTATTCAAAATATTCTTAACAGAAATTTTTTTAATTTTTTTAACTTAAGTGCACATTGCGATAATTGCCTTATTTGACTTATTTATAATGTATTTAAACAACAGTTAAAACGCATATTAAAAATATGCTTAAAGGAAATTATTTTTAGTTTTAATTTAACTGCTCATTGAGATAATTTCGTTATTTTTTATTTAAATTTTATTTAAATAACAGTTAAAACATATTAAAATAATGATGGCCTTAAAAGAAAATTAATATTTATATTAACTTAAGTGCACATTGCGATAAGTGCCTTAAATAGGCAATTTTATTTTTTTAACTTAAGTGCGCATTGCCGATAACAGCCTAATTTTACTTACTTAATAGTTAAAATGCATATTAAAAATGTCCTTAAAATATTTTATTTTTATTTTTTTTTAACTTAAGTGCGCATTAGCGATAATTGCATTATTTTACTTTTTTAAATTTTATTAAAATATACTTAAAAGAAAAATTTTTTTTGTTTTTTTAACTTAATTGCGCATTGCGTTAATTGCCTAATGTTTCTTATTTAATTAAGTTCAAACGCATATTCAAATTATTCTGAACAGAAAAGTTAACTTAAGTGCGCCTTAGCGATAACGGCATAATTTTGCTTATTGAAAAGCAAAAACGTATGCTAAAATTTAATATTTATTTTTTTAACTTAAGTGCGCATTGCAGATAACTGCATAATTTTACTTATTTAACTTTTACGTAATTTATAATTAAAAATCACCTTTAAATTATTCTTAACAGAAAATTTTAATTTATTTTAACTTAAGTGCACATTACCGATAACTGCATAATTTTGCTTAATTAAATTTAGATTAATATAGATTAATTAATATAGATTATTAGATAAGTTAAAACGTGTAGTAAAATTTAATATATATTTTTTTTAACTTAAGTGCGCATCGCCGATAACTGCATAATTTTACTTATTTAAGTTTTACGTAATTTGAAGTTGAAACGCATATTCAAATCATTCTTAACAGAAAATTTTAAAATATTTTAACTTAAGTGCGCATTACCGATAACTCCGTAATTTGGCTTAATTAAATTTTACCTATTTAAAAGTTAAAACGTCTACTAAAATTTTATATTTATTTTTTTAACTTAAGTGCGCATTGCCGATAACTGCATAATTTTACTTATTTAAGTTTTACGTAATTTATAGCTGAAACGCATATTCAAATTATTCTTAACGTAATGTTTTTTATTTGTTTTTTTTTTTTTTAACTTAAGTGCGCATTGCTGATAACTGCATGATTGCCGATTGCCGCTAAGGCGAATTTTTAAATAATTCTTAACGGCATTTTTTTATAGTTTTTAGTTTAAGTACGCATTGCCGATAATTTGCGTACTTAATTTTTTTTATATAAAAGCTAAAATGCTTAAAAGTGTTCTTAAAAAAATATTTTTTTAACTGAAGTACTTTTTACCGATAACTGCGTAATTTTACTTATTTAAGTGGGTTGTGCAGTTAAGCACTTTATACCTGATACATTTGTTGTTTATATTGCAAGAAGTTCAGGGCAATTTTTTTATCGAATTTAGAAAACTACCTCAGCTTTCCATCTCTCACTACGAGACCAGGGACTTACTGCCTTAGAAGTCATAGTCCAGCATGAGTCCTGCGTGTCTTTACTTTTTGACAACTTGTCACGATTAGTGTAGCGACCTGCTACGCATTTAGCGAAATATTACTCGATCGAAGCCAAACTGAATTCCTTCGCATGCCAACACATTTCCTGCAGGGTGCGCACCTCCGCTTCACCAATACATTTATAATGAAATCCGATGTTGAAGTGGAATACTTATTATTCTATTCCACTATTCGACTTTTATTATCAATTTTTTTCTACTGCAGCAGCAGCAACACCAGTCGCATGTAAAAGTTTTCGTTTTTTAGGTTTTTTTTTTATTTTAGCTACACACACACAAAGAAGCATACAGCTGCTCGTATTTTCTAGAGTTTATTTCACTTTTCTTTTTTCTCAACACATTTTCGTGTTTATTGAATTGAATGCTTTAACAACAACAACAGCAACACCAATGTACGCTCGTGTTAAGGTAAAATTTTTTACACATATTTTTTTCGGTTGCGTATTTTGTGTTGCTATTCATGTCATGCAGCTGTTGAACGGGCATCAACACGTTTTTTATCTTTCATCTACTGTCGCTTAATAATTTTGTATTGAATTTAAAAGCGAAAACAAAACAACCAAGCAATTGAAATGCTTTTATTTAAAATTTTGTATAATTGCATTTAGATCGGTGCATATGCGACTGTGCTGTGGGGCAGCAGCGAAGCGACTGGCGCTTACTCATTTCACTCATCTAATAAATTGCAAATTCGAATTGCAAATGAAGAAATATTTCCTACAAATAACGAAAAGAGAAAAAACCTACAACTGTCAAATGCAAATGACGAGACGGACAAACTGGCAGACAGAACGGCATACATAGGTGCGATGCATTGCCACTGTGCGATCGGTGTGTGTGTGCGTGTGTGTGATCTTAGAGCTGCGACTGATGCACCTATAATTACCTACACATACATACAGAGGTTTGGTGAACTAATTAATAGTAAAATGCAGGTGACTTCTATTAGCCGAGGTCAATTCTTAAATCCATTTACGGACGGTTCTTATTTATTTAAAAGCAAACATTGCATGAATTCCCGTTAGATCAGAAGTTTTTGATTAATTGCAAATTAGTTTGAAAAAGTTTCGGCATTATGATTGGGCAAAGGGCAGTTTGGTAAGAGAACAGTTCCGTGTGCAGAACTCCTCCTAAGTGGCGAAACTCTTTGACTGTTATTCACCAGAGAGTGGCTCGAAACGATTCTTTTGCATACTGTCCACATAGCACACGACCATGGTGGTGTGGCCAATATCGGAACGTTTTCCGTCTGTGACCAATTGTGAAAAAATCAGCTGATTAGCTGACGTCACCGGGGTCATGAAAACGATTTGTTTCGGAAAAAACTGAGATTGTGTTGGTGACATACGACAAAAAGCAACACAGCCTTTGCCTATATTACTTCATTGTCGTCGGAACAACGACTGATTGGACGAGTTAGGGAATATGTGTGAAATGAGCAGTCAAGATTCTGCTGCCGAGTGCCCGTTGACGTGGCAGCCGAAGTTGCTCTCACAATTTTGTTTTTCACCATAGCAAATTGGTCAAACCTGGTAACCTATCATTCTTGGCACACGACCGCCAACTTCGATTAAGTAGCATCTGGGTAGCAATTAAAAATCTATTTGAGGAAATATAAGTGTGAAGGCGAACTCTCATCAGGGTCTGGAGCGCTTGCTAACCATAAGTGCGGTTGCATAAGGGCGTCTGGCTTGGAAAAGCGGCTCGCCTTATAAAAGTGTTCTTAAATAAATAAAACATCCAAGATCGGGTTGCGTGCATAGCAATAGACCCCTTTCAACTCCCGCTGAAACCCTCTACCAAGCCTCTGATACCAACTTTGGCAAATCTTTAAGTACAAAGGTTTGAGGGCATGTACTTAGATGATCCGGTCTCTTAATGGGGAAAGAACCCCTGCCTGACTCATTGACGTTTACGCTTGAGCAAAGGCAGGCATCACTGTCACACAAGAGGGGCAAGGAAAGAAGATTAGCGGAGGTTGCAATGTTTTTCTACAGTTGTAATATAAAACTACGCAAATTTGGTGTAACATTTTGTGTTGGGAGACAGACTAGAAGTGATTAGTTGCTGGGTGTGCATCTTGCCTCAACCTGAATCAAAGCGAGATTCTTCAACATCTTGTGCGCATTTGCGCCCGCACTCTGACTGAAGAGCAATACGACGCGACCAAAGAAAGATTCTTTGCAGGTTTAGATCGCTCATTTGAGCAAGAAGAGTCAGTTCTATAGTGTAGATGATGGCAACCTCCGATGAGGCGTCCCTTGGAGTGTTTGAGAGAAAGACTATGCGGAAGATTTTTGGATTTTTGCACGTTAGCAACGGCGAATACCGCAGGCGATGGATCAGTGAGCTGTGTGAGCTTTACAGCGGCATAGACATAGTACAGCGAATAAAGATTCAGCGGCTACGTTGACTGCGTCATGCTGGTGGCAGCAGAGGAAGAGAAAGGCTTCTTTTGCAGTGGAAAGACCAAATGGAGAAGGACTTGGCATCACTTGGTGTTAGCACGAGAAAGAAATGACTGACGCGCTTTGTTAAACTCGGCTAAAATCGTGTAAGCGATTATCGTGCCAATCAAGAAAAAGAGCAGGGAGTGCTTTTTTCCAACAATAGGAACATTCAAATTCCTCGACGAAACTTCAGATATGGGGCTGATGCTGATCGACTTCACCTGGACCCGAAACATGGTAGTCTGTAGAACAAGCTTTCAGCACAAAAATATCCACCAATCCACAATCGCCCTATCCACCCTCTTGATAGAAAAACTTGACTTCAAATCGATCACAAAAGGCCATCTTTCAGTCAAAATCCGTAAATCACACTGTTTAGTATTAAAGATCACAAAGAAAGTTCTGCGTCGCCACTCGACTCTCGATCCTGCTCTAAAAGAGTTTTGCTTATCAAACCGCTCGCGAGGTCAATAGAATAGCCTTTTTCAAACCTTGTTGTACCACCGCCTTTCGTGTAGTCATAAAAAACCACTGATACGATGAGACATCCGCCTTCGCTGCAGAGTGAAAATATGCAGTCTATAGAGCCCCTCTGCGCTTGGACCCAACGCCAGGCTTCTGGGCTGCTGGTAAGGTGATTGCATTAGCTGTTACGCAGAATATGGTCGGCCGAGTGCATGTATTGGCCAATACTCAAGAAGTAAAGACCCACAATCTTCGCAAATTGTCGTTAATATCGCATATAAGATTTTATCGAGCATCTTGTATGAAAGACCTCAGTCCACCGTCAATAAACTGCCGTCGCCGACCAGAAATTACAGCACTCCAAAGCATCAACATACATCACCTCTTTTTAGATTTCAAAGCCACTTTCGAACACTTTGAGAGCACCAAAAGGAATTGCCTTTGTGACGCGATATCTGGATTTGGTTTTAACACAAATCGTGAGCAATACCGCCTACTCCGTAAAACACTCCAAGTCATTTGATGCTAATCGCGCTTGACCTCTTTCATATGATCCCTTTCTTTCAGGTGAGCTCTTTAAGGTGACCTCTTTCAGGTTACCTCCTTCAGATGGCCTCTTCAAGGTGACCTCTTTCAGATTATCTTTTTCAGGTTACTTCTTTCAGGTGACCTCTTTCAGGTTACCTCCTTCAGGTTACCTCTTTCACATGATCCCTTTCAGTTTACCTCTTTCAGGAGACCTCTTTCAGATTATCTTTTTCAGGTGACTTCTTTAAGGTCACCTCCTTCAGGTGACCTCTTTCAGATTATCTCTTTCAGGTGGCTTCTTTCAGGTGACCTCTTTCAGATTATCGCTTTCAGGTGACTTCTTTAAGGTGACCTCTTTCAGGTCACCTCCTTCAGGTTACCTCTTTCACATGATCCCTTTCAGGTGACCTCTTTAAGGTGACTTCTTTCATTTCACATCTTTAACTTGATGCTGGAAAAGTTTGCTCAAGCTACATAACCAAGCTGTTGCAGTGCTAATTAGTTGACCGTAGCTGTATAAATATTTATTTTCCTTTTGATATTTGGGATGATTTGTATTTCTTTGTTTTTTTGATTTAATCTAATAATAACGCATCGTCAATGATTTTTTGTGGGCAACTGCAATTACAGCGCCAACGGTGCGGACGCTGTAACCGCTGCGCTCCC
The DNA here is from genome assembly GCA_037575425.1 of Anastrepha fraterculus. NCBI lineage: Eukaryota > Metazoa > Arthropoda > Insecta > Diptera > Tephritidae > Anastrepha > Anastrepha fraterculus. The sequence continues at coordinate 80,320 of JAYXIM010054984.1, forward strand.
TGCAACATTTACAAGTTTTCTTGTAGCAGACGGGAACAGTTGGCGCTGCTTGTTTCTGAAGACTCTACGCAACGTTGGTTGGCCTATGTAGGGTGGCCAAAAAGCGAATGGCAAAAGACGGCTGTCGACTGCTGGCTGATGCTTGTCACCTACCTTTGTTGTTGTTGTTGCTTTATTGTTGATATACTGCTTGTTGCTGGCTGTTGCCGTTAATTGCCAATTTGATCACTCAATGTTTGTGCAAATTTTCACTTAGTTTCAGTTGTGTTTTGCATCTGTAACATTCTCAACGCGGCAATTACAAATATTTTCGGTTTCACGCGCGCGCCGGAAGAAGTTTTTGTTTGCGTTTTTTTTTCGTTCTGCCTTCCTTAATTATAGCATTTTCGCTTACTCGTTGCCTCAGCGCTATTTATTTAATTGCGGAGTCATTAGGGCTTAATAGTGGGAGCATAATTAAATCGAGACAATTCACGTCAACTTTATTGTTGTAGTTGCTTTTTGTTCTAATTTGGTTTTTTCTCATATAACCTCAAAATGTTCAATTCCAAATATCGGCTTCGAAGAACGCCGGCTGATGTCTTCCAGCTAATGTATCCCAGCTCTTTTCGTACGCGTTATTATACCAAAAACAACAATTGCTGTGGGCATACACTGAGGCCGCGTCCCACCATCTATCGACGGCGTTTTATAAGAGTAAGTGTTGGTGGAGGAGTGGGGATCACTCATGAAAGGGTAAAATCCAAAAGGCACGGCACTTTTAAACTTGCAAATTTTCCTTTACTTTGTGCGGTGCAGCTTGATTTTTCTTATGCAAAAAAAGGCTCAGCGGTGTTAAGCGTCGAAAAATGGCAGAAGAGTTCTGATAAAAATATTTTTTCCATATAGAATTGCCTTCCTTTAAGAAGAAGCTATCGATGTGGAAAAGACTACGACTAAAACGTATTTTCAGATATTCGGTTGTGGGCTCCTAATAGTACAAATTTTCTACATAAATTTGAATTAAATCAATAAAATGTTTTGTAAACTTTTTTTTAACATTTTTCGCTGGCTATGGCTCAACTATTTTGTAGTAAGCTTCTGTAGTACATTTTTGCTATAATTTAGGTATAAAGCATGCAATCAAAAAATTCAACTTTATATGGAGAAATTTGTCAACATCGCATGCATGAAAAATTCTTAAAAATCAACGTGATTTTTGTGCGAATAAAATTTAGTGCGCTGTAAAGCTTATTATAATATCATTTAATAAATCTTAGATCAACACTTTTTCCGCATTTCTCGACAATATATTGGACCAATTTTGGGTGCACTAGATCTCGGATTTTTTCGACTTCTCTTAAAATGGAGCTTACATCTCTTCTGAACAGCTTCTTTGGGGGACCGCTTTGCTGTTTTTTCATATGAATTAGTCCCTTCGCAGTTTTTAACAATCATTTGTATCGTTACTCGAAATGAATTTGCTATTTTTGCAATTTTGCTGTAAGATTTATATTCTTTTTTGTGCTTAACCACAAATTTTCTTAAATCAGAAGATATTTCCTTCTGCGGGCTCATTATTTTGTCCACTTGGCAAGACCAGCGACACACCACGAAATAAACAATTACGTTTATGTAATAGCAACTCCGATTTATCAACAGAAATTTTCGATGAACAGTACTTTCAGCTACTTTTTCAATGCTGCAAATATACTTAAGTCCTTCACTGTACCCTCTGTCTCAATAAGTTGTTATAGTACATTTTTGCTATGCGATGTGGGCAGCTGAAGAGTAGGACCTCTTGAGTAAGGAGGCACTTACTGTTTGACTCTCGCCTATATTAGACGGGAACAAATCGCTACTAACAAATTTGATATCGCATTCTTCCGATGTTCCTTTTGCTTCAAAAAGCAGAGCCATTAAGACTATCGATGACATAAAACCTCCATATGTCAAAAGGAGAGGACGCAGGAACCAAAAGTGGTCAATAGACACGAACGCGGCACAGATGGAGACATAAGAAGATGAGCCTATAGCAGGAAGCTGGCTACGAATATAGTGGACCCAGTCATGGGTGAATAAAACTAGTCCGCTTCATGGACGCAGTACTGAGCCGACGTATTTGATTGCAGAAAGTAGTTCCCGGAGGAGAATCTCTTCAGAAGATGAGGGGGTTTGTTTTAGTGGCTACACCACTTAACGCAGTACACGACGGTCGGTGTAAGTGCGAAGGCATTTTGAACCCTAACAAAAACAAAAAAAAACAATTTTTGGTTTGTAAATTTCTAATATACCAAATCCTCTAACATCCACTTAAGGGCCGAAAAATCACCTGCTTTTCACTATTCTTTTCGGAGTATGAAATACTAAGATTTCTTTTTAGAGGGTTTTTTTAATTAGTTATAAAATATGCAAGCAAAAAATTCAGTCATAAAAGGCTTTCAAACATATGCTTTTCATGGAGAAAATTGTCAACATCGCATGCAAGAAAAAGTCTCAAAAATCAACGCGACATTTGAGCGACTAAAATTTAGTGGGCTGTAAAGCTGCATACCCAAAAGTTTTCTAAATACGAGTATTCAAAATCGAGAGTTGAGAGTGGAAGTTTGAAGTAACGGGAAAATATCGTTAGGTTAGGTTGCAGCCGTTGTCCAGTACAGGACAGACTCTTTACTCATTGTGATGCCGCATGGCGCACTTGTCCTTATTTCTCCTAAAACCAGTGTGAACTTTTCAAAAATTTTAGAAGATCTCTGATTTCCGCAGTACTGAAATCTTGCAATTCCTTAAAAACATTTTCTACCTAGAATAGTAAACCTACGTCTGGACAGAGTAAGACAGTCGCACAGAAGGTTTGAGATCGGTCTTCCCTCTTGAGAAGGTCGTCCTCATTTAGGCAATTTCTGCAGAAGTCATGTATCTGCACGGCCATCATTTGGGCATGGCTAGAACTGTGCCTATTTTGGCTTATCAGAGATTCTATGCGTTTAGCGGTTTGCTATTTGAGGCCATTAGTTGAAGAATTTAAATATTTTCACGCGCATAAAAGGGCTGTGCAAAAATTCACATCCTCCCTATTGGTGAAGCGGGCAGAAATAAAAGATTACACTTGCATAAGTAGATACCGGGGTTAAACAAATGAGGCGTGCAAATAATTTTGATTTTGTGTTGTAAAGAAATTCGCTGACACGAAACCCTTTGCTGCCACTCTTCCGGCTCAAAGAGTTCCATTATTTGCTATTTATTGCGGTGATTAAAAAATTTAATGCCACTTAAATTTGCGAGTAAAACTTTGGTTATAGTTACGACTCACTTATGGAAAATGCGCTTTTCACGCTTTTCCGCTATTCACACCAGTGGCCTTGTTTTTTGTTTTTTGCTGCTACTTTGCTTGCTTGCTTGCTACCTTTTCTGACGTTCTATTTATGCAGTTTTTCACGTGCAAGCGACATTTAAAATTTCATTAAGCAAACAAAAGGGATTTTCACTACGTTGCGGATGTTGAATTGTGAAAAAAAAATGCCCGCTAAGAGCAACCGCGTCGTACGTCAGGCTTAGCAGACCGCCCGGAGTCAGTTGGCTGGTTGGCTGGCTGGCTGTTTGGCGCGTCGATTGGTTTGTCGGTGTAGCAGCGGGTGAGCGGCATGGCCCTCCCCCCACATGCTTGCACTTCACAAGCCAGTTATCTGCGTTATGTTAGCTTCCTGTTTCAACCTTTCATGGCTGCACCTATCACCCATCACCCGACGGACGACCATCGTCAGATGCACCCTGTGTGCATGACAAAAGTAGATTTATAAAGTTGAATCATCGTTGTTGCACGTTCGCCGCTTGTTAGCGTACGCCTTTTTCCATTTACCATTTTCATAACTGAATATGTGTGATGCGGGGAGAGCGGTGTGAGGTGCGGTATGGAAACTGAAAACTTTCTTTGGCACTAACCAAATTGAAAGGGGCGAGCAGCGGCACGAAAAGCAGCGAACTACATTTTGTGATGTGCCAAATTCGGTTAGAACAACAAGAAAAGGTATCTTTTGTACCGCTGCCATAACTCACCGACCCCAAGGCGCATAGCAAAACACAAAAAGTATCACATAGAAACCAGCTGCACACATTATTTCGGATTTTGGCTTAACCCTCGATGGCACCATAACTGAAAGTTTTGGCAATTTTTACATATTTTTCGCGATTGGTGTTTTTTTTTTATATTTTAGCTGCTGCATTTTTTCTGCTGTTTTTTTTTTTATATTTTACCTGCTGCATTTTTTCTGCTGTTTGTTTTTTTTTGCTCCCCGGAGACTTTACATGCGAGTCGTTTCGAGGGCTTGCGTGCTTCCAAAATGCATAACTGCCGTTCGTCGTTGCTTGCATTCCGACAAATTTTCACTTGGTGTCGTAGGCGTTGATTTATACGCCAAGTACTCGTACAGTTAATAGCTTGCATGCGTCTCCTGCCTGTGAGGGTATAATGTCTAGAGGGCGGATGCAGAGCGCGAGCGCGCGGTGTATGTAGAGCAATGGTCGATGGTGGGGGGGCTCGATTTTGCTAATAAACTGGCTGTAACTCAACTTTTGTCAATGACTGCATGCCTGTCTAAACTATTATTCACCTTTTGCCCCGCCCGACACAGCACCCCAGGTTTTGTTTTTGAAGTGAAAACTTCTTTAGAATCGTTGGGAGTGATTTGAGGAAAAGTGAAACGAAAAAAGCGACCTACTTGGCTACGAAGCGTTATATTATATGTTGATATAAAAGTAGCGACGAACTAAATAAAAATAATTTTTATTTTTTCTTTTTCTTGTGATTCGAACCAAGGAATTCGGGTCGGAAGCTCACATTGCTAGTCGCTCGGCTACCGCGCCATGTTGTCGTAGCTGGCCTAAAAGTTATTTAGTTACGAAGCGTTATATTATATGTTGATATAAATAATTTTTGTGAGCGTGTAATTCTCACAAGTTTTATTAGGTTTATTATTTAAAATGTATTGACTAGGTAGTGTGGTTATCAGCTTAACATCTGATAAATCCTCCATCGGAGGACAACAAATGTTAAGTTGATTTTTGGAAATGGGCGGAGTGTTTTAGGGGCTTGCTCCGCCTCTGCCACGGGTTGACCCGGTATTGCAGTACCGCCGGGATTTCGGCTTTGAATAAATAAAAGAAAAAATATACTAATACATTTAGCTTTGGTGCGAAGAGCCATAAATTTTTATATGAATACATGTAGACGAAAATGGAATTTTTTTTTTGAAATTTGCATTGTAGGACATTTCTGATTATATATTGAAAACAGTTTTTTGGTTTAGATACTGAAAGTCAGTTTAAGTGAATCGGTATAAATATTTCGTACATTAATTTTTGTGAGCGTGTAAATTCTCATAAGGTTTATTAGAAAATCTATTGAAGTAGGTAGTGTGGTATCTGTTCCTATCAGCTTAACATCTGATAGATCCTCCATCGGAGGACAACAAATGTTAAACTAATTTTTGGAAATGGGCGTAGTGTTTTAGGGGCTTGCTCCGCCTCTGCCACGGGTTGACCCGGTATTGCAGTACCGCCGGGATTTCGGCTTTGAATAAATAAAAGAAAAAATATACTAATACATTTAGCTTTGGTGCGAAGAGCCATAAATTTTTATATGAATACAAGTAGACGAAAATGGAAGAAATTTGTAAGTCTGTTTCTTCGGTCCGTTTGGGTATTTTTTTTGACAACATCGAAACCAAAGCATTTGTATCATATTTTATCTATCATAAGCCACTCGTATCATTTGTTGAAATTGAAAACATTGAGGATGAAGAAAATAAAATATGAACTTTAGAGCAATATTATAATGAACCTATAATTATCCCGCTCCTAATGCTGCTTTTCGTCTTATTCTCGCAGTTTGTCTTACGGAAGGTTTCACTTCTATCCCGTCTAACCGTTAGACTGTTACTTTTTTTTTTGTTTTGGCGTCTCTTTAGTGAAACTTTTTCAAGCGCGAAACCCACAGCCATCCATATATTGAAAAAAAAATTTGCTTGGAAGTTGTTATTATGTTTGTAATATTTTTTTTTGTATAGAAAATCGTTTGGCAACCCAAATCGCGAAAAGGAAATTGGAATCATAAAAAGCGTACATTTTGAAGTGTTTTGCTTCAGTGGGGCGCACCGCGCTTATTACCGTTTGACTTTTGGATAAATAGTCCTGCTTTGTGTTAGCCTGCTGACACCCTTTTTCGGTAATCACATTTACTTTCGGTGGCGAAGAGCACAACTCAATGTGCACTGATGCATAAAATTGTAAATTTTTGTTTTTTGATTTTGTTTGGGAGGAAGCAATAAAATGCGCAGTTCGCCATTTTTCGATTATCTATAAATAATTTCTAACTTAATTACAATAAAAAGCACGAAATGCATTAAAGAAATTGAAATGATTAAAAATTGCAATGTAGCCATGGTGAAAAATATTAAAAAAAAAACATAAAAAAAACAAAAAAAAAAACAATCAGATCTGAACTACTTCACCCGTAGTTGACTCACAACCAACAAAATTCCTGGCGGCAGATAGTGAAAATTGCAACCGGAGAGAAAATAACAACAGCAGCGGATGATCAGTCTGCCTTCAGAGTGGAAGATTCTTGCCCAACGTTGTTGAACCGACAGAGGTAGGTAGGTAGGTATAGTGGTTGTCGGTTGATACACCTAGGACTGCTGTAGGCCCATTGTGATACCACCTGGGCTGTCCCCTCTCCTCACTCTACATTGTCCTCACTGAACCAATCTGTGGGTTTAAAAAATCTAACACGACTTGCTACTTTTATATTGGCTACTTCTGTCAAGTTATTTAGGGAAGTTTTTCCTAAAATGTTGAACCTTCTTCTATCCAGAGCCATGCACCCGCATAAGAAGTGTTCTATAGCCTCTTCTTCTTCAATTTTTACGTTACAGCTTCTGCAATAGTCGTCATAGGGTGCTCCCAGTCTACTGGCATTTCTACCAATCAGACAATGCCCGGTTAGGACCCCGAGAAGATTTCTCAAAGGAGACGGAGCTCGCGTAACACTTGAATTTCGTGGTGAATGCCACAGCATACGGAAAGCTGCTCGCGAAACGTTGAATCCATGGGTGACTGCTCGGACCATCGCGTTTTTGTACCAGCTGTGCGTGCACTGAGAGTGCAGAGAATGTAACTCAAAAGAAAAATTCTCTGCAAGACATTCACAGCTCTGGCGGCAAACTTAGTTGAGAAGGTCTAAGAAATTTGTCTGGCTGACGAGGTGTGGTTGAGATCCGCTGAAAATACAAAGAAAGAAAACTCTATGCCACATGAAACATTTTATTTTGCAGCTATTCTTCATTAAGGGGGGAGCCTGCATTAGAGGCTTGAAAAAATCGATTTTTTGGTGGATTTTTTTGGGAAGGAAATAATTATTCGATTGAAGCGAAACTTTCTGGTTTTATTGTTATACATTTCAACAATCTTCTCAAATTTTTTCATTAAAATATATGTCATATTATGCCTGGTACAAGCATTTTGCCGAGGCGCCTCGCGTGTGCATGTGTCGTGCGGCGAGAAAGATGCAGGTCGCAATTTTCATCAGAAACCAAAACCCAAAAAAAATTTAATTTTAGTATAGTATAGCTTCTAGTTTAACCAAGAAAACTAAACAAAAAATGAGAAATTCAACAATTTTTCGGTAATTAAAAAACAAAATTCATTTTTTTGGAAAAACAAATTCACTTTAGATTGTTTAAAAAGTGGGTTAATCTTAACTTTCTTAAGGTTTTTTAGGTTCAACTATGAGATAATTTAATTCCGAATACAATAAATGTTATCTCGTTTCAATAGGACGTTTAACTTTTTCCCTATCTTTCCCGCCAATTAGGAGAAATCGTAAAAATAAAAAACCGAGAAATCGCGCGTCAAAATTTTTGTATATAAATCCGCTCGTATACCTGCTCGACGCTTGCTCACACTTTCTTCTGTAACTCCGAAAATATTTTGAATTTGCTTCTGAAATTTTGAGGACATATTCTTGGATAGTTTGGGAAGACATTTATCCAAAAAAAATCGATTTTTTGAAGCCTCTAAAGCAGGCTCCCCTCTTAAGCTCCATACACTTCATCGAGCCTTTCTAGCATTTTTTGATACACCCCAAATAAAGCGATTTTTCGAGATTCACAAATAAGCATTTGTTTCATCGCTGAAAAGGATATTCAACTGTAATCTCTATTTCTGCAGATTTGGAAACAAAAAGCACGAAATTATTAAAAGATAAATTGTATTGGTAGAAAATGGTGATAGGACTCTAATTAGCAATGAACCACCGGTAAGAGAGGATGATATTAATACTCTACCTCACCTGAATACCTCAGCCAAATCTACGAAGCCAATGCACCGGAACCGGTTTCGTACGTCATCTCTCACAGCCAAAGTGGCTCTTTGATAGTACAAGCGTCTTAGAATCCAATGTCATCATTATGCATTCGAAGGGAGTGGAAGGAGCTCTTGAGCGGGAGGCTTTGCAAGAGACGCAACCTACTCAGCTCTCGTTCATCTTTGCCAATAACACTACCGTTGTTCCGACGAAGTGTTCGCCATTTCGATGCTGGGCTGCTACTGAGCTATTACAAAAATGAACGAACGGGAAGTGAGCTATTCATCTGCTTGGAGCTAAGCTACTAACAAGCTCTGCTCGAGTGCATGGGTAACTCGAAGAATAAGCGCGTGGTCATACACATGCCGAGCAGGCTTGCTAAGTACTATACCATAAATGATACACTACAATGTTTGGCCATCCGAAGTGAAATTGAGAGAGTAACTTCGTCTGCCAGGTCATTGAGTACTCGGCAGCAGAATTCTGTCCGCCCACTTCACGCGTATTTACACACTCGTCCAATCAGTCGTCATTCAGATGGCTACAAAGTATCATGAGCCGAAATTGTATTAATTTTTTTCACTAAGGTCACCAACACAACCTCAGTTGTCTCGTAAATAAACCACAGTCATATTCCCTGTTGCGTCATTAAATTTTGGGAAATTACCTGCAAGCTCAAGTCGTTAGCTATAATACAAATATTTTAAACTCACCTCCAAAGTCGAAAAAGTCTGACCAGAACTGGGTACCCAACGGGGGATTAAGTTTCAAGTGGCTCAAAAGTCGGTTTAATTTTTGAAAATTTTTTTTTTGCTCGCGATGTTGTCTATTTTCTTCCTTATAAAAAAATGTCGATCATTTTCTATTATAAGGGTGGTTAAATTTCATGGGCCGATGTTGAATGTGAACCACACTTAAACGTCAACGACACCGTTGGACTTCTTTCTTTGGAGTTATTTGAAAGAAAAGGCGTACGTCGATAAGCCAGAAATAATTCAAGAGCTAAAGGATGAGATAATTTGGCACATTAACGCCATAGAACCTCAATTATGCCTCAGCGTAATCGAAAATTTGGACCATCGGATGGAGGTGTGTCACTGAGGCCACGGCGGCCATTTGGCCGATATTTTGTTCCATACGTAATTGAGCCATACCAATATTATCATAATAAAAAGAAATGACAACAATTTCCAAAAAAATTGTATTTTATTCAAAATCAACACCGGCCCTTGAAACTTAACCACCCTTTAGTAAAATACATAAGACCGCCCGCACAAAATATGTTCAATTTTTTATCACTTCCCCAAGTTTACGCATGGAATGAATCTTTAATAAATATTTATGAGGTATAAATTACAATTTTTCCAGATATAGATCTCTGTTTGTCTTGCAAACCGTTACATTTTGATTTGACTTTCCTGCCAAATTTTCTGTAGAATAAGAAAATTACAATTTTTTATTTCACTCATAACTTTTTCTCAGCTTCTAAAATATTTGAGCGTGCAATTTATTAGCAATTTCAGTAACTACTTTCTCTCTGCACACACACACACACGCACACAGGCACACATACGCCCCCACTTGCCTTACGTTATTTTCGCTTTAACGTCACTACTTATTGAAATGTGTCAATAAGTTTCGAGTAACATCAAATCATTGAAGTGTAAATCAAAAATGAAATGCCGAAAAATGATGAGATTATCATAGAAAGTGCTTTGGATTTACAGGCCAAGAAATCGTAAAAATACGGAGTAGTGAAAATATGTGTGTATGTATGTATGTATGGAGCAGCCTGTGTTGCACTAACAAGCATAATTACATACTTACATATGCGTGCGTATGTGCGTGTGTCTGTACACACTCACTAAATGCCCCAACACACTGGCAACGTAAATGGCAAAAAATGAGACAGGACCATAAAAATGATTGCAAAGTGTGCCATTTCATACACTTGTCCTTGCCCGAAGGAAGCGGGCTATAGTGCAAGAGTTTTCCTTTTCTTCTTCCTTGTATGTCCTTCTGTTTCTGTTTCTGCTTCTTCTTTTTCTTCTTCTTCTTCCGCTTCTTCTGTATTTTTGGCAAAGCTGGCTCACAAAATGTGTCGAAATGTTGTTTTGCTCAGCCACTGCGGCTTTTACTTTGGCACATTTGCCAACATTAAAATCGTGTTACTGTCTTTTTGGCATTCGCCTTTTCATACTCATCACTTGCACACCCATATACATGCACATATTTACCCATACACATACACACACATAGACGTACATAAAGTATGAATCTGCCATAGCCAAAAAACGTAATGTAATGGAAGCGTTGCTGGCTTGACTATTTGCCAAAATTCGCATTTGCATCTTCATTTCCATTCCATCACATTTATTTAGTACAATGAGCCTGCAAAGAGTTGCGACACTTTGCTCATTTCCTTTTTGTTTTTGTTGTTGTGCGCACATCTTATTTATACTCATTTCCTTTTACTGTTTTGCATTCCATTCCTTTGCCAATATGTTTGCGCAAACAAATTCAAATTAGTGGTTACGGCGAGCGGCAATCGAGAGGAGTGGAGTCAGCGAAAAAGAATGCTGGTTGGCTGGCTGTATTGTTCGTCCTAATGAGCGCACAGGGTGGTCCAAATTGTTAAATTTATAAACTGTATTTATAACGTTACAATGCGAAGGAATCAGAAAACCCCGCAAAAAAGTCTACACTCGGTGCCTGGCGGTGACGCTTATACAGACTCGGCTATCCGATCAGTGGAAGGCTTGTAGGTGCAGGGCCATTAAAAACACGAAAGATGAAATGAAAAATTCTGGTAGGAGTTGAATCTTTCAAAGTTTATATAGTCAAGCAGTAAACATGCCCCCGGCTTCTATGAAATTAGTTTAGGTCGCGTGACTCCACTCGCAATCGATTAGCAATAAAAAACCATGACAGGGCCACTTTAAAAAATGCATTCACAAACTTCAAACCAAATGAAACTCAACGAACTACGGGTACGAAAACGTTAAGATTATAAAAACACAGGCAAAATACTTTGTAACGAAATATACCAAAAACTACTAGAAAAGCGTTAGCCATCATGAAATTTGATTGAGCTTACTGGGTTACTTAGAGGTTAGGTCGAAATAAGCATATTTCGGATTTTTTTTTGTTCAGCGGGACAATGAAATATTTACCATGTACCCATAAACTATAAATTACACAGTGTAGGACACTGTAGATTGCCTTTTTTAATAAACTAACAAGTTTTTTCGCGTATTTAGATGCTTCAGTTTCGCACAAAATCTCATGCAAATCACTGGGCAAAGTCAGCTATATTTCGTTTTCTCCAGTTCCGTTTAGATGAGCACTTACAAAATCGAGTTGGTGAACTTCTAAGCCCATTCCTGCTGAAAAGACCATAAGCAACCGTAAGACGTTTAGCCTAGCGACAGGTGCAAAGGTTTCATTGTAGTCAATTCCAGCTCGTTGAATGAATCCTTTCCCTACCAGTCTAGCTTGTCTGGTGTCAATGCTGCCATCTGATTTCTATTTAGTTCGAAAGGCCCACTTAGATTCGACGTTCTTTTTCCCAACCGGTCGGTCTAAGATTTTCTAAGTATTATTTGACGTTTGGTATTCTTTTAACATGGCTTTCTTCCATTCGATTGCTTCAGGACCAGAGAGTGTTTCTGTACTAGTTTCTGGGCCGGTGCTTTGGGCTAAGGCTATAATGCGGGATTCATCTTCGAGCAGCGCCTCCGGATGAATTGTGAAAATTTCGAAAATTGGTACCATATTGTTGTATACTAACCCCGGTCTGCTGAGGTACATGTCCTTAAGATTCTTTCGGCGACCTCTACCTCGTTTAAGAACTCGTCGCGCTTGGATGCCGAAATCTTCAGTTGCTTCGGGTTATTATTGTTGATTTTCGGGAAGGTCTACCCTATCGGTGTCTTTGATTTCGCTTGTTCCAGCTGCGAATTTATTTCAATGTCTTTCGTTAACATTTCTTTGCATGCGTATCCGTTCGGCTACTCCATTCTGCTGTAGTGTACTTGTATGTCCGATAGTGAACTCTTGTCGCATACCTTAGAAGAAATTTCTCATGGCATTGCATGTGTATTCAGTCCCATTATCGCTCCGCAGACATTTTATTTGCTTACCAGATTAATTTTATCCCTAAAAGATTTTCCATTCTGACTTATTTCTGCCGCTTAGGTTGAATTTCAAGCTTTGGTGCATTAAGAGACTTAGGGTAGAATTTGATGCCATATATTTTTGCGGTACATTTTACACCGTTATTTCACTCTGTTAGAAAAATTAAAAAACTAAAAATAAAAATTAAAAAAAAATTTAAATACTAGGAAAAAAAATAAAAGAAAATAGAAAAAAAAATTTAAAAAATAGCAAAGAGTTCTAGAATAAATTTTGGTACGTAGTTTTAATTCTGCAAAATACCCATAAAATTATTTACATTAGATAAACTCGCATATTGCTCGTTGCAATGTTAATAAAAAAAAAAAAATAACAAAAATTTAATAAAATTAAAAAAAAAATGTATGCATTAAAAAAAATTAAAAGAATAAAATAAATTACAAAAAAACAAAAATTAAAAAAAAAATACAACAACAAAATTTAAAAAGTAAAAACAACATTAAAAAAAGAAATAAAAAAAATAAAAACTCTGCAGAGTACCCATAAAATTATTTGCATTAGACAATACTCAACGCATATTGTTCGTTGCAATGTTAATAAAAATAAATTTATTTAAAAATAAAAGTTAAAAAATAAAAAAAAATTTACTTAAAAACAAAAGTTAAAAAATAAAAAAAAAATTAAAAAATAAAAAATGAAAAACAAAAAAAAAAAACAAATTACAAAAAAAAAGAATTTAAAAAAAGTAACAAAAAACTACGAAACATTTTTTTTTTAAATTAAAAAAATTATAAAAAATATTTTTTTTAAATTAAAAAAAACAAACTAAAAACTTCTAGAACTAATATTGGTACGCAGTCTTTTAGCCCATTAAATTTTAGTTTATAACTTGTTCTCTCTCCTCCGTATAAAAGAAAATTCCCAGATTTGTTATATGGTGAAAATGCGCTACACCATCAAGAAAAAAAATTTCAAAAAATCCACGAGATTTTTCAGCACCTTCAAACTAAAATTTAATGACCTATAAAACTGCATACCAAATTTTTGTTTAGAAATTCTAATTAAAAACCTTGCAATTATGCTGAAAAGTTTGTAGAATTTTTAAAATGTTTGTATAAATACGTTAATTTCTAGCTAATGAGCCATACTTTTATACAAAAAAAATGAATCTTCAAGAAAAGGAAGAAAAATATTCAAAACTGGACAAAGTGTTGAGTTGATATATTTTATTCGCGGGCCTTATGTGTTTTTGAATTGCTATAGAAGTACGACATTTTTTCTCTTCTATGACAAGTTTTACCTAAATCGCGCTTGTTTTATAAGAATATTTTGTGTGTAGAATATAGACTGTGATATGACTTGGTATGCCATCCTGCTGAAATCAAGAGTCGTACAAACTCATATCTTCACATTCAACGCATAATAGGTCGATAGCCACGACTCATTAACCGAAATGTCGTTGACAGTAGCATTTCTGAAAAAAAAGGACCACTGCCTGAGGGAACATTGGTTTTTTAAAAGGTGCTGGTTTCCCATTAAGTTACGGCCGAGTTGAAAATATTACTCATTGCAAATTCGTTTTCACTTAACGCTCAACCCAGGTCCTCACTTAGAAAATAATTTTTCAATATCTCGCAACTTATGTTGAAGTCCAAAGGTACTCATTTTATTCCACGGTGGCCTGATGCTCAAGATTTAGAATACAAAAAAATTGTCAGAGCCAAAATAACATAAAATTCAAAATCCAATCCACCTGCATTTGAATCACCCTTTACATGGATTTCCTTGGTGTATTTGCCGAGGTTAGTGAAATCGCTTGTAATTTGCATTTTGTTGATTAATTGATAAATCGCAAAAGAAGGCGGAAAGAAGGTGAACTCAGCAATTGGGGCAAGAAATCAGTTTGGATTTTATTGCCATTACTGCTAATTAAAAAATTTCTTGCATACTTAGAAAAGTAGTTATTATAGTGAAAAACAGTTGAATTTTCTAGTGTTGTCAAGCGGCATAAATTTTGTAACTTTCTCGATTGTTTTCCCCCAAAGAGTGGAATGTTGATAACAAAGTCGTAAATAGAAGAAATTTGAAATAGCAGATAAGTTGGGTTAGCGCAACATTTTGCTCAGTTTTGACTTTTTATTTATTTTCGATTTGATTTTTTTTATTTTGAACTTTGTATGTATGTAGAAAACATTTTATTAAATTTTTTTATTGTAATTTTTTTGTATATGAATTTTTTATAAATTTTTTTATATATTTTTTTTTATATATGTATATATATTTCTTGTTTGTCTTTTTTTAACTTTTTTTTTACTTTTTATTTCAATTCGATTTTTTTTCATTTATTTATTATTTTGTTTTATTTTAAATGTTTTTTTACATTTAATTTTATTTAATTTTTTTTATTATATTGAAATTTTTTATTATTTATTTTCTATTTTTGTAATATTTTTTTTAATTTATTCATATCTATTTTTTACAATATTGTTTATATAAATAAATATTTCTGTTTTTTTTTATTTTTTGATGTTTTTATTTTTTTTAATTTTCATAAAAAGAAGTATTTAATGTCTTTTTATTTATTTTTTTTTGTGTTTTTTTACTTTTTACTTATTTTCGATTTTTTTTTTCATATACAATTTATTATTTTTTTATTTAAAGTTTTTTTTCTACATTTTATTAATTTTTTTTTTAATTTATTATTATTTTTTTTATTTCTTTCTTATTTTTTTTATATGTTTTTTTTTGTTTTTTCTTAACTTTCATTTTTTATATTTTTAATGTCTTCTTCTTATTATTGTTTTTTTACTTGTTATTTATTTTCGATTTTTTTTTATTTATTTATTCTTTTCTTATTTTAAATGTTTTTTTACATTTTATTTAATTTAATTTTCTTATTTTATTTCTTTATTTTTGTATTTTAATTTTTCATTATTTCCTTTCTATTGTTTTAATAGATATTTTTTTAATTTTGTTGTTGTTGTTATTTTTTTTAATTTTCAGAAAAAGAAGTATTAAATGTCTTTTTATTAATTTTTTGTTGTTGTTTTTCTTTGGCTTCGTATTTATTTTAGATTTTTTTTTTCATTTATTTATTATTTTGTTATTTTAAATGTTTTTTTTTAATTTATTTTATTTGTATCTTAATTTGTTATTATTTCTTTTTTATGTTTTTTTTTATATATATTTTAAAATATATACATCTTTTTTTTTGTTTACTGTCTTTTTATACAATATTTTTTTTTTTTTTGTTTTATTACTTTTCATTTATTTTCGATTTATTTTTGTTTTCATTTATTTATTATTTTTGTATCTTAAATGTTATTGTACATATTATTATTTTTTAATTTCTTTTAAATATATTGTTTACAATATATGTATATATATTTTTTTTTTGTTTAATTTTGTTGTTGTTTTATTTGGTTTTAATTTTCATAAAAATAAGCATTTAATGTCGCCTCCGAATGGCAGAAAGTCTTTTATGAAAATCATATTGAATGGTAGTCACGCACACTCATTCGGCTACGGCGGGCACCTAATCTAAAATCGTTTGAAGCTGTAAGAGCGTTTCAGTTAAGTCACCATAGCTTCAAGCTCATAGCCCGAATGGATAAACTAAACGGTTAAGGCCTGAAAATATTCGCTATGCTCAATTTTATATTTCATCAGCTGTTCATTGACTATAATCTACTTATAATTTTCGTGCAAAATGCGCATTACGAAACAGAATACAAACAGCTGTAATTTTTAGATTCTATTGAAATAGGCAAATACTCATTTAATCTGCAGTATCATATTTTACTAAGTTCAGTTCCAATGAGGGGCATTAGAAGCATAAAAAAATCTCTAAACTATATGTATTTCTTCTCTTCTCCACATAGAGTAAATTGGAAATCCTTTGTAATTTTTGTTATCTTTCCTTTGACCAAATGACCAAAAATGTAAAGACAAAATGTATTCCACTCTACGGCACTCGAAACTATTCGTGAATGCGGCTGCAAACTGCATTTGGACGATACGAGCAGTAAACCACAAATCATGGTTGGCTATTGGCCACGCCGTTAGGGGTGTAAAGGGTGACAAAGAAGAACCCAGTTTTTTAGTTGAGGAAAAAAAATGTTGTGTTAAATAAAAAATGTTAAATTTATTATAAATACGTCAAACATGTTGTTATTATATTTTATTTTATTATTATTTCACAAAACATCAAAAAAAAAAAAAAAAAAACACACACCTACAAAGAAAACGTCTGTATGGTGATCGTGATCTACTAAAATCACGACTTGTTCATAAGATTCCAAAATATTAAACTCCTCGACACACCCTAGGTGATTATCAGAGGTCTTGGCAGAGCACGCGGCCAAATTGGGATTAGGGGGGGCAATGTGAAACACACAAAGCGTGCAAAGAAGATAATGCTAAAGTTGCCCTAGACCAATCCACATTTCTTCTTATTCTTGAAAACCCCTTAGGCTATTTTGAGCGAACTTAACAAAGCGCGCCAGTCGTTTCATTCTTATGCTAATCGGCGCCAGTTGGGCAGACCAAGTGAAGGCAAGTTCTTGCACTTCCGCTGCTACCGCCAGTTGGTACTGCATCGAATAATTTCGGAGCATTTGTCTTCATTCGGACGCCATGACCAGAACGAGGAAGCCGCAGAAACTCGATTCGCTGCTCTGAATGTATGACCCCGTAAAGCTCATGCAGCTCCTCGTTTCGTCGCTTACGATACTCGTCGTCACCAACGGGCAAAGGTCCAAAAATCTTGCGGAGGATCTTTCTCTCAAACACTCCACATGTCACTGCCCAGCATTTTGCAGATCGCACCTTAGCTTCCTTACGAAGCTTCCTGCGTTCCATGGCGTTAAATCATAAGGAAATCTTCTATTTTCTAAGCTCGTCGAAAGACGCTAAAAATAGTTAGAATCACATGAACTCTCCTTTGCAGGCGAGTAGTAAAGAAATTTGGAAATCGATATATCGCACCAGAAATTACCATTCTTTTTGAGGCACCCTTTACATACTTGCAAGCACCGATACACATGGAAGCAACACATTTCCACATTTAAGCTAGGAAAGAAAGAAAAAACTGCACCTAAAATATAGAAATAAAAAAAAAACCATAAACTGAGTAAAAGAGAAAAACTAACGCAACGAAACTTTGATAATTTCTCTCGAAAATTTGAATTTTGGCCCCACAAAATGCAAATGTGTACACAGCGCCATGCTGCATATGAGCGAGCAGAAATGCTAACACAAAGTGAATGCAAAAAACGGAGAAAAAGTGGAAATAGAAATTATGTGAAACATAGAAAAGTTCATAACTGTAACACCAACTAACTGGTTTCACACTTGAAAATTGTTTTAAATTTTTTTTTATTTTACATATTTTTTATTTGCATTTTAATTTTTTAACATTTTTTTTATGCTCCTGTTTATTTTCAAGTTTGCTTTTATTTTGATTTCTTTTTTTTTTTTAATTTTTGATTTTGCTTTTAGTAAATTTGTTTTTTTCGTTTTCCTCTCTATGCAAAACAGCCCACTGCAGTGGTATAAAGCGCTTTAGTTGTTGCAACTTCAAAAGTTTTCATTTTCACTGCAATATGAGTGTACACGCATGTGTGTGTGTATGTGTGCATGGTGAATTGTGGCATTTGAGAGTGGCTTTGGCATGCATGAGTAAGCATATCCGGCCTGGCGTTTGTTGCAATTTCGCATTTCTGCTCTCTCTTCAAAAAGTTTCTGCTTTGAAGGAGTTTCTGCTAAATGGCAATATGTAAATGCTATTGATTGCTGTATATGCCGAAACAATAGTTATGCAACAACAACTTGTAGTTATATAGGATGTCTTATATATAAAATAGAAGCGTCCTGCTGCTCACCACTTGTCGCTTGAACTGTTGTGCAACTACAGCCTTGGCCAAAAGTATTAAGCACCTCATTAATTACTGAAATTTTCGTTTTAAAAAGTGAAGTCATGAACTTTAATTAATAAATCAGTAGGTAGGTAGGTAGGTTAGATGGCAAGAGTACCCCAGGTACACTTCAAGTAGCACTTACGTGCCGTTTTGGTACCATAATATGGACCACAACCTGTGAAAGGATTTAGGGAGGAGAGAAAACCGTCTACAGCGATCCAGTGCTGTTGATGTAGTGGAGGAGAGAAAAGGGATCTAGGCTAGAGAATGTCTTCAAGTCATCCCCAAAGGGCACGCTAAGGAATCTCAAGCGCCTAGCCGCCAGAGCCGGACATTTGCAGAGAAAGTGTTCCAGGAGCCCCACAGCTTCTGCAATAGGGGTTGTACGGAATTCCAAGTTTCTCCGCATGAGCACAGATCACCCAGTGACCAGTGATCACCGCAATGAGTTTGGAAAGTGAATGGCGGGGGATTCCCATCAACTAGTGTTCTGTTGCTACCGTATTGAGGCTATAGTGTTTTCGAAATAGCTCTCGATGAGACAGACCTCCATCTGTCCTGCGCTTTTTTAGAAAGAAATTGTGTAGTTTCGCTTTAACAACGGGCAAGGGGACACCGATGTCTGAGAAGGTGACAGCTGAAACCGGCCTCTGTCGACCCCTTCCTGGCAAGCTCATCGGGAATTTCATTTCCCTCTTTGTTCCTGTGCCCAGGAACCCAGATAAGGGAAATGTTTCCCTCACGTTCGAGGCGTTTGAGTTCCTCCTTACAGGAGTTCACCAGAAGAGAGCTGCAATACGGCGACGACAGTGCCTTGAACGCAGCTTGACTATCGGAAAAAATATTAATGTCTCCCTCCGAACAGCGATCCCGAAGCATTTTGCATCCTTGCAGGGTCGCGAAGACCTTTGCTTGAAAAACGCTGCTTGTTTCCGGCAGTTTAAAGGAGACCGAAATGCTGGCTGATTAAGAGTAAACCACTGCTCCCACTCTAGATTCCATCTTGGATCCGTCAGTGAAAACAGAGGTATCTATATCCGTGCCGACTCTTCCCTCCTTCCAATCTTGCCTGCTCGGAAAGATAGCCCTAGCACAACTCTCAAAACCCAGTTTGCGGATGGAGAGATCAGTGCGAAGCACAGAGAAAGAAAGGGAGATCTGCTTTAAGATGCTACTATGTTCTACAGGAAGTTGTCTCCAGAGGCCAAGCTCCTTCAACCTAATAGCGCTCTGGGCAGCAATGGATTTAACTTGCAGATCCACAGGAAGTAAGTGCAGAATAACGTTGAGCGCAGCAGTTGGACAAGTTCTACAAGCACCAGTGATACCCACATACGCAGTTCTCCCACACATGTAGTGCATTCTAAAATAGAAACTTCATACATCAAAGTTCCCAGCCGTTTACAAAACTCATTTAAAAAATTTCAAAAAATTATCATAAAAATGTTCAAATTGTAATCAGAATTCTGGGTATGCAGTTTTTTAGCCCATTAAATTTCATTTAGCCCCAAATTGGGGGACATCAGAATTCGTTTTAGAGGTATGGTTCCTTCGACAAAGTTTCTTATTTTGATCCCTACAATATGATTTTCACAGGGCAATGGGCGATTTTTTTGCCTCCCCACAAATCGACCCGGCCTAGAATACATAAATGGATCTTATTTAGTATCAAAAGAAAAGAAAAGTGGATGTGGAGCATTCAGAAGATGCATTTCATGTGGACAGATAAACAAGCGAGCGGGAAACAAAAAAAAATTATCGAAAAAATTGAGTTTAGGGGCGTAATTAAGATCCTCTATAAGGAAGAAAAAAGACCACTGATAACTAAAGAACAGATGTCGTCTGCCTACGGGATCTCTCGCTCCGAAAGAACAATAACCTGTAAGTGGCATAGTCTAATCAAGCAAAAGTGGAGAGAGTCAATGTAAGGCGGTTAGCACTTAGGCCGGCCGATTAAGGCAAGGCCCTTAGATAGTGAAAACTTCAAACACTTCTTTTCGAAGATTTACGTTTTGAAAAGAAATAAATCGGAGAAATGTTTATAGTATCATCTATGACCATTTTGAACATCCTCTGTGATTATTTTTCCATGACTAAAAAGCAGATAAAAAGTCTGTTGAACACTGAACAAATATCCGAGATTGGCGGCTGGGCGCTTGAGGTTCCTTAGTGTGTCTTTTGGGAGTCTAATGTTCTTGGGAGTTTTTGAATCAATGGAGTGGGAAAAGAGTTAAATTTATGAATCAAGTGTTTACTAAAGGCACTGCTTGGTGTGCTTCACTATGAACTTGAAACTAGGAAATTTAGGGGGACACAATCGGTGGACAAGACGATGGCTTTTGTTGTTCGGACACAGAAGCCAACTTCATAGTCGACAAGAAAGGAACTAAAAGGGTGTTAATATTATAGGAAGATAGTGCGCTATACTTAAAGATAGTAACAAGGAAAATGAAGTGAAAAATGAACTCTTCCACTCTTCCTAAAATCCATTATTTAGCATTTTTCGAGTTTTTTTCCTATTTTTTTGTCTAGAAAATGAAGGAATGAGCTTCGTGCGAAAGTGGACTATATTTCTGCCCATTTGGAAGTCCTAGGCAACAAGTTTTTTATGTTATAAATAAACTTTATGAAGGATCTGAGAAGCTTAACGAAAAATGTATCAAAAACTAAAAGTAATTGAATTTTTAAATTGCCACAAATCCCTCTTCATTTTGCGCTCTCTTTGAGCTACCCTAGATTTAAAATTTTAAATTCCATTTTTACTTTTATTCCAAATACTTATTTCGTATTTTACCTGTATGCTCGATATCTGTATGCATTAAATTTTGTATCCTTTATATCTCGGTGTATTTGTATGTACAAGTAGATAGATTTGCCCTTGCAATAAAATGAACCCAACTTTTAACTTAAGCTAACAAAAATAATAAAAAATATTATAAATTGTAAATCAATGTTGTGTGTATTTGTATTTTGAATATTTCAACTTAAATGTATTCACGAAATTTCCAACGACTGCAAAAACCCTAATTAACCTAAATTTAATCCTTAATGTCTAATAGAATGCTTAATGTTGTAACAAACGACAACAACAAGAAATTAAATAAAAATCATCGAACAACAAATTATTTCACAATGCCGCCAGGAATTATTAATTTTGTTTTAATTTGCATTTATATAATTTTCTTTTTCATTTAAATTGAACGAAATATGGATTTTCCACTAACAAAGACTGAGCTATCAAATGCGTGGTCCTTCTATGGTTAGAAAAAGCGATATTGTAAAATGAATTCGAACAAGAAGAAAAAATCTGAATTATTGCGGTCCAAATAGAAAACCATTGATTTTCAAATTTAATTAAAAAAAGATGGTTAATGTACATAATTACACACTTAGGCAATATAATCCACCGCTAGACGCGACTTTTTCCCACTTTTCTCAGGGCATACGAATTTCGACTCGAAAAAATCTCACAAACTGACTAAATCTTTAACCTCTTCATGGGAAAGAAATTGAAGAAAGAGGTAAAAGCGGCAGGAGCAATAACAACTGGGCTGCACTGAAATGTCCCATGCAACGAACTCACCAAATTTTTAATCCCTTCATAGGAAGGAAATTTAAGAAGGATTGATAGGAGGCATAACTGGGATGCATTAAACGGTGGATGGAGGGGTAAAACGTCCTATGTCACGAACTGACTCAATTTTAACCTCTTCATTCGAAGGAAATCGAAGAAAGAGGTAAAGCGATGGGTAGGGTAAAACGTTCCATCTCGTGAACTGAGTAAATTTTTAGCCTCTTCGTGGAAAAGGAATTGAAGAAAAAGTTAAAAGTCGGCAACTGTAATATCTCGGCTGCACCAAAAGGTGGGTGGGGTAAAACGTCCCGCTTCAGTGTCATCAGGTAGGTTTGAAAGACCTGATGACCGAACATTGGTACGCTGGAAAATAACTTAGTCGGTTTTTCCGCGTATTATTGAAACATTCCCGTCAAAGCTCAGCTGCAACACATTAGTTCTTAGTTCGATAGCGAGTACAAGGTTTGCAGAACTCAGATTATTCCACCTGTTCCCTTGATGTGCTGCTTCCACGGTGACCTTGAAAAATTTTGAAATTTGAAAAGGTCGAGCCAGGGAGCACCAGGAGATTTGGTGGCTCCTAAAACACTCAGGCTAAAAAGCTCATTGTATTTAAAGCTCTGGAAAGAGGGTAGATAGTCAAGGAGGGAAGGAGAAAAGTATCAGAAAAAGAGATAGGAAAGTATAGAGACGGAGATAGAGATAGTTAGTCCTGTGAGAATTTTCCAGATTCTTTGGCAAAACTGTGAATATCCTCCAGTTTGAGAGAACGAATGTTACTCATTCTCACATAGAAAGTGCTCAGTGCTATCTGCCTCCTCCAAGCATGACGGGCACATTGGGTCCTCAATGATTCCAATGGTGGTCATATGCTGAACCCATGGGTTGAGTCCTGTAATAATACCGACCATCAACCGAACGTCTTATCTTCCATGTTTTAGAGGAAAGTTCGACGGTTTTCTGTTCGGGCTTGTCACAAAACACTTTGCAGTTCTGCAGCGTTCTAGACCGGACCATCGCTCTTTATGTAGATTGCCTACATAATCGCTGATCCAAGTCATGATCCCTGCGGAACTGATTCCGGTTATTGGCTCTGGCCCCTGTGGGAGCACCGCTTTTCCACGGTTGGCCAATTCGTCGGAGACCTCGTTTCCTTGAACACCGGAGTGTTGCAAAACCCATATAAGTACAAACCTGTTTTGTCTTGCGACTAAATAAGCTTTTTCTTACATTCTTGAACAATCTTTGACGTTTTGTTCGCGTTCTCCAGGGCCTTCAGTGCAGCCTGACTGTCACTGAAAACTCCAATCTGTTTCCCGCTCCATCTACTCTCGATTATCCATTCGGTTACTTTCAGAATGGCAAAGACTTCCGTTTGGAAAACAGTTGCCATTTCCCCCATAGTATAGTGATACTTATTACTGTCGTTTAAGTACCATCCGGCTCCAGGCCCTATTTCATTCTTGGACCCATCGTTAAAGAAAATATCCATCAAACCTCCCTGAATACATTCTGGATTGCTCCATTGCTCAGGCAATAGAAATTTGACATCAACTTATTCCCATACCCAAAACGATATCAGGGATGGCCGCTATAGGCGCCATCTAACGCAAAACTCAGGTTTTCTATTTGAGCGCCCAATACATTAAACAAAACACAGTTTTTCTACAAGTTCCACTCATTTTTTACGCTTAACCCATTTGAGAATTTTTTTTTCTTTTTTCTATTTTTTGATTCTCTTACTTGTTGTTTGTTCTTTGCCTCACTAAGGACTACACGAACCCAACCTTTCCGTATGCTCTATCCCAACTCACTGATTGTGTCCTTTGTGTATCTAATTATGTGTGTCTGAATGTTCGTTTGCCTGTATGCACTAAGCATCTATGTGGATATGAAGGAGAAAAAAAAAACTATATATCAAATAATCTCAATGTACTCGTAATATCTAAATGTGTCACTAGCTTGATTTTCTACACATATCTGCTATATGTGTATATGTATGTGTGTATGCTTGTATGTGACCGTATCTATCTCCATCTATCAAAATCAAATTTAATTTCTCTAATTCTTTCTTCTTCTCTTCTCTGCTCAACTCGTTGACGCCTGCAGCCTTTGTTACTACCAACACCAGATCATCCAAATATGAATGGCTACAGTCGCAAGTCACCATCAAAGCGTCGCTATGAGGGCTCGAAGTATCCGGGTAAGTGCACTACAATATAACTGTATTGGAGCGGAAGTTTTCTCGTTTCCGGCATGGCTTTGACTAGCTTACTAACCAACCGACTAGCTGGCTGGTAGCTGATAGCTGCTGGCTGTTGGCTGGTTCGCTTGGCTGTTGGTTGTTTGGCTGGGGTGGGAGCTGTGAACGATTCTCAGAATTGCATTTTTTATTTATTTTTGAAAGCGATGATTTTGTCTACTTCCGCTTTAGGGGTAATTAATTTGCTTTTATATCCAACTCACTATTTTGTATTATTTATTTATTTGTGTTGGATGTGTTTTTTTTTCTTTTTTGTAGTGTTGCCGAAGAAGAAGCCGCGTACGGGCAAGGAGCGTGTACCACAACCGAAGAATACCGTCGCCATGCTGAATGAGCTGCGTCATGGCTTGGTGTATAAATTGGAGTCGCAAACTGGGCCGGTGCATGCCCCGCTATTCACCATTTCCGTTGAGGTGAGTGGCTGCATATTTTGTATTTTTAGTGGATTTTTTGTTGTTTTTTTTTTTTCAAAGTATTATTTCTTTCTGAGTACTTTTTACCATTAATCTTCCATTGCCACACAGTTTCGGGCTTCAAATATTTTTTTTTATTTTTTATTCTCTTCGTTCATGCTTTTGTCGTTGGCACGGAAATGTTTCAATTTTAATGGAATTTGCATGATCGCATTTTGGAGTGTTGCAGCGATCCATTGCTGCGGATTGAGGTGAAGTAGGCAGGCTGAGGGGCTGCGTATTTGTGGCTGTGTGTGCGATAACTGAAATTGTTGCTGCTGCGTTTTTTACTAAATAAGTAAGGTTTTTTAGAACGTTCAGTGCAAGTGTTTGGGGGTGCGTGTGTGTGTGTGAGTGAGTTTTGCATTTTTTTTTCTAATGAATTTTTCTGTTTTTTATCTGCTGTGTTTTCAATTCTCTCACTTTTCTCCCACCTTTTTGGCTGTGTGTGCGTTTTTTTCTATTTTGCTCTAATTTTTTATTCATTTTTCAACCTTGCTTGCCATTTTGAAATACTTTGGAATCGCTGCACGGATGTTAAGCGGGGGTTTTTTTTTCAATGTTTCCTCTCCCTTTAGCCATTTTCCTTTATTTCTTTACCGAAAGAAAGCAATTCCAAATTAGTTTATGCGATGCTGAAAAGCGCAATTATTTCTATTAAATGGTTTACTAATTTTCGAAACTATGCAACAAAGTTTTTTGTCCACCCAGTTTATTAATAAAACGCGTGTGTGGAAGGATTCGCCAGTTCTGGCTGCTTTAATCTATTCAGTTTTTACAGTAGGGGTCTTAAGTGATTATTTTGCCTGATAGCAGCAGTTTATGATGAATGATTCCCTTCCGAAATTCCTTCTGATGATACGAAATACACATCAAAGTCTTCTTTTCTCTAAATCCGGGCAAGATTATCCATATGGGCTGACTCACCACACTTTAAGGGGCTCAACCAGTGTGAAACTTTGAAAAATTCAAAAAAAATTTTTTCATATTTTTCAGCAAGCAAGCAGCAACTTTTTGAAGAAGAAGAAGGTGAATTATATGGGCCTGGAATAGCAGATTAGGATTAGGTATGATATTTATCGTTTTATAAATGTGAGATCAGTATTTTTTTCTTTAAAAACGTTTTTCTCAAAATAGCGTTTTCTTAATTTGCTGCCACTGTAACTTAAAAACTAATTTTACGATCGACTTGAATCTTGTTTCCTCATTTTAAGTATTCATTTTTACATTGAATGACCCTCCGATATTTCAATCTAATAAAAATTGTAAATTTGCGATGTGAAATACTATCACATTTTCAAGCTAAATTTTTATACTTTTTTCAAAACTGCGGGATTTTTTTGGATTTCGTTTTTTCACCACAATCCTGCGTTAATCAACGCGTGATACCATCATCTTTAATGACTTTTTTGTTTTTTTTTAATTCAGGCACTCTGAAGACCGTAACGAAGGCAGCAGTGGGGAAACTTTTTTTTTTTTTGACCTTCGAGAGATGCCCTATTATTAGAAGAAAAGTCCAGATTTTCCTTTGAAAAAATTTGTACTTGAAGTTTAATTATGTATATATTAATATACTTACAAAGTTTTAAAACAATCAATGTAAAACTTTTTTAAAAATAAATTTTCAAAATCCACCTCTTTTTTTGTCAGTCACACTGGTTGAGCCCCTTAAGTACGAACTTTCGAGGCTCTTTTTTTCACGCAAGTATATGCCGCTTTTTGCATCCTCAGCTACTATTTAGTTCCAAGAAACGAAGTTTGTGTTTCTTTCATCCAAGTAGACTCTTGAGTGGGCAACCATTTAACCTAAACTTTGACCTATCATTCGCTTCTCGGCATAGTGTTGCTATTGTTACATTTCAGCAAAGAATCTCATACTTCAATTCGACTCAATCGATTTTTTTTGCGTCATTTCGTGTAACTCCCACACATCGAAGTTTTCGTCAGATCAGCCTTAAGCAAATGGTTTCGCACAGTCTTCTAGCAAATCTTCCGTTCCTAGACAATAGCATAAGTGCGCAAGTGAAGTTCCGACTCCACGATTTTCAGGGCTCACATAGAAGACAAATGAGTTACAAAAAGCTTTGGGCTTTCTTCTATATCTCCCTAATACTTTTAGCCTGAGTTTTTAAATCATTACGTCCTCAAAACGACAGTTGCTCTTTGTAATGTATAGATTAGTTATATACCCATTGTGGGCACCTTATTTTTGACCTGTTGAATCAGACAATTCAAACTTTTTCTGTGCATGGCACTGTTTTACCTTCAAACTATTCTCAATGATGAGGCTCACTTTTAGCTCAATGGCTTCGAAAATAAGTAAAAATTTCACTTTTAGAAAAGTTTTGGTTCTTAAGTGACCTATCAACATAATGCACTAACTCCGAGGGTTCGTTTACCGATTGTAAAGTGAAAAAACCGAACTGTCGGGCGGTGGCGTCTTCCCAAAACCGTTAGTGCGACAAGTGTGACGTCAGGCACCTTAATAATACACAACAAACAGATAAAAGGAAGGGTTGCAAAACACGCTTCCCCAGCTGTTACGACCTCATCATTTGATGAAAAACGTTTTCCATGCATACATTTTTTAGGTCTGGAAAATGGAAAATAATTTTTTTTTTTTCATTTGCAAACTGGGTATTTTTCCACGAATTTTTTCCTTTAGCTGGTTTAAAAGGTTACAAAAACATTCAGAAATTATTGTTTTTCCAGTTTGCAAGTAATCCACCAAGAAAATTCCTTTCGTATAGCAAAAAACTGATGCCAAACTGATCGGCCTTCTTGGCTGATTTCTGAACACGAACTCGTTTCCGAGTCGAAGAACCAGGTTCACACTCTTCAGACTTTTGTTTTGATTTAGGATCAATGTGGTAGACCCAAGTCTCATCTCTTGTAATGAATCGACGCCCAAAATCCACATTATCCTTTCGAAAACGCTCTAAATGTTTTGCAGAGAAAGTCGCATTCGAATGTTTTGTTTACGGGATGACGCCCGTGAATAGGGAACTCTCATGAATGCTGCTATACCGGCATAGCAGTATGCACGACTTGTAGCCTCACAGCTACACCTACGTACTAAACACCTCTCCACTATCTACCACTCTCCCCGCGGTACTGTCCAAAAAGGAATTACCTGACAGGGCTGGTTAGACATAGGCTGCTAGTTATTTCGTCCACGACCCTCCGCGCGTCTTAGATCATTGTGAATATATTTTGCATGCGCGCAGATTCGCTTCCAACTATCACTCGATTTTAGCATAAAATCTATAATATTTTCTCCGTTTAATATACCACAAATTTCGGGAGCATAGCGTGGGCACTGGAACAAGACATGGTCAACGTCTTCTTCCTTATCCGTGCAGATTGTGCAGTTTAGGGAACTGTCATGGCCGAATCTATGGAGGTATTTTCGAAACACCCCGCGCCCTGAAAAGAATTAGGTTAAATGGATGTTTGTTTCCCCCTGTTTCTTTTCTAACCGCGTCGTCAGAATGGGTATTAGCCAATGCGTCCATCTACCTTTCGGTGATCTGTTCCACCGGTCTTGCCAGTCGGGGATCGAACGACGCCTTTCTTCTTCTGCAAATAGTTTTACGACTTGCTGTACCGTCGTGTTCAGATAGCCTTTTAATATACACTCTTTGCATTTCTTTCGCCAAAATGTCTACGGGGACTAGTCCTGCTATAACGAAGGAAGCATCGTCCGAAATTGTACAGAAGCCGAAGATAGTTCGCAAAGCGCTTAGCCGATAGACGGCTGTCAGTTTTTTTGTGAAGCTATTTATTTTCAGTGCATCAGCCTAGATCGGTGCAGCATATAAGAGAGCCGAACTGACTACCCTGCTATATGTATAGTATTCTTTTGCTGTGTCTAGGTCCGCCGTTGTTTGGCTGGATTCGCGACAAACAGGACTGCAGACTCGATGCCTTCTTCACAGCGTATTCCAGGTGTGTTTTGAAGATTAAACGGCTGTCAACCATCACTCCTAAGTATTTAATAGCGGGTTTTGAACTAATGGTTACAGACCCAACATTTACATTTATATGTTAGTTTCTACTATCTTTCTGCTGCTTATTAGAACTACTTCGGTTTTATGCTCAGCTAACTCCAGCTTCATAGACCTTAGCCAAGTCTTGCTCCTGTTTACTGATTCGCTGGCGATCCTCTCAATTTCGTGGATATGTTTTGCTACCATTACCACCGCGATGCCATCCGCGAATCCAATGACTTTAGTTCTAGGGGGCATATCCAGTCTTGGAACCACGTCATACATTAGGTTCCATAGCAGTGGGCCCATAGCTGATCCTTGAGGAACCCCTGCTGTTACGATATACTCCTCAACTCCTTTGTCACTTCTTAACCTCAGTTTACGGTCCGTGAAATAGCTCTCAATTATTCTGATTATATAACTAGGCGACCCTATTTTGGCGAGGGTTTCTAGTAAACGCTGCCAGCTAGCTGTGTTAAAAGCATTTCTAACGTCCAAAGTTACCACAGCGCAGTATTACTCGTATTATTTTTTCCCGTCGCACCATTTCTTGTCTTCAATGGCTTCAGCATTCGCATTCGAATGTGTTTTTGTTCCATTGTTAGCGAATTGGGCGCCCATTGCGCACACAACCTTCTGAAACCCAATTCTTCAGACAAAATATTACCTATGTACACTACCCAATGAGTTGCCAGGGCTTCTACTGAATCTCTTTCGGTCACTCGACGATATTTCAATACGATTTCCTGTATTTTTTCTACGATTTCTGATGTTGTTACTGGTTTTGGAAGTCCTTGACGTGGATCGTCTTCAAGGCTTGTACGGCCACGTTTAAATTCTTGTATGGGTCTATTCATAGTTCTTTTGAAATGGGAATTCCAACTGAGTCATTGTACCCAGATATTTGATCTCATAACCTTTATTCTACGCGAATGCCTTTCAAGTTTCTTACTCCGCTTGTCCGCATTAGACCAACCCTAGTGGGTTGGTGGGAAGTGGGTAAATATGTGTTTGTGTGTTGGTCTCAGACTGCTTTTTTTTGTTGGCACATCATTTTATTGAATTTTATTATTTTCAGTACCTGTTAATGCTATATATAAACATTTTAGGGTACAACAAAAACATTTAACAATAAATTCGCACTCTGGCTAAGAACAGTTCCACGTGTTTGAGTGTCAATTTATTCAACACGCCAGCCACAAATGCGCGATGTATAGTATATGACCATAAAATGAGTTAGAGTGCATCGTTATATACAGGGTGTCCCATATGCAATTATCTTTTTTTATGGAATATGGAATATGTAGATTAGGGTGCCTCATTAAAAAATTGCTATTTTTCCCACCGGAATCATAAAACTTATAAAATTTTAAGGTCTCATTAAAGAAAGCTTGGAAATATTTTAAGAGTTAAATGAACTGGTCTGATTTGAAAGCACCTCAAAATCGAGTTTTTATCAATAAAATTAGTTAAAAGGAATACAAAAATTTCAGAAAATACATAAATGAGTTTAAATTTTTAAAAGGTGTGCTTTAAAATCTTGGAAAATTGTATTAATAGCATACAAATATTGAGATTTTTGATGCTATTTTTGGAACTTTTTTTAAGGAAAAACTTAAGAAAATTTGGAATGTGGAAAAGGTATTTTCAACCCTTTTATTTCTTCGAAAATTAAATTATTTGCGTCCAAAAAAGAAGAAAAAAATAAAAAAGTAAAAAATAGCTTCTATCATTAGAAGTATTTTTTTCACACAAAATGTTTTTTAAAATTAATTTTATTAATTAAAAAAAACTCGATTTGAGTTCAAAAAAACAAAAAAACTCCCTGTTAAAAAATGGATTTCTATTCATTCATCATTTAAGGTAATTTTTTCAGAAAAATGGTTTTAAAAACTAATTTTATTATTAAAAAACTCGATTTGCGTATAAAAAAAAACCAAAAAAACTCTTCTATCCTTTGAAGTATTTTTTTTATAAAAATCTTTTTAAAAATTTATTTTATTGAAAAAACAAAATCTCGATTTGGGTAAAAAAAAATCCCTGAGAAAAAATATTCTTCTATTCATTCATCGTTTTAGGTAATTTTTTTTAGAAAAAATGATTTTAAAAACTAATTTTATTAATAAAAAAGCTCGATTTGCGTATAAAAAAAACTCTCTGATAATAAATAACTCTTCTATCATTTGAGGTAATTTTTTTTTATAACGATTTAAAAATATATTTTATTGAAAAAAAGTCTCGATGTGCGTAAAAAAAAGAATAAAAAAAGAATAAAAAAAAATCTAAAACAAAAAAAAAACTCCCTGATAAAAAAAATCTTCTATCATTTGAAGAAATTTTTTATAAAAATCTGTTTAAAAATTTAGTTTATTGAAAAACAAAAAATCTCGATTTGCGTCAAAAAAACAAAAAACTCCTTGATAAGAAATAACTCTTCTATTCATTCATCATTTGAGGTAATGTTTTAAAAACTAATTTATTAAAAAAAAATCAAAAAAAAAAAAACTCAAAAACTCCCTGATAAAAAAAACTGTTCAATCATTTGAGGTATTTTTTTATAAAAATGTTTTTAAACATTAATTTTATAAAACAAAATCTGAAAACCGATGAAAAAATAGTACTTATTTTTTTTTGTGTTCATGGAAAGTGATGCCCCCTAATGAACGTAAATTGAGGGACACCCTGCCCGTGTAAATGTGCGCTCCTAGAGCTGGTAAATTAGTAGATATTCAGTGTGCCACAAAAAAATATAAAACGTCAGCATTTTTGACAAGTTTTTTCGCTGCTTTTTCGTTCATACTGGAGTTTGTTTTTATATAACAGAAAAAGCATAGCACTGTTACAAAACAAGAAACCAAAAAAACAAAAATTCCCAGAAATCAAAGTTATTTTGCAGTCACCACTTGTTATACTACAACTCAATGGGTTATAAAAGTTCGTACCCACAAAAATTCTAAAAACTCCACTTAAAATTTCAGAATTATGATGAAAGTTTGCAAAATGTTGTACAAAGCTGAAACTTTGCTTAATGTGGTGGTTTGTTTTTTTTTTGCATTGTTTTTTGTTGGTTTTGGTTTTTGAATTTTTGACAAAACACAAAAAAACAGGTACCTCGTCTTTTCTTCGACACAAAGAGCATGCTCGATATTTGTTATATGGCAGAAAAAGCCTAGAGCCGTCACCAAAACAAAAATATTTCCAAAAATCAACAGCATTTCGTAGTCACTTGATTCTTACACTTTTTTATACCAGAACTCAATGGACTATAAAAGAACATGCCCATCCAAATTCTGTTTATAAAGTTGAAAGTTTCGATGAAATTTGAAAAAAAAATTGGAAACAAAATTTTAACTCTACTTATCTAGCTTTTGTTGTAGTATGAACTGAGTATCTATAAATAAATAGTGTTCTATGTATAATATAAGTTTGCCACAGGGTGTGCGATATGTGAGAAAAAATCATAGGGGTATACTCGTACTACGTAAAGATAAAAGGATTGCGTGCTCGCTGACCACAAACAATGTTGACTAGCCGCAACCAAGAAGAAAAATAATATATTTGTATATATATATATATATATATACATGGATATGCATTCGTATGCATGTGCAAACATATGTTAAGGTAATATAGCAGTAATATGGTAAACTGCCGTGAGAGGATGTTCGCTCACACTTCTCCCTCCCAGTATGTGGTTTACCGCAAATGAAATGAGTGTCCATGAGCAATGCGTGAATTATTGTTGCATTGAATGAGTATGCAAATGTGTGTAGGAGTATTAAATCAAATAAAATATACTATGCAGACGATTTAATCCAGTAGCTGAGGCTTTAAAGTTAGTCTGCATTTCATTAAATTACAGGAAATGTTTATATTGCGTTATAAATGAAAACAATGTGGTCGACACCTTTGCTTGGATGTTAATACATTTTTATTTGTGGATTTGTGTGAGTAGTGAGCGAGTTAACATATTTAAATTTGTTCAGTATAAAGCAATACACAGTGACTCACAGCTTATTTGACGCAGGTAATACTTTTTTAGAAAAAAGAAAATGATTCGATGTTTATTAAATGTAATAAAAAAAATGTATACGACTTGTAATGAGATATGTATGTACTGTTTACCACTGCAGTAAGAACAATAACAAAAACAAATAGTTTTCTCACCAAAATATGCTCACAGCTTAAATGATGCAGTGCATTTTATATATTCTCTGAGAATGCAATAACGGTGAAATGTATTTTTTTCTGTTTAGCTTAGCGTCTTAAGTCATTCTCAAAATATTTTTGAAAAAATTTAAATTTTTTAAAATTGGAAAACTGACCTCACTTGCAAATAGGTAAGACGTTATTCGTGATTATGAAGAGGGCAAAAGCCAACGAAAAATTGCAGAAATTGATGCTATTAGTTCCTCAACTGTATTTGGTGGGATATGGCGGGTATTGTTTATTATAAACTTCTGGAACCAAACCAGATGATAACTGCTGATTCGCTGATTATTATTCCCATCAGCTATCAAACCTGATTGAGGCACTTAACAAAACTCGACCGTCTTTAGTGAATAGACGCAAAGTTTTGTTACACCCCGACAATGCAAGACCTCATACCGCAAGGCAAACATTAGGCAAGCTGAACGAGCTCGGGTGGGAGCTAATGCCGCATCCACCATACTCTCCGGATATTGCACCTTGTGATTATCACCTTTTCCGTGGACTTCAATCCCACATGAACAACACGAACTACTCCTCAAAAGAAGCTATAAAAAGGGATATCGAAAACAGTCCACCGCTTTGTTCTGTGATTGCACGCGTAATTCTGGCAATGCGTTGTTCTGGAATCAACTGCGGAAGATTTGTTCTAACGAATGTCCCCAGTTCGTCAGAATCATAGTGTGTTTCTCGGTGCAAATCACCATCGAAAAGATTGTTTGCAGATCGATTTGAAGCAGGCATTCCCAGTTGCACCAGTGCCTTGTTAGCGATTGTCAAATATATAATACATATGTCTTCAATCAAAATCTATGTTACATCTATGAACATGTCATATTCGTTTCCTCTGTGTAAAAATACATGGTCATACGATTTTTTATGACAATCGGTTGAACGGGGTAGAAGTGCTACTCTGCAGCGCCACCTGGTGGCGAAAGGCATCAATGAGCATATTCTACAAACCTTCTCCGTGGAAAAATACATATATATACCAATTTTCATAATAATCAGTCCAGTAGTTTTTGAGTTCATCGATGACATACAGACAAACATTCATTTTTATATAATATATAAGAAGACGAAGAAGATTATATAATATATAAGATTTAGGAAATTCAATAAAAAAATGTTAAACACAATTTAAAGAGAATTATTCGTTTTTTTTATGAAAAATCCGATTTTTAAGAACTAGCGTTGATTTCTTTTTAAATGTTTTTAATTTTTTTATTTTTTTTATTTTATTTTTTATTTTTTTTTTTAGTTTTATTTTTGTTTTTAATTCTATTTTAGTTTTATTTTTTCTTTTTAATTTTTTTTTATTATTTTTTTTTAATTTTTATTTTTTTTTTATTTTAATTTTTTTTAACAATTTTGAGCATTTTCTTTCACATTAATTTTGTCTTGAAATAAAATACAAAACTCTTCAACGAAAAAAAATTTCATTATGAAAAATTAACGCGATTTTTTAGCCGCTTAAAGATTGCGCTTACGGGTTATTGCGAACCCGAAAAATGGGCTAGAGCACTCTCATGCCGGAAGCACATTAATTTTTTTTTAATAATTTCTTAATAATTATTTAATTTTTTCTTAATAATTATTTTATTTTTTTTATTAATATTAATTTTTATAAATTAATTAATTCTTTCGGTCGAAAAAATGTCTTCCGAAAAGTCTTCCAAAGGTGCTCTGCAGAAAGTTTAGGTCAGCAGTACCTGTAATCGATTTGGTACAACAACAGAACGTAGAAACTGGCCGCTTCCCAAAACCATATAAATCTTCAAAACCGTTAATTTGCGAACCCATGTTTATTAAGGGGTTAGGGGTAGTCAGAGGCCCGAAAAAAGTGATGATATTCAAACAAGTTTTTTTTTGCTATTCAATTACTTTATTTTACAAATATAAAAACATAGCATTAATACATCATGTTTCGACTTGACTTTAGCAAAATTTCAAAAAAAAAATTAATAATTTTAAAAGTTATCGCTGTTTGTGTGGAGCCCGTTTCTCCAGAAGTCCCTTGCGGTGATCATCAGAAGTCCTTGGAGATTTATCTAAAATCAATCGGACACGAGAAATTATTTTTATTAATAGATAATCCTGTGCTTGAACGAAGCTTTTTTTCTTTCAAAATTGACAATATGGCGAACTCAGGAAATATTTTTCCGATTTTCGAGAAAAAACCGACAATAAATTTAAAAAAATTGAAATAAAAAAAAATCCTTTCTTCTAGGCACGAGTTTTTTATGTTTTTCAGAAGTAGTATAAATATTATTGAAATCAAAAAACGTAGTTTTGAGAAAAAAAACATTTAAAGCTTTGCTATCGATTTATGTAGAGTTATACGAATTCTTTAATTACTTACGCTCTGTCATCTATTCCTGGGCATTTTAATAGTTCTTCAGTCGTCATAGCAGCTTCCAAAATATCGATTGGCTGTTGCCTACGTAGCATTCTACCTTCTCGAGTGTTATCTTTGGCGCGCTTATCTGCCACTTTCATACGTGCAGCATCCATTTTTCAGCATACGAACGCTTCGGCACGCCGGAACGCCCTTTATTAAATGTTGAATAACTCGAAAAGTATTTATCGGATTCACTTCAATTATTCACACAATATTTTTAAGATATTATACTTTAAGAAAATGCAGAAAAAGATCAATTTTTTGAAAATTCTTACTACCTCTAACCCCTTAAGACTATGTTACCTTTTATTTGGCAAAACAAATTATACTAGAAGAACTTCATATGCACGTAAACGGGATGCTTTGCTAATACCTATAACTAGAAATATTTTAAATTTGCTTTCTGTGCTTTATTTCATAACGAAAGAGATCTAAAATTTCGGCTCCAACTCGAACGCTCTAAGAATGGCAGCCATTTTTATTTTTATTTTGCCTCATTTTTTATATATTTTGAGTCAGAAGTCTTATGTCTACTTATCTATAAATACAATATAATATGAATATTTTTTCTCAAATATTATTTTCTCCTTTGTAGGCATTCTTAGTTTCCTATTTTCGATTTCTTATTTTTATTTTCAATTTGCAATATAAATTTTAACATTTTCTCAGCCATTCCATTCTTCAATGGGCCGTCATGACTAAAATTATTGCCGCACTCAATAAATGCAAATGCACCTCCCTGTCTCTCGGTGGACTCATTAATCAAGTTTCGAATGAACGAAATCCCCAAATTGCGATTGGGAATTTGGCAAATGCACCACCAAATAAAAGCCCAAATAAATTTTTGAAGCTTCATTGAAAATGCCGCTGAAATATATTTCTACGTGAGCGCAGACGCTATCGCCAATAAATAAACGCAACTACAAAGAATGCAAAGCTTAAAAAAAACTATGGAGCACCAAAAAGTATTTTACGTTTTTATTTCATTTCAATTTACGTTTCTTGCAGCAGCTAATTCAGTTGTGAGGTGACTGATTTCGATCATAATTCATTTAAAATGTGAACGGCACCTACAGATGGCAAATGATATTAGAGAGCAGCCACACAGCAATGGCGGGCACTGCAATAAGAAACTGTAATGCAACGAAATGCAACAACAAGAGCGAGCAGCATTACATTTGTATTCAAAATTGTGTTCGAGCTCAGCCCCAAAATGAATTGTAAATAGAGCGCGGCCCATGGGGTTTGCTGGTTGGCTTGTGGACAACGTGGCCGCCAGTGAGTTATGCAGCTCCTTATGCATATGTATTTAAGTATGTGTGTGAGTGTGTGTTAGGTACCTTATTTGCCTGTGTGTGCGTTTGTTGTTTTGCAATTTATTTGGCAAGTTGCAGTGCAAAGTGAAAACGTTTGCGAAACACCAATTGGCGCAACGAATGACCGACCGGCTGGCCAGCTCATTTAGGCTGCTTTTAATTGATTACCATTCGCATTTGCCCATCTATAAATTGTGTTAGATTAGTTGTATGTATGAGTTTCAATTAGTTACCATCAAGCCACTGTGACTTGGGTGATGAGAAAACGCGTGGCATCGAACACATTTTTGTATGTTAAAAATAACTAAAATTTTAGGTTGAGTGGATTCAAGAATCATAGTTGACCGAAATCTCTGGCGAGCAGCACTTGTGACTCTGAAAGCTAAAGCAGAGGCCACCTCAGCAGGCAGTTGGTGCAAGCCAAGCCACCTCTTAGAATCATTAAAAGCCACGACATAAATCGAGAGTGAATAAACATCTTTTCACACTTTTACCCCACGTCTGCCGTTTATCGACCATCCATCGCAAACGCCGAGCTCAAGTTTGTGTGGCCTTGTAAGTTAGATTAGATTACTTCGAGGTCTGCATTTCGATCTCCTGGTCTTTTGCGTTCTCCACTCATCACAATACCTCATCCAGATCCAGTTCCCATATTAAATTCGGGATTGAGCTAGATTGGATTGAGCGTATGCAACTTTCTTCTGGCTGCAGTTGACCGAGGTGTCTTAAGCTTCTCCACGTTAGAGCGTTGCATTCAAGGAGAAAGGTGCATTGGAGTCTCCGGGGATTGCTTGTAGGAACGGTAAGAATCAGTGGACCATATCTGGATCGTGTGCAGATGACTACGCAGTCTGCAGTGGCTTGTTATTCTTGGGGACGGTTATGAGTTTTTGAAGTTGGATTTCGCTTCCCAGTGAGGATTTCGCCTGGCGTAGCCCCATAGTTTGGTGCCTCCTAACTTCTTTTAGCTTTAGCTCTTAACTCTTAAGTTTCTCTTCGATACTGCGTTGCCCCATAGCTAGGAAGGGCTTGGATCCTATTTATGGCGAAGCTGCAACCTCTGTCGCCAATGCGTCCGCTACTTCGTTCGTTAGTCTAGATATTGCAACATGTGGCGACTATGTGGCCTTAAATGTGGCTCGACTTATAATTATGCTGTGTTGGTTGATTGGCTGAGCTTCTTGTCCAACGTTTGGTGTACTCGTATGTTTGAGGCTCCACAAATAGAAGAACCTATAGGTCTAAGCCGTCTTTAAATATCAGCTAATTTTATATTATGGATTTTTCACGGCAGCAATACGCTCGGTGGTTTACCATTTCTTATCGAAGGGCGATCGCTATGATGAAGCATTTTCGCATATTTTCGATGTTTCTTGCCCACAGATTTATAATTTCTGAGTGATAGAATCGCGAAGCTATTTGGTTAATAGCTAGGCAGAGCTGCAGGCATGCGAAATGCTTAGGGAACGTCGGAGCAAGAGAGATATTAACATTTTCTCGGATAGTCAAGTCGTAATCAAGGCTCTTATGACGCCATGGTGCGGGTTCAAACTAGTAAACTCTTCTAAGAAGATCATATCTCTTGGGTGTGCAGGTAACATTTCTCTGATCTGGGTTCCAGAACACAGAAATATATAGTAGAGGGGAATGAAATTGCTGATGAGCTTGCCAGGAAAGGGGTCGACTGAATTAGTCTCAGAGGTCTCCTACACGGTCATCGGCATTCTCATGACTGCTGTTAAAGGGGAATTGGACAGTTTATTTCTTAGGAAAGCGCAGAAGAGGTGGAGCTTAATTTCTTCGTGCGCTATTGGTGCCCTTTGGCACCAGTATAACAGACGCACACAATAGAAAGTTCTGGGAAGTCCACGCCATTTAATTTCCATACTCATAGCTATGTTCACCGGTCATTCGATCCGGCCGATCGGCACACACGCAGAAAACCTAGTTTTAGCATTTAACCTCTATTGCAGAGGCTGTGGAGGCCTTTCAGAGAAGGAGACAGTTGAGCACTTTCTCTGCAAATGTCTGGGTTCGGCAGCTGGACGATTAAGGCCAGTGCGTGTTTGTTTCTTCGACAGTCTTGCGCAGTTCGCCAACCTAAACTTAAGTTGATCTCTTGTTACTCCAGCTGATCTCAGGTTACTCCAGCTGATCTGTGTTTTAGATATATGGAAGAAAAGCAGATATATGTCTAGAGAGGCATAGAATAGAGGTCAACATATCCTGAAGCGAACAACTTTAGCAACATTACACCGGGGACTCTAGCGATAAAAATACTTTAAAAATAACTTTTCAATTTTGTCATAACAAATCAACACTTATCGAAGTGACTAAGTTATCTGTTTTTTCTCCTGTCTATTCTCTCCACATCGGATATAAAACCCATGTACTTATTCATACATAGACTTATAATACAAGGTGGCGCAAAATTAATCACCATATTGAAAACTTATAATTTTTCCAAATGGCGCAGTACTTCAATCATTTTTGACACTAGGGAGCTGCAGTATGCAAACAGACAAGCAGTGGAGAGCGTAAAAGTCAAAATAAAGGAAACTCACTCAAAATCATTTTGTTGCATTAACAAAAAATTAAAAAAAGGGATAACTAATTTTGCGTCACCTTATATTTCATAAAAAGAAATACGCGATAAATTTTATTCATATTTTTCACATCCTAAGAGGATTACTTTATCGAAAAAAAATAATTTTGCTGTCTTATAAAGATTATTTTCAAGAAAAACTTGCGCCACCTTGTATTTAAAAAAAAAGTCTTATCATTAAATGATCGCAAAAAAGATTATCCTGTAAGGAGCCACCACAAAAAAAAAAACAAAAAAGATGATTAATTTTGTGCCACCTTGTGTTTCATAGACAAAATAAGCAAAACCTTGTATTTATATTTCTGATATCCTAAAGTGATTAAATTATCCAAAAAAAAATGTTCTTCCTGTGGACATTATTTAAAAGCCAAATCTACCCTTTAGATGATTAATTTTGCGCCCCCTCGTATTTCAAATATCCTACCATGATTGCATGATCGAAAAAACAGATTATCCTATAAACATATCATTCCACAAAAAAAAAAAAACAGAAAAGATATGAGATGATTAATTTTGCGCCACCGTGTATTTCATAGAAAAAGTACGCAACAACTTTTATTTATGTTTCTGATATCCTAAAAAGATTACATTATCCACAAAAAATTGTTTTATCCTTATCAACCCATTAAATGATTAATTTTACGCCACCTTGTTTTTTATACAAACCCAATATCCTATCAAGATTTCATGATCGAAAACAAATATAATCCTATGAACATTTCATTCCTCAAACAAAAAAAAAATGGGTTGACTAATTTTGCGCCACCTGTATTTCAAAGAAAAAGTACGCAAAAAATTGTATTTATGTTTCTGATATCCTAAAATGGTTACATTATCGAAAAAAATAAGATTATCCTATAAAGATTACACAAACATAGGATGATTAATTTTGCGCCACTTTGTATATCAAAAAAAAAAAAAATTATTATAATATCAAAATTGTATTAAAAAGGGTGATTAGTTTTGCGCCTCCTTGTATTTCATAAAAAAAATTGAATATCCCTTCAAGATTAAAAAAATTTGATGATTAATTTTGCACCGCCTTGTATTTTATAGAAAAAATACGCAAAAAATTGGATGATTAATTTTGTATTTCATAGACAAAATACGCAAAAAATAAAAACGCGCTTAAAGGTCATAAAGATTTCC
This sequence comes from Anastrepha fraterculus, assembly GCA_037575425.1. Taxonomy (NCBI): domain Eukaryota; kingdom Metazoa; phylum Arthropoda; class Insecta; order Diptera; family Tephritidae; genus Anastrepha; species Anastrepha fraterculus. The sequence continues at coordinate 120,671 of JAYXIM010054984.1, forward strand.
TTCACTGAAAATATTTTTTTTTATTTCATAAAAAAGTTGCTCAGAATAGGATGATTAATTTTGCGCCACCATGTATTTCATAGAAAAAATACGGAAAAAATAAGAACCGCGTAAAGGTCATAAAGATTTTCTTCATTTAAAATAATTTTTTTATTTCATAAAAAAGTTGTTGAAAAACAAAATTGGATGATTAATTTGGCGTCACCTTGTTGGATATTTTATATCAGCACCTGCAATGTAGGAAAATCTTTTTCTTATTGGTCTTCAAATTATTTCTCGTAGTGGTTTTTGTTGACTTCTTAAAGTAAATATTCGTTAGAAAGTCAATGCAGCCAACCTTTAAATACAAACTTTGCCATTCAGATGCCTAAAAATATATTCAGATAAAAGAAAAAAATTACGAATATTTTCAATTTAATGCGTTTAGTTCTCACTACCAAAACTATTTGCAAGCTTCTCCAAAAACTTTATTCTACTTAAATTGGCTTGACGACCCACTTTCCTCCTATTCTACCTACTCTGGTATTAGAGAAATTTCTATTTTTGTTTTTTTTGTTTCTCGATTTTACTAGGCCTTCTGCAGTCATGAATGAGTGCAATCATTTTGGTTTTCTGCCTCCGTGGCTTCTTGGCTTCGTGGCTCCATGGCTTCATAGCTTTAAATCCTCCACTGTACATTCATACATACTTACGTGCATATTTTTATCTATATTTGTTGCTTGACTCCCTTCAGTTTTGTTGCTTTTGCTGCGTTTGAGTGTGCGTGCCAATGCATAGAAATCACCAAAATATGGTGAATTTTTGGGCAGGTAACAATACCGACCAATTCATAACAGCTGCTGGGTTGTATGCTAAATTTTATATGCATGTATTAGTAGTGGAATGGTATTTTTGGGGTCATATGGAAATGAGCGAAACACGCAATACTTCCGCTCTCATGTGTGCCTGTGTGTATGACCAGCGCAATCAGTGGCAATAAGTTCTACGCACGTCTGGCATCTAATTGTTCGGGCTGTACACGTCAGCGATTTCATTTTTGGTTTTATTTTAAATTTGGGTTTTCATGTTTCATCCTGCGTTGATTGTTATCTTTGCTATTGTTATTATACGATTTGTAGGGCTGGTTGTAGGTTTTCAAGATGTGTGCTTGCTTTGGTGGCTACCTAGAATTGTATGTACAGCCCGTGACATGCGATATCACCTCAATATTGTGACCGGTTGGGATTATTTTTTACGTATTTTTTTCATGTTTAAAAGTTTTTTTTTATAAAAGTATAGCTAACAAAAACCATGTAAATCCAGCCTTCAAATTTAATTCGAATTTCTAGAGCAATTTTTGATACACAGTTTTATAGTTTATTGAATTTTAGTCCAATAAAAAGCGAGTCTGATGTTTTACTTAAAAATTCCCGTTGAATTTTTATAATGTTTCCCCAGATGGTATTCCGCAGTTTCTCCATATAAAAAATGCATTAGTGCTTCAGCTTAAAGTCCAATTGGTTTTCGGGTGATGAGTTTCTTAGCGGAACGGGCCGGGAACTGCACTGCTTACCTGAAAAATTGGTTGTTCAAGCTTATATATATATAATTGGCGCGTACATCCCTTTTGGGTGTTTGGCCGAGCTCCTCCTCCTATTTGTGGTGTGCGTCTTGGTGTTGTTCCACAAATGGAGGGATCCACAGTTTCAAGCCGACTCCGAACGGCAAACTGTTTTTTATGGAGTTTTTCATAGCAGAAATACACTCGGAGGTTTGCCATTGCCTGCCGAGGGGCGACCGCTATTAGAAAAAACTTTTTCTTGTTGTTCAATTTTAGTTCAACTAAAAAGCATAGTTGAACGCGTACTGTAAAACTGGTCCGTAAACATTTACTAAATTCTGGTGAATTTTTTAATATTTTTCCTTTGTAAATTATTTTTTTTCCTGTCTATAATTTAGAAATATAATTGCAGTAGTGGACAGATACAGGGTGTATTTTTTGTTGGAGGTATTTTTTTTTCTACTTTTAAAAGAAATATAAAATATTGTGTAAGCATTTTTAAATTACTTATTATTTTTTTTTATTTTTTTTTTTTTCTTTTCAATGAAAAAAAAAAGATTTTATTTTTGTTCTATTTTGTTTCTGAAAAACGTTTTTATCAAATAAAAAAAAATATTTTAAGTGAAAGAAATCTTTATGACCTTTACGCGCGTTTTTGCTTTTTTGCGTACTTTTTCTATGACATACAAGGTGGCGCAAAATTAATATAATTTTGATAGGATAGTAAATTTATTTTTTATAAAATACAAAGTGGCGCAAAATTAATCACCCTTTTTAATATGATTTTGATAGGTTAGTATTTTTTTTTTATAAAATACCAAGTGGCGCAAAATTAATCATCCCAGTTTTTTGTATTTTTTTTTTTTTTTTGTGGAATGAAATGTTTATAGGATAATATTTTTTTTTCGATCATGCAATCGTGATATGTGTTTTTTATGAAATACATATGGGCATTTCCACAGAAATGTCAACCGAAGCCAAAAAATTCAAAGTCTATAAAATTATGTTGTTTTAACATATTTTTATAGGGAATCTATCAAATGTAACTAATGTAAACAAATTTTACATTTGTACAAACCACATTTTGAAATATTCGAATGCAAAGTCGAACCAGTGCAAAATTTCTGTTTTAAACATTTCTGTTGCATGTTTTGTTTTGATTAATGATCTTGATGAGATATATTATGCCGTGACATTTGCTTTTTTAAATCTCGGTTTATATGTAAAGAATGTAAGAAAAATGTAAAAGGAACGATGCGATTGCCAATTACGGTAAATTTTTTCTTTGATTTACCGTCTAACTCGATGTCGCGTGCGACATTGAAAAAGAACATTTGTTATCAGTGAGTCGAAGGTATTTGTACAATTTGCATCAAATATTATTAGCAAATAGATATTTTTATTGCTAATTAAATAAACAAAACTTTGCTGGAAAATAATCAGCGTTTTGCTCTTTTTACTTATTTAAAGTTTGTAGCGTGCGACATCGTAAGTGTAAAATGTACAGATTCAAAATAAATTTTCGTTCGAAAATATCTTTATTAGTATATGTAAATACAAAATATACAATTTTTTAATGTAGATGAGTAAAAACGGCGGAGAGAAAAATAAAGTGAACTGTAAACGGTGGAGATAAAGGTTAAAGGATGACGAAACAAAATTATTAAACTATAAATTAAGAAACAAGGAAAGAATGCGGAAAGCTAGACAGACGTGAGAGCACTGGCTGAAGGCAAAGAAGATATAATTCAAGAAAAACGGAAATATAATCGCATTCGACAACGAGAGAGTCGCCAAAAACTCTTAGAAAATGGAATGGCATATGCACGTCAAAGCCAAAACGCATCTTACGAATGTAGACAAACCTTGGCGAAAACTGTTAAAAAAGTGGGGAAAGCGATGCCAAAAGACATGCACAGAAAAGTTCTTGAAGTCCTGGTAAAAAAATATAAGCAGTTTGAAGAAAAGAAAAACGTTAACCAATCCAGCAGAACCGTACCAGAAAGCCTAATTAAAGCCATCAATGCTTTTTATCAGAATGATAATATAATTGAAGGCAAATTAGTAGCTAAGCGCTTTATGTTAATGACTAGTAATGCCAGTTCTCACGGAAAGGGAACCGTTGATGGAGTTGGAGCCGTCATTATAAGAAAAGTGTGGCAAATAACAAAATCTAAAGACGTTGTTTTACCAGATGCACTATCGTTTCATCAATGTGCACAAAACAACACAAATGGAATTAAAATGTATTTTATGCCATCTGCTCAAATTGAAAATTTGTCTCTCCATTATAAGTTGGACGAAAAATGGAAGGAAGTGAAAAATATTCCAGGTATATCCCAGTTGCATTCGTTTTGTTGCGATGGCCAACAGTTAGAAGCAGCTAGGACTGCATATTCCATTAAAAGAACTTTATTTGACGTTAGTAATACTATTCTCAGTTAAGTTAGTTTGTTTTTACATAGTATATAAGATTAATATACTTATTTTTGTTTTTCTTTATTGAAGATATTTTGTTAAGTTTATAATTTTGGTTGTGAAAATAAATATATTGAATATATTAAAAATCATTTACAATCATCTTTTGCATGTCTAATTACATAAAAAGTAAAAAAATAAACATAAAAAGTATGATGGAACAAAATGTCGCATGCGACATGTGGCGTGCGACAGGGATTAAAATTAAATAAAAAATAAACTACTTAATATTTTTGAATAAAATAAAAAGCACTATTAAGATACATCAATGCATAACATTTAAAAATTAGTCGCATTAATATATTTCTTCAGGTTTCGCTGAAAAAAGTGTTTGATTTTTTTGCTTCGAAAGCGACTTCTGTTTTTGTCGCATGCGAATGGCTTGATTTTTTGTAATTATCTTGAAAACGAACAATTTCCCAAAATCAACCTTAGCACCAATCATAGTGCTAATCAAGTGCTATAGCTTTCGCCTTTTGTCAAAATAAAATAATCTTTTGGTATATGTTTTTTTTCACTTTGAATGCGTACGAATGTCGCATTCGACATTGGAGAGATGCCCATATATTATATTTTTTTAAATTTTATTTAAAGTTTTTTTTGGGTTTTTATTCTTTTAGAAAAAAACATTAAAAATCAATGAGAATTCTTAGCCATTTTGAACTGTAAAACTGCGTACACAATTTTTTTTTTTTTGAATTCTGGTTAATTTTATAATTTTTTTCTTCGTTAATCATTATTTTCCTTTTGCCAGCCTAATTTGTTTTCATTAATGGCTTAATTTATTCGGAATAATTTAGAAGTAGAACTGTAGGCAGATACAGGGTGCGTTTTTTGTTTGGGGTATTTTTCTGATTTGATCATTTTTGATGAAATATAAAATATTTTGTAAGAAATTTTAAATTAATTTTTTTATGTTTTTTCTTTTGTGTTTTTGTTTGTGTTTGTGTTTTTTTTTATTTTTATTTTTTTTTTTGTTTTTTAATGTGTTTGGAAATATTTGTTCAACTTCTTTTTTTGTTTCTAAATTTTTTTTATATATGTTTTTGTTTTTTAATTTTTTCTTGTTTTTTTAAATTTGTTTTAATTTTTTTTTAATTTTTTAATATTTTTTTTTAATATTTTTCTTTATTTATTTTGTTTTTCTATTTTTTATTTTCATTAACATTTTTTTTAATTTTTTTTGTTTAATTTTTTTTTTAATTTTTTTTTTTTTTTTTTTTTTCGAAAAAGACTGTCAAAAATCAATGAAAATTTTTTGCCTCTTTGAACTTGCAATTTATTATACCAAAATTGAATGGACTGCGTACACATTGTTTGAGTTATTGTTTTATAGTTTATGTTTTACTGATTAATTGTACGGTCCTTTGCTACTCTGGCTGTCATGCAAAATAAGTACACTGTGGACATACAACAACATTCCGCATCAAAGTTTTCTGGCTAAGTCAGCTTAATTATCGGTCAGGCTTTACGCTTAACTCCCAGGGCATGTAAATTTTCAATATTCTCTATTACACAAGAAATGCTTGACTTTAAATAAAGTAAATTCGCTTACCCTTTACGTGAATTGCAAAAGTTATCACGACGTGAGTAGCAAATTTGGAATATAAAAATTCGAATTTAGTTCACGAAGATTAAAAAAATGTATATCCTACCAATTTTGAATGAATAAAGTGTGCGCCAGGAAGTTTTAATAATTTAATAGCCTGTAGCAGCGTTAAATGCTACGTAGTAAAATCGATCGGAAAAATAAAACACACCCTGTACTACACCAAAAAGCGCAGAAAGTAGTAAAGCCCCAACCATCACTCTGCTCCAACACCTTCCAAAAAGAGGCACGAACATTGTTTGACACCCTGTCTCACTGCTCGCTTTAACAGTGAGTGTCCCACTGTCCTGTCCCACGCAATGGTATTGTACAATCAAACATCCACTTTGCTGTTGCTGCTCTGCCAAAGCCATTACAAGCAATTAATTTCTGAATTCGCGGCAACCAGCAGAAAATTTGAAATGGAAATAAATGAATTTAATGCTATGCATTGCAGTGGCTGCGGTTTTGAAAATTAATGTGAGAATTTATATTCAAATACCCGTAAGTGTGCATGTGTGTGCGTGTGCACTTGCAGGGTATGTGTTACATTTGGTCAGCGAATATCATTCGTGCGCGTCAAATTACACAGGATAAATGGTCTGCAACGCCTGGCACCGAAAGCGGCAGCAACAAAGCGTAGGGAATACAGAGTGCGACAGAGCGGGTTTGTAGAATTTTTGAGGTGTTGTTGGTGAGAGAAAAATGTTCAAGGGGAAGTGGTGGTGTGGGTGGTTGTGTTAATCGAATGAAACTAAACGAATTCTTAAAATAATTTGGGGAATAAATAGAAGAGATGAATTAAATTTGAAAGGTATTTTTGCATGAGTATCAAATAAATGCGAATTAAATTAAATCTATAATAAATAGAATTGGGATGTCTGTTTGTGTTTTTCAATTCACAGGCCTATGCAGAACATTGAAGGGAATTTTATATTTTATCTACCTCCATTTCCATTATCCCCCGCTAATAAGAAGAGCGTGAAATACACCATAGGGGTTGCAGAAGGGGTTTTCTGTGCAGAGAAAATGCTGATGCAGCATATTTTTTGTGGTAATCTTTAATAAATTATTTAGTTTTGGAATTCAATTCAATTCATCAGTTCAATTTGGCAATCGCGGGCAGAAATTTGCGGATTGCAAGTGTTCAAGTGTTCGAGTGTTCGAGAAATATGGACTACAAGATTGCGCAAATTGAACTGAAAAAACTGACTCCCCTTTGGAGTCATGTAATTGAAGCTGAGATGTTTGTTATAGCTAACCATAAGGGGTGAAAATAGCGAAGTTTTGTAAGGAAATATAAAAAGTGAGGTTAGGACAATATAAATATGGAAAACAGTAGAAATAAAGGGTCGAAATTGAAGGAAAGAGTTATTAGTGAACGAACAAAAAAATGGAATAATTTGCAAAAATCTAGAACTGCCTACATATGTCAGTTCAACAGCTGATTCTGTCACATTCACCGCAATGTATCATATAATATATAAGCTTTTGTATTCTCTCATCGATGAGTGTTATTTCTTGACCCACCCATTGAACTCAAGAGCCGCAATTCTTTTAAAACAAATAAAAATACTTTTAATTTTCGCTGAACGACATGGAGATATTGCAGCCGTCCTCAGGCAGATATTTTCTTTTGAGCAGCGGTGGTGGATTGTCTGAAAACTAAAAATTAAATATCTACAAGGTGAAGTCCAAAGTAAAAAAGAATGAGCTAAAATAGAAACAACAGGAGCTTTGTTCTGATAGCTTTGAAGTTTTTTTATTCAAAATAGTCTCCTCTGGCCTCAAAACACTGTTTTGTGCGATCTAAAAGCTTTTCGAAAGTGTTTCAGGTCATTGACCCTTATCCGGAATGCCCTTCAGGATGTCGGTACAAGGAACGTTTTTCTTTCATGGCAATTTTCCGCATTGGTAGAAGTCACAGGGAGCCATATCAGGCGAACACGGTGAGTGATTGATGGTTAAAATGCGATTTCTAGTCAAAACATCAATAGTAAGACTGGAACGATGAGATGGCGCAATATCATGCAATAAGCGTCAGCTTCCTCCCTCGTGATGTTCAGGGCGTATTCGACGAATGCGGATTGCCTGGCAATGCTTCCACGTCATTGCGTCTGCCGAATATTCATATTGCGAAGGTTATGCTATGTATTTGGTGATACCAAGTTGGTGTTATTTATTATGAACTATTAAAACCAAGCGAAACCATCACTGGGGATCGATATCGACTTCAATTGATGCGATTCAGCCAAGCACTGCGCGAGAAGCTACCGCAATACGCGGAGAGGCATGAAAAAGTGATTCCACACCATGACAACGCTCGGCCTCACATTGCCAAACCCGTTAAAACCTACCTCGAAACACTGAAATGGGAAATCCTACCCCACTCTCCATATTCTCCAGATATTGGGCCGCCCGATTATCACCTGTTCCGAGCGATGGCAGACCATCTAGCTGACCAGCAGTTCCATTCATATGAAGACATCAAGAAATGCCTTGATCCGTGGATAGCCTCAAAAGATGAACAGTTTTACCGCGACGGTATACGAGATCTACCAGAAAGATGGGAAAAAGTGGTAGCCAGCGATGGGAAATACTGTGAATGATTTACTTGTAACCATTTTTTCAAAGTAAAGTTGCATTTTCATCAAAAAATCAGCGAGAACTTAGTTGCGCACCTAATACAAACTTCCGATAGTTGTTGTGGGTGGTTTCTATTATCCTGCAGGGTTCCCTTATCCCGAGAACTTCTGTCTGAAAATTCCCCAAGCAAAAAGACTTGGAAGTTGCGAGGTCTTTCGAATATAGATCGGCGCCGACCTAGCAATCCATACTGGATCCTGGTTGAAGCGCCAGTCTGGCACTGCTCAAGTAGCTCTGAACCGTTTTGATGCCATTATGAGACCTCCAACAGGCAGATATCAGCAGCCAGCCAGAGAGCTGTTGATATAATGATGGGATTGTTGATGGGATTTTGGTGGGCGCACTGCCCCAGAGTAAAGTGCAGTTGTATTTTCTTTGACTGCTTTGAATTCAAAACCGATTCCTTTCGCATGGGGAACTTTACCTTTAATATTTTTTTAAAGTCTAAGTTCATCCCACGTAAAACACATCCTCGCACTTTTCCAAATTTACATACTTTCCTTCTTTCTAAAAAAAAAAAAAATCTCATTCCTCAACCCCAAAAAACTAATCTTTGCCATCCTTACTCCCGTACAATGGTAAACGCATTATTTGCATTGTGGCTGCTAAAAGAAGCAAAAACAAGGAAGAAACACACAGTTACACAATGCATCAGTGGTGCCAGCAAGAGGACGCGGGCAATCGCAGACACACCAAATTTAGCGAAGTCCTCAACCATCTGTGCGATCCTTCTGCAGAAAAATGTGAAACATAGATGGCGCTCTAAGTAGTAAGAAGGCGATGTTCCTATGCAACGACAGGAGGGCATTCCCACTGTCAGAAAACAAAATAGTATAACGAAACCAAGGCAAGGCTGAGTCTTGTCGAGCCAATCACTTACCCTGTCAGAAAACAAAATAGTTTAACGAAACCAAGGTAAGGCTGAGTCTTGTCGAGGCCCTATGCTCCCGAGAGAAGTGAACAAGGAAAAAAAAGCTCATGCCAGCGACCTGTTTGTATTTCAATGTGCGAAACTGTATATCCGCCTATAAATATTGCTGTATGTTGCCATGAAATTAAGAGAAAAATACATACAAAAATGAAAGTGTTTTGCTTTTTCAACTCAAATTATTTCAGTGGCCCACAACCGACGAAAACAAAATACAACTTTTTACTTAGTTCGACCTGCCGTGCACTTCACCATTAAAAACATGAAAAAAAAACACTAACAAAATAAAATGTGACTTGGCCTTATTTTACGCAGGCGCAAACTACAGCTGTGTGCAGGCTGCCTTGGGCGCTTTTCAAAGCAAGCAATAACTGCTACTGCCACTGAAATTTGTTTAGATGCAAATGTTGACGCTGAGTACACTAATAACTTATTGCACACAAAAGCAACAACAACACCAACAAAAACAAGAAAAGAAGAAAATAAATAGAAATGATTGTTTGCTTAGGTTTTGCAGCTGTATGGGTGTATATTTTATGGTTTTTTTGTTTTTTTTTTTTTGTGCTGCCACATTTTAGCGCCACTTGTCACTTACTCACTCGTATGAGTGGACATCCGCCCATCAAAACTTAGGCGCACCACAAATGACTTGTCGCAATGGCGAAAACACATCTCGTAGAAACGCCACACGCACCCATCCGCCTCGCCACCCCTACCTCATTTCACATCCACATCCACTCGACGAGTGCATTGTGAAAAGTTGCAATATCATTGCAGTGCTGCCGTCCGCCTCCGCCTCCGCTTCCTTTGCTGTTCTAACTGCCGCCAGTTCTCGTATAATGCATTTTATATCCTTTTATGCTCTGAAATGCAAATGTCAGCTTCCGTTTCAGTATGGATCACTTCAATCAAGGTTGTGCGTTGTGTACAGCCCCTCTGGCCTCTGCCGGCTCTCTTCTTGCGCGCGCTCTTGCACCCTCCGATTTTTTCATATGAAATGTTTGCGATGTTGCTTTTAACTTACCTGCGGCTGACTTTGTTGGCACACATACCCACATACATACATACGTACATATGCATGTGTGTAGGTGTGTTTGCTGCCCACGTGCTGCCACATTCATACATACCTTTTCACTTATTGCATTGTACGTGCAACAACAAAAAACAATACTAAGATGCAGCTCGAGTGCCACGCGTCACTTGCAATATTGTCTTCTAAGTATCCATCGGTGTGTATGTGTGTGTGTGCGTATGTGGACATGTGTGAATGTAATTGCACGAGTACTCGACGTTGCTGCTGCTGCACTGAACCAAAAAATTATGCAAATTCTTCGCACCACCATGTCCTTACACGTGTAAGAATTTTCCAGTAAACTGGGGCTGTTCGTTCTCATGAAAAAGTAGTCGAAGTGGTGGTTGATGTGGGGGATACGAAATATTTAAAGTCAAGCAGTTGCATCTATGATCATGAATCAAAGTTTTAGACTTTGTTCAAAATTTATAAAAATGTAAATACTTTCATCAAAACTTCAAACTAGTTTAGTGAATCTTTCTTTGAATACCGTCACGAGGATTTCTGGGTATGAAAAAAAAACATGAACTTCCCATATGTTTGCAATTTTTTTCCAATACTTCTGCCGGGAAAAGACCTGTGGGGAAGAATTTTTTAGTCAGAATTTTAAGCAGAGCTTCTAGAAAAATGTAGAGTAGTCAGCTTCATAGCCCATTAAATTTTACTGTATTAAAGTGAGAGTTTCAAGTGGCTCAAGATTCTCGTGTATTTTTGATAATTTTTTTCCCGGATGGTGTTTTGAATTTTTCTCGTACGATTTTTTTTTAAAGCATTTTTGTGATATTTTTGCAGTGAGACTTCTTAGGCGTCGATGGACAAGCGTGAATGGAGAGTAAAATTTCAAGGCCATACAACGTTTTGGGCATTTTTGTTCCGCGAGAGAGAAAAAAGATATAACGTAGAGGAAAAGGAGAGAGAGAGCTATATCTTATATATATGTATCTTAGATACACTTTAGGCTATTTCTCCTGAGTTTTTTCTTGCGGTTGCTAATTTCTAGAGAGAAATAATACTGCCTACTTTTTGGCGCTTGTTTGTTGGTGCAAAATTTTAGGAAATATATTTTTGGTGCCTACTCTTTGGCGTTATATTTCCTTGGTGCCTACTACTATTTGGGACGTTTTTTGGTCCCAATTTTTTTGGTATCCGGCATTTACCTACACCGGTCGACCCTTTTCCGTTTTTTGTAAATTTTGTCTATTTGTATTCTCTGCAAATGTTGTGAATTTATTTAGATATATATTCTTTCTCTCTCTCTCGGGTCTCCCCTCTTTCTTTGTCTGCTTTGAAAATTTCACTTCTGTTATGTGTACTACGCTACATGCACTTTTTTTTATATATTTTGCGAAAAAATTTATGAAAATTAAGAAAAAAAACAAAAACAAATGAAAATTAGAGAAAACTCGACAAAATATTAGATTCTATACCGCACGAAAAAATTATAAGGTAATTAAAATGAAATTTACTAAAGTGAAAGGTGTTATGACGGATCACTGCGCTATTGGTACCCTATCGGCTCTGGCACCCTAGCCAGCAGAATGGGTGTACCTCACAATGTCTTCTGCAGAAGCTGTGGAGATGAAGAAGAAATTGCGTTGGTACAGCAGCTCCTCTGCGAATGTCTCGCACTTCAAAGAAGTCATGCCAAATATCTTGGCGACTATTTCTTTGAAGACTTGATACATTTCCGAAATATCTCATGGAGGGACTAATTACATTCTTAAAAAGATGTAAGTGGTTTAAGCAACTTGGTTAGTGGACGGAAATGAAATGGAGGTATCACAATGGGCCTTAGGGCCACTGAATGTCTTGTCTTAGACAAGAAACCTGGCTAACCTAACCTAACCTAACCTACTAATGCGAAAATAGAAAAACTTCCCAATATCGTTTCGTTGATTGCCTGCTAAAACCGGTTTTTTAATATCGTAGAAAAATCTGTTTTAATTGCTGGTATTGGCATAATGGACCCTAGGAGTCTAAGAAAAGATCTTATTACAGATCAGCCAACACTACCTAACCTAACCTTACACGGTCCGGCACTCGAAGTGCAAGCAATTAAAAAGGCCATAAATTTAGTTTGGAAAATTACTATTATTCAATTCAAATCAAAAAGGTTGGAAAATAATAAAAAAATTAAGCATCAATTTACTTTTGCTCGATATGACCACCTTTCCCCTTGACTATGGCCTTGAGACGCTCCAGAAAGAAATCGCAAACTGTCCGAATGAGACTTGCAGGTATTTTGGCCCACTGGCAGACAATGGTTTTTTCAGCGCCTCCAGATTGGTGAATCCTTTAGTTCGGACCTGGCTGTCCAAAATGGCCCAAAGAGAATAATTCGTTGGATTCGCGTCTGGTGAGCCATTGTGTGGACGTTATGAAATTCGGAACGTTGTTTTTTAGCCATTCTTGGTTCACTCTGTAGCTTTGTGAGACTGTGCCGAGTCTGGTTAAAGCGTCCATGGTCTGCCACCGAAATATTTGTCTGCCCACGGCTTCAAGGCAACCTTCAGAATACTTTAACGATAATATCGCAATTGCCTTGACGACAGGCTCGATGAAAACGATTGGAGAGTGGCCATCTACGGTTACAGCGGCCCAAACCATTACCTGTGGCGGGTGCTGACTCCTGGTGTCCAATCGATGACTCAAATTCCCGTATGAACGTTCGGTCAAATAAACCCTATCGTTTTGGGAGTTTACGAAATTTTAATATCTGATGAAATGATTTGTAAAATTTGTTAGCCTTACGGGGCACTGTCCGTGGGGTACACATGCTATGAGACTCGGAATTATTTCCAGTCCTTTTTGCGTCAGCTGTATGGAGGATGATGGGGACTAAGATTCAAGCATCTTGGTTCTCATTTCTTTTCTGCGCCTGCTGCTATAGCAGATCTTGATAACAAAAATCTGATGAAATTCATCAGCAGCATAAAGAGGCTAACTCAACCGCAAATTAGTCACCGTTCATAGTCCACAAATACTCAACCCTCCCCACCCCTCTCCTTTTCGTCCTATCGTGTTTTTTTTTCCTTCACCTCTTTTCCCCCTCTTGCAATGGTATCACAAAGGATGAACCAAACTTCTTTCGTCCAAGTGGGACCACTCTCTGGGGAGCCATTACTACCAAACCTAACCTAGCCATAGATAATTCAACAAAAAAGTCATATCCCTTTAAGAGTCTCAACATTCTTCTATTTCAGTATTCATAGCTGTATGTGTTTTGTGGCTATGTATGCAGGTGCTTATCTACCGTGTAATTAGCATGCAGTTATTTTCACCTTGGCATTTCGTCCTTGAAATTCACCACTAAAACCAATACTTGCGCTAACTAAAAGTGCCCGTTTTTTGTGGTTGAATGATTGCCAAGAATTGTTGTGGTGGCAGCAAAATGAGAGCGCCTAATTATCTTCAGTTATTTATTACCGAGAACCGAAAACCATAATTTTTAAAGATTATTGGTGTGTCAAGCAGTAGGTGCCAATGAAAGTGAAGTATGGGACTGACAATAAGGGGTTTGAATTATTTTAATAGCAGAACTTACACGGAATGTAACATTTTAGACTTTTATGAACATTCGATATTCAATACCAGGAGCTACAGTTTAACCCTTATGCATCACCGCTTGAAATGCGATGTACTTGAAATACCTTACTTCCACAATCCTTGCGTCGGCGAGACGTTTACTATTTGTTCTAATGAAAAAGAATGTTACAGGATTATAAAAATTATTTATTTTCCTCAAACTTAAACACAATAAATTATTTATTGTGGTTTTTTTCGTTTTTCGCGATAAGAGAGAGTTTCTTTTCGCGTATTATTCCGTCGAATGATGCAAAAGGGTTAAAGCTTCGTCTTTTGATGTTTCAAGTTGAAATTTCAATAGGTCGAGCCAAGGAGCACCAGGAGATTTGGTGGCTCCTAAAACTCTCAGGCCTGTGAAAATTTTCCAGTTTCTTTGCCAAATCTGTAAATATCCTCCACATTTAGAGAACGAATATTACTCATTCTCACTACATCGGAACCCAAAACTCGTAGCCTTGCGCTGGCTAAGACAGGACACTCACAGAGAAAGTGCTCAGTGCTATCCGCCTCCTCCAAGCGTGACAGGCACATTGGGTCCTCAATGATTCCAATGGTGGTCACATGCTAACCCCATGGGTTGTGTTCTCTAATGATACCGACCGTCAACCGAACGTCTTTTCTTCCATGTTTTAGAGAAAAGTTCGACGGTTTTCTGTTCGGACTTGTCACAAAACACTTTGCAGTTCTACAGCGTTCTAGACCGGACCATCGCTCTTTATGTAGATTGCCTACATAATCGCTGAACCAATTCATGATTTCTGCGGAACTGATTCCGATTATTGGCTCTGGCCGTTGTGGGGGAACCGCTGATTCACGGTTGGGCAATTCATCGGGAATTTCGTTTCCTTGAACACCGGAGTGTCCTGGAACCCATATAAGTACAAGCCTTTGATGTTTACTTGTGCTTCTTTCGGAAAATATTCGCTCCGAATCGTAGATGAATCATTCATTTCTTTTTCTGTGCCTTCTTCCTACTTTGTATACGCATTTAGCACAGGCATGATTCTCAGCAATACCAATCAGGTATGAATTCATGGGTGTATTGGGTTTAAAGTGCAATTTGGAAGGCTTAATTCCTTAGGCTTTGATGTTTTGCCATCCATACGAGATTTTGAAGATTTTTTTTCTAGTACAGTTAAATATGAGATTTAATTTTTTTATTGTGTAATTTATTGTTTTTTTTATTTTTTTATTGTTTTCTTAACTTTTTTTTTATAATTTTTTTTTATTTCTTTTTTTTTATTTTTTTATTGTTTTTTTAATTTTGTATTTATTTATAATATGTTATATACCATATTTATGCTTTAACAACTTTGCTGGTGATTGCTTTTAATATTGCATAGAACCCAAAGTTTAGCAAACCAACAATTTTCCTAAAAATTTTGCACTAAAATTTCTTTTTCCTTTAAAAATTATATAAAAATATATAAAAATCTTAAAAATAACCGAAGATGTTTCCTTCTTAAATATCGATGCCCTAATTTTCAACATTCAACAAATTTCAAAATTATCAATAAATCAAATTTTTTTTAGTAAGTTTTGTTGAGTTTAGATCTATATGCTTAAGCCTAATAAACCAATTTTTTAAAGAATTGAGGGCAATGCTTAAAATATTTGAATTCCCGTGGCATGGCATCGTTCACATAGAAAGTTCCGTGTGAAGGTGTATTGAAAATCGCTTGAGTTCTGCCAAAAGCGTAGGCTCAAATGAATTTTGGTAGATGAAAATTAATTTGAGAGGGAACTAACTGTGCGAAGAACATGGTTTCTCTTGAGCTATTCCACAGAATTCAAAGGATTGGCCGGCTTTCATGTAACTAAGAAAGGAGACAGATGAGAACCTGTAAACGCTTGAACCAAATTGACATGTTTTTGGGGGTCATATCAATTTTTGGAGGCAGAATATCCTCCTCTACTTCGGAAATGTTGCTAATCAGTTGTTGGTATAGCCACTCGGGATCTGTTTAATAATTGAGTTGGATTTATGTGGTATATGGGATGGCAGTCCTGGTACATATCACAGATATCTACCAGGTGGTAAATTCTAAGGGATAGTTCATAATTGCATCTGCATTTAGAATGTAGCTAAGCCATTTGTATGCCGGACATTTTTGCTTGATTTACATTGTTGATTCATCTTCTTCTCAATTAGTCGTTGATTTTTCTTCTTCTTAATCAGTCGTTTATTTTTTCAACTGACCGGCGCCAGTTGGATACTCCAAGTGCAGGCAAGATCTTCTCCACGTGAACTTTCCAACGCAGGGGGTCTTCCTCTTCTTCTGCTACCACCAGCTGATACCGCATCGAATACTTTCTGAGACGGAGCGTTTATATCCATTCAGATGACATGACCCAGTCAGCGTATGTCTATGTCGCCGTAAAACTCATACAGCTCATCGTTCCATCGTGTGCGATATTCGCCGTTGCCAACGTGCAAAGGTCCAAAAATCTTGCGCAGAATCTTTTTTTCAAACACTCCAAGCGTCGCTTCAGCGGATGTTGTTATCGTCCACGCTTCTGCGCCATACGTTAGGACGGGTATGATGAGAGTCTTGTACAGTGTTTGTTTTGTTCGTCGAGCGAGGACTTTACTACTCAATTGCCTACTTAGTCCAAAGTAGCACTTGTTGGCAAGAGAGATTCTACGTTGGATTTCGTGGAAAAGGCAGAACTAACAGTTTTGCGGCGATACCAAATTCATACATCGCGGTGTACAGGCAACTCATTGTCGTACTGTCGAATGCAGCTTTGAAGTCGACGAAAAGATGGTGTGTGTCGATTCTCCTTTCGTGGGTATTTTCCTAGACTTGGCGTATTCTGAATATTTGGTCGATGGTGGACTTTCCAAGTCTAAAGCCACACTGATGAGGTCCCATCAGTTGGTTGACGGTGGGCTTCAGCCTTTCACACAATGTTCTTTGTTCTTACAGGAAAACGCCCCGGTCTTGAAACCTTCTGTAAGCCGCCAAACTTTCTGGTAGAACTTTCGGGCGTTGTTCCTATTGGCCAGCATCTCAAACTCCTCGCACTCACGTGTTTCGGCCTCTTGTTTCTTCTGTCGAATAATACGTCTCTCTTCCTTTCTTAGCTCTCTGTAGCGATACCACATGGGTCGCGTTGCGCCCGATCGCAGCGTGGCTCTATAGGCGGCATCCTTTCTTTCTGCAGCAGCATCACATTCCTCGTCGTACCAATTGTTTTTTCGGGCTCGCCGAAATCCGATTTCTTCTTCGGCGGTGGTACGTAGAGAATGAGAAATGTTGCTCTATTGCTCGTGCATGCCGGTTTATTGGGCAGTACTCTCTGAGAGCAGGCTCTCACTCCTCAGTGGCGAATCTTCTTGCTGTCTGTTGTGATTGCAGCTTTTCGATGTCGTACATTCTTTGCGTAGTTAGATGGACGCTTTTCGCTGCACAGAGGCCTGTGCGCAGTTTGGCTGCAACAAGGTAATGATCCGAGTGGATGTTGGGTCCTCGGATCGTACGTACATCTAATACACTAGAAGCGTGTCTTCCATCTATCACAACATGATCGATCTAGTTTCGCGTTTTTCGATCAGAAGACAGCCAGGTAGCTTGGGCTTTGATGCGGATTGTTGCGAGACCCTCGTCCACAGGAGTACACAAAAGTATTTGGCGGCGAAGTCTCTCTCCCACCAAAACTCCGACACCGAATTTACGCCCCTTTACATGGCAGCTGTAGTAGACGTCGCAAAGTCCTATAAATTAGATGCCAAAAACGAGCTAATTGACAGATCATACTCAAATTCTGCGGCACTATAGTGAACAGTTGTATCAACATTTCAGCAACTAAAACTTAGACTTAGATAGAACAATTCCCGATATTTTTTTGACAGAATGTATTTCTATTATTTAGAATGACTTGAACTTCCAGGTAGCTTCTTAAAATTTAATTTTCTATCGATTTGTGAATATAATCTTCTAAAAAGAATCCTTGAACAGAACGAAAAAAAAGGATTTAAAAAGTTACATCTTCGACAAAGGTGTCCCACGGTGGTTCTCTCTCTCTCTCTTAGCTTAACAGTCTGTGGTGGATCATCAAAAATCCTCCTCCAATTCAGGCGGTTAAAAAATGTTTTACTTTCTGTGCTAACATTTTTCGCAGTGCTAAGAAGCTAAGAACCAACTAATGGAATTCATACGCGTAAGCGTCTGTCAAATATTTTTACAGGTGTAAGCGAAGTGAAAATCAATTCAGCAAACAAAAAAAAAAGAAAAATAACTGCGAAGGATAATAGAATATTAGAAAAAAGACAGTTTGTACGTGAGATTTGCGACCAAGAAGAAAACTGAGTGCTCTGCCCACTTAAATATGTTGTTACATATGGGTACAAGCACAAATACGAGCGCATACGGAAGAAAGAATAGGAATAGAAAAGTTGAATGGGGTTGATAAAGTGTTGCAGTTTTTTCTTTTGTTGCTGCTTTTGTGCGTTGAGGCGAGGTGAGGATTGTCATTTTATAAAGAAAAAACATCGCAAAAGTGCACACATGAACATATGCGCCACACCTATACATGCACACATACATATGCATACACACATACATATACATACACACATATACATACATACACATACAAGTACTCTGCCCATTCAAGGACTCTTCACATGCAGAGCATAAAATGTGCGCTCGATTTTTGAAGCTATCTTGATATAGCTGTATATTTACCGTTTGTCATTTCATGGTTTTTGTTTTTGCAGCGCCATCTACTTTACTGGCACTGCATTAGAGAATCTAATTTTATACAAAATGAACTGTAACGCCATTTGATTTCCGCTCCCACGTACATTTCTCGCTTACACCAGCACCAGTCGGGGGAGTGAGGCGAAAAACACAAACCAAAAAACAAAAAACCGAAAAAAATTGAAATATTTGCCTTATTTCCATACAAATGCGAATGTAAATGCAAATGCAAATGTGAACGTGCACAGAAACGCGATCTCGTTCGACTGTAACGCCAAGGAAATGTTGCTTGTCGGTTCATTTATTGATGACGCGTGAATTTATTTATCTGCCGCAACCGCAGCTGCAAAGTTTTTGGGTCACTAAATAGTATTAAACGTGCCTCTACGCGCTGTCCATGCACTTCGGTGTATGTGTGTGTATGTGCACTCACACATACTCACACGTGGGCACCACTGGACTGGCTTTCAACTATTATTACATACTTATGCGCATATGGCCCGGCACTCATTTGATTGCGCACTTTATCATCATTGAAGTGAATTTACGATTCCCTTTTTTCGGCAGCTCAAAACAATTCAGTTGATTTGTGTGCTTGTGCATGTGTGCCTGTGTTTGTGGTGTATTTGGTCTCGCTTGCTTTTATATTATTTTTTTTGTTGCTGCTGCCCAGCCTGTCGAGCTGATTTGCATGCGTGGAGCGCCTCTGTGCGCCCCAAAGTATACAAAAATTGGCTGTGGCTGTTGGCGGCTGTTGCAGTCAGTTGGTGCAGGATTGATTTCTCGCCAATGCGTACCAGTTTTCATTTCCTGCTTGTTTATATGGCCATTATGTGCAAGTTTATCTGCATTGAGAGTGGAAATGTCTGTGCATACGCGTGGCGGCAAATGAAGGCAAACACATCGGCGAGCACGCGTTCACATACGCGTATGGTTTGTGCGGGCTGAGTGTGGATATACTCGTATGTATGTATGTATGTGTAGGCTCTCTATAGACGCAAAAAAGGCTGTTTTGTTTTAATTCACTTGGTCTCTCCATTGGCGTATTTGCGACTAATTTTGAAGTAGTACGGAATAAATGTGGAAATCATCGGCTACAAGGTGGCGCAAAATTAATCATCCTATCGGAAGTTTTTTAATTTTTGCAAATGGCATCTTCGTCAGTCAAATTTGACACTTGTGAACTAGACAGCTGCTGTAGAGAAAAAAATACACAAAAACAATCGCCATTACTCAAAATCATTTTTTTTGGTATTTCGTAAACATTTTATTTAAAGACAAAATTGGATGATTAATTTTGCGCCATCAATCTTCTGATCTCGTTCTACTTATTATACTACCTTCTATTAATGCCGTAGTAAAACAGATATTAAAAAGAATAAAAATGGATGACTAATTTTGCGCCACCTTGTATTTCATAGAGAAAAAATCCACAAAAACAAGCGCCATCACTCCAAATCATTTTTTTGATATTTCGCAAAAATTTTATTCAAAAACATAATTGGATGATTAATTTTGCGCCATCAATCTTCTGATCTCGTTCTACCTCTTTGCTACCTTCTATTAATGCCGTAGTAATGAACGTTTTGCTTCTCATCCCACGCTGGCAGATGGCTTACATTACATTTTTAGCGTAGCACCTGCAACTCCTCCTATCTTCGTTGCAGTCTAAAACTAAGCGCTCTGAATCTGCTTAATGTCGGCTGTGACGTATGTTTCATCGTCTATAACCACACATCCATATTTTCGGATATCTTGACTGTATAATTTTGGCGCAAGTGCTTTTTTTTATAACTTCGATAAAGTGCTGCAGTCTATTAAAATTTTCTTTAACATTCCTTTTTGCGCACTTTTTGGACGTATCCTTCCGTCTATCGGCTTCCAGTTTTGGCAGCATCTCGAAGTGAAAGGCAAGGTTTGTTTTAGAAATAATGGCACCATTCTTTGGCTTCTCTTTCCACTGCAATGCCTTCGCTCCACCGACAATTTTTCATTAAACTTTTTAACGCATAATTTACCGTTATTTTCGGACAATTTTAAGTTTTTGCTATGCATTGTAAAATAAAGGCAAATTTCTAAAAAAAAATAAGTCTCTTATTATACGCCTGCGTTTACTCATTCAAATCCTCGAGCAGTTGACCTTCTTAACAACAACTTCACTTCACGAAGATTTAAAATGCATATGCCTAATTCTTCTTCTTTATTTGCTGTTCGTAATCGAATGTAAGCGATTATACAATTTAAAAGTAATAATTTTTTTATTTTACAAATTTTATTTTATTTAAATTTTGAACTATATTTGAGAATAATTCGCGGTCTCTAGCTGCTTTCAAGAGGGGATCCACACGTTGTATACTGGTCCATTGCCTTATGTTCCTCAACCAAGAAAACTGCTTACGCTCGATGCCTCTTCTTCCTTCAATCTTGCCTTGCAATATGCGTTGCAACAGTTCATATTTCGGGTTTCGTAGAATATGCCCTAAATATGAAGTTTTTCGTCGTTTGATGCACTTGATTAGTTGCCTGTCGCCGTGAACTCTTCGTAGCACTTCTTCATTAGAAACCTGGTCGGCCCATGGTATCTTGAGGAATATCCGGAGAAGCCACACTTCCAAATGCTTCTAGTATATTCTTCTCGGAGAGTTTTATGGTCCATATTTCCATGCCATATAGCTACACCGACCATACATAGCATTTTATGAAGCCCATTTTTAATTGAATATTGAAGTCGCGATATTATAGGACTTTGTATAGGGTGTTTTTTTAGAGGTTAGGTTTTCAAGTTGGCACTACTTTTTTCGTAGATGGTCTTTTTGACAGCTGTCACTTGATTTATGCTCAGTTTGGTTTGCCATTTCATAATGAATTGACTTACACCTGAACAACGTTTGCAAATCGTGCAAATTTATTACGAAAATAATGGTTCGGTTCGCGCGACGCATCGAAGAAAATTTTGTTCAGCGGTGAAGCTCACTTTTGGTTGAATGGGTATCATTTTTAAAACATAATGGCAAACCCTTATCTTTATAATAAAGCTAAATTCTTGGCCATAACATTAAATTATATACGTTTTATTTCATCTTGAAAACCTAACCTCTAAAAAAAGCACCCTATACATCTCTACAATTTTCAACAAGGACCTGGACGCAGAATAAAGCTTCTCTTGTATCCATTCCTCCACAGAAACCAAATTGCATTTCACCCATTTCTTCTTTGCATTTTTTGTAAATTCTGTTGTGTAGAACTTTAAGAAATATTTATATTCACTGAAGTACTTAGCATTGGATTTTTTCGAAAGCGTAATACACGTTGATTTCAGCCAATCTGGAGGGTATATGCCTCTATTATACATATACATGATTGAAAAGTTTAACAAGGAGTTGTAGATTCTCGTCGTTTATATGTTTCAGAATTTCAGATGGAATTTGAGCAGGTCCTGTAGCTTTATTTGATTTCATATTTTTAATAGCACTTTCTATTTAATTTTTACATATCGGAATACCGGAGTGCAATTGTGAAGGGATACTGTGGTTTGATCTGCAATTATCAGTGACAATGGATTTTATATAATCTTCCCAAATAGCTTTTTCCTCAACTGTTTTCAAAACAATTTTGTTGTGTGAGTTTACAAGGACTGACCGGCTTCTTGTTCTACGTACCCCTATTGTTTCTTTAAATTTTTTGTGCAGATTGAAGTCATCGTGTAGGTCTTGTAGTCTTTCGATTTCGTGACATTGGTTATTTAAACAATCGTTTTTGCTGAGTTAATTTTGCGCCGTATATCGTTTTGCAATCTTTTGTAAATTTTACTGTTTTTATTCTTGCATTTGCGACGTTCATCCATAAGATGTAAGATTTCATCTGTCATGAGAGATTGTATGTAATAAATGGAGTTAAAAAAACAAATTTTACTTGCAGCATTACATTTATTTTCTCCTTTGCTTTGAGTGTAGATATGAAAGCCGATTTAGCGACTCTGTACAAATCTCGTTTATGATTTTAAGTAGCTTTTCTGCTGTAAATGTAAGAGCAAAGTCTATATCGGAGGACTTTAATAGTAAGTCAACATTCTCTCCTTTTTTTAAATTTAATTTTCGAAACACAGAGAAAAAATTAAATAAGTAATTTACATTTTTTACATTTTTCTAATTACTTTCAAAACGATATAAATAGGCTTTCCACATGCAGTGTGTTGCAGCTAACCGATTTCAAATAAATAAATATTCTATCAGCAACACATAGCAAGTGAATAACTGTGTTTCGGGAAACAACGGTTGACCTCATGGTGGAAAGAATAATGAGATGGCGCCTATCGTGGTACCATTGCTTTGCGCTCAGCGAATTTGACAATGAGTGACGTCATATTAGCACCAGTATGGCCAGATTACAATTTTCGTAATTTGATTTAGCACTTTTTTATTATTTAATCTCAGAGTTTTAGTTCTTTCATTATGAAATTTTTCCTAGCCTGTTCTAATTAAAATGTTATATTTATAACTGTGTAAAATAAACTTTTTTTTTTTTAAATAAATTCAGTAGTTCACTCAGTATTTAGCTTTACTTTTTTTTTAACATCTGGTGGCATTGCCCGCGATTGCAGGTTTTGTTGGTGTTCTTCTGCTTTCGGCAGTCAAATCTCTCTCTCGCTACTGCAGTGTTGCCTAGCTTTGGATATAAAATAACGCACTAAAATGCCCGTTTAACGAAAATGAAATGCCAAAATTCTATTGAACTATTTAAAGAATTTTGTATGCGTGATAAATTGTATTTAAAATGGGGGTTTTTTTAAATAAATGTGTTATGGTTATGTACAATCTAATTTATGAGTTTTTTTTCACGAGAACGACTTTTTTGCTACAGTGAGTCACAGTCAAAGTGAGCCACACTTCCTAGTCATCAGATTTAGTAGAAATTTGTTTAAAAATACCACAGATTGGAAAAAAGGTTTATGTGTTTTTATTGTTTGAATATTAGCTTCAATAATTCATCACCTTAGCTGAACTGAACTTAAATAACAATTTGTTGGGCCACCTTTGGCGGAAATAACGGCTTTTAGACGTCGGGGCATTGATTCTAATAACTTACAGGTATATGTGGAAGGAATTGCACGCCACTCGTCTCGTAAGGCATCTAAAAGACTTTGTTTTGAAGAAATGCTATGTTTCCGCAGGTTTTGGTCAAGACGGAACCATAAGTTTTTAATTATATTTATATCTGGAGACTGCGGGGGTACTTCCAATACGTTATATAATAGATATTCCCGCGCAACAAACGACTTGTGCTTAGGATCATTGTCCTGGTAAAAATAGAAGTCGCCTTCGATCCCTAGTTTTTAGACACTTGGCTTAAGATTTTGCTTCAAAACGTCTATATAAACGTATTTATCCATTATGCCTGGAATATGTTGAAGATTTCCAGTTCCACCACCTGCCATGCAGCCCCAAACCATGACGGAGCCACCGCCGTGCTTCATACTGGGAGTTAGGTTTTTCGGCTGAAACTCAGTGTTTTTTTTGTTGCCATACCATCTTCTTACCGTCAGAGCCAAATAAGTTAAATTTACTTTCGTCTGTAAAGAGAACCTACAAAAATATTATTATAGCCTCTACGTTGCATTATACCGTTATGAACCTTTTGTCAGAAACTCATATCCTTGTAGACATATTTCAGCGCAAACTCCAACCTTTTTTTCGATTTTTGCTGCTAATAAATGGCTTGTTTCTGGCCGTACGTCCATTATAACCATGCTTTCTGAGAACTCTTCTTACAGTTTCGGGGTTAACGTGGATATTTGGCTGCTCCTCAACCATCTTCGTCAATTTTGAAGCACTAAGATGAGGATTTTTCTTCACTTCCCGTAAAATAAATGCCTCGTCCCTTTCTGAAAACGCCTTTTTTTTTGCTTTCTTTCTGCTTGTTTCCTACTCTTCCTCCTCTAGTAAAGCGATGATGTGTTGGACAGTTCCTCGACTTTTATTCACATATTCCGCAATTTTTCTTTGGGATTTTCCTTTTTTAAAAATATCAATTACTAACTGTCTAATTTCAACACTTGAATAAGATGCAAGCGAAAATTAATATCCAAAAATACATATCCCGTTATTTTAAAAGAAACAATGTTAGGTGTCTCACTTTGAGTGTGACGTTAGTTTGTGCGTTTTTTTTTTTGTTCTTCATTATTACTCTTACTTCGGCAGCAAACAAACAGAAAAAATACAGTTAGATTACACAAGCATGCTCACTTGATAAAGTTGACAAAAAATAATGGGTGTTTGAAAGTATTTACAAAAGTTGTTTAAACAAATATCTTCAAGGAATTGGTGGCTCACTTTGACTGTGACTCACTGTATATTTGAGGTTATGTAACAAGATAAGGTACTGTTTTTGTAAAAATGTCTTTATGGTTTCTTTAGTATTTTTTGATATTTTGTTGCTTATTTTCACTGTGAATACACCTATGTCCCACTAAGGATTGAGAACCGGAAAAAGCGATTACACCGCCATGGTTTTAATTCGTATTCAAACGTTTTTTAAAATGTGTAAAAAGGTTAAGAAAACTTGAGAGAAGATTTAATATTCTTGCATAACCTTAAAAGGAGCAAAAAATTTAATTCACACTTTCCAAATATCAAATTTTATAAGAATCAACAAATTTTCATTATTAAAATTTATTGCGAAGAGCAAATCATTGGCAACACTGCACAACTCAACTAATGTGACGTCACGTATTTTCTGATGTGCGCAATCCTGTTTCTATCATTTTTGGGTTGACCTAGTATCGTGAAGCGCAGATAGTTCTCCGTACTCTATTTCTGAAACAGTTAATCGTATCAAAAAATGTTAAATACGATTTTTTTTGATGATTTGATGATCTGTATGAAATCATCAAATAAGTTATACGAAGCCAGACACTTGCAAAAAACTGATTTTGGTGACCTTTGACCTTTGATATTTCATGATGCGTGCACGAGATTTTGTTAGACTTTTCTAACAACGTTGGAACGCCGAAGAAAAGGTTCATGCAAAATTTCAGTTCTTTTTATTCTCTCATTCCCTTTATGTGAGTGGACTAGTCGACGGTATAATAGTAGAAGTTGTTTTCGACCACAACTCTCTTCTTTTTTTTTTTTGGGATAAAATTTGGCATATTTTTTCAATTTTATATGGAAAGGTGGGAGAGAAGTTCATCTTTGAAATTATATCTTAAAAATACTATCTTTATTATGTGTAACTTAGTACATACTCAGAAGCAAAAACACTCACGCTTTATAACATGAAATGTCATCTTAAAAAAATGTTTTTTTAGATAATCAAAGAACGCTAGAATATTCGAAATTATTTAAAGGTGTGTTAAAGGCTGTTTTCCAATAACAGGTGTTTTTTAGTGAATGGATTGCGCTATCTAGTGATGATTAATGATTTTCTATGGCCGGAATTGGATGGTATTGATTTGGACAACGTTTATTTTCAACAAGACGGCGCTACGTGCCACACAAGTAACGAAACCATTGATATTTTACGGGAAAAGTTTCCGGACCGTGTTATCTCTCGAAGAGGTGATCACAATTGGCCACCGAGATCTTGTGATTTAACACCTTGTGACTTTTTTCTTTGCGGCTACGTGAACGAGAAGGTCTACGCCAACAGCCCACCCAACTCAGAGTCGATTCAAGACCTCAAAGATGGAATTCATGAGGCTATCGAGGACATAGGGCAGCCACTTTGCAATTCGGTTATGGAAAATTTCATGAAAAGGATATTGTCCTGTAAGCGTGGTCGTGATGGCAATTTGCCTAATGTTATTTTCCGCTATTAACGGCATACCTTACTCTTTATAACGAAATAAACATCCGATCATTTATATTAAAAAATAGCATTTTTCTTTAAATATCAAAATAACACCTCTTATTGGAAAACCCTATATAATCTTAAAGAAGTCCCGGAATTGCTATCAATGAATATTATACGAAGTTACTTCAGTAATTTGTGTACAGTATGTTTAATATGAACCTCAAGAAAAAAACAATATTTAAAAATTATTTTTTTGACAGAAATATTGGGATCCTGCCCACTGTGCCTTGGTAGTGAGCCAATATCACTGTTTTGAGTACTTAATTTGAAAATAAGTTTATAGTTCCTTATTTCGTGCGCTTATTCAAATATGCGTCTATTCACTTCAAGACCCGCAAATCCCTCCACCCACTAAATAATTTTGATAAAAATAGAATATTGAATATTTTGCCTTCCTCCACTTCCCATTTGATGCATTCAAATCAAACCATAATTTACATTTGAATATTCCTTGCACGCTTTGCATTTCGATTACTATTTGCCCCTGCGCTTGTGGTTTGCTGTTAAAAACTCACCGTATACGAGATTTCAATTCCCGCCGTGGCGTAGCTAAAACTCCTTGTTGGTAAGAGTTTTTAATGCTGCGCTTTTACTAAGTCTGTCTACGTGGGTTGAGGGGTAGATGCGTGTATTGGGGCAGAGAATTCACTGAATGGATGCGTGCAAATTTAAGTTGATGCAACATAAATAATAGCTCAAGTATGTAGTTATATTATTTATGTACCCTTGTGCAACCTAGTAGAAAATTGAGTGCTGCCAGATGGGAAATTAAAGCCAGTAAATGCTGGTAAACGCTGCGTCCACGAACCGAACTAAGCCCTCCATTTAGTCATAAACACAATCGCCATGTACGAAGTTTAAATAAAATCCGATGATTATGTTTAAGAGCCGTTCCCCATATTGGTTTCCCCTTTCAGCGACCGCGAAAACACTTTAAGCGAAGTTTCATTAAAATCGATTATTGGCTTCATATTTTCGACACTTTAGAGGTGCTTCTGGCGAATACATCAATGGGAACTTTGATTTCGTGTTTCAACTCTGGAAGTATCCCTGTATGGTTGGCACAAAATGTATCTTTAGTGGCGCCTCACGCAAATGGCGTCGAATCGTAGCTTCGAGGCGGCCAAATGAGGCCATGTTTTGGCGCTCAATCGACTTGCTAATATTTTCAATATTTTCCAACATTTTTCAAGCGAAAAACGACTCGTGTGGCAAACTCTTAAGCATAAACCAATTTTCAAACTTTCATATTTGAAGCGCACAGTTGGTTTGCGCTTGTAGGTCCAGGATAGAAGGCCCTACATTAATTTATTTAAAGATCGTTTTTCTAATATAAAGATCTTTTTCTCTCTCCCGGCAGCTAATGGCAAACCTCAGAGTGCATTTTTGCCATACAAAAGCTTCTAATAAAAAAAACTATCTGAGTTCGAAGACGACATATAACTGTAGGTGCGTGCATTTGTAGGACAACATCAGGATAAACATACAAAATTGGAAGAGAAGCTCGACTCGGCCGAAGAATAAGGACGTACAATAATAGCTTTACAATTATTCTGCACAATTAATTTCTTTCTAAAAAATATTCATTCCTTGACAAGCCTACATTTAGGAAATCCTTTTTATTCATCACAAATAGAATGGATATTTCGTGCTGGGCTCAGGGTCTTGTGTGGCGTATTAAACTCTAATCAAAATGGATGTTGCGCTTCGGTGTACATCTTTCAAGTATTCATATTTACATTTTAAGTGCACACAACCAAACATATTCGGCGTATGCTCGTACACATACATACATAGAAATAACCAAAGGGCTTAGTTACAAATATAGCAGCATTTGATTGATTGCATCGCTGACAATGGCGCCTTCATGTTCACGCGTTTCCGCTGACAAACACATTATCGTTGTACGTCCTTTTATGTTTGTATGTATGTGTGTGTGTGTGCGTGTACCTACGCATGTTGAAATTTGCATTCCTCATCAAACTCGTCTGCAATTAAATACAGATCTCAGCCAACAGCGAAAAAATAAATTTCCTGCGTTTAGGTTGCATAGCAGCCATGCGAGCTTTTAAACTGCGCATCGATTCGATTCTCCTTGGTGTCCTTCAAGTCGCCCTCAGCACTAACTGCGAGCTACATAATTAAAATAAATCTCTTCTGGAATATATTAATTAATTATATGTAGATGTGTCATTCACATGTGGGTGAACGCGCTGCTTCACTATGCATGAAAATTATTATTTAACATGCTGGGCTAAACGCCTGTAGATAGGCTTCTATGTAAATACCGTAAATCACATAAAAATCTATAGTAATTAGTTTTAGTTTAGTTAGTGATAAAGGTGTTTGGTGAAAAATGAATTCGAGAAATATATAAAAAATATGTGTGTGCATTAGGGGGGGTATATTTGTATGGAACGACTTTTAGCGACATCGTTCCTAACTGATTTGGAGGCTGCATACAATTTTAAGAAAAAAGTCTCGTAGAGCATAGCTGTAAAGTCAATATCGAGCCTCCAAATTTTTAAAGAAGTTATCTTTAATTGATACGAAAAGTGAGAGAGAGTTGTTGTAATTAAGATAAAAAGTAGAAAAAATACACCTCCTGTTGAAAGTAAAAAAGCTTTTGAAACCGAAATAGTTGTAAATAAGTTGCTAATTAATTGGGAACAAATAAAAAAAGTAGGGAAACAAATTTTCAAAATAAATTTTTAACTGTCGTAAAATTTAATTATTGAAAAGTTTTAGTTTGATTTAAATATTTCATTAATTACAGCCATTTTTTTCTATTGCAAAAAGTTATTATTATTATTTGACAGCCTAGTGACATAGCCTGCCATCTACTCATCTGAAATTTCTAGGCTACTAAAACCGAGAGGCCCTATGTTCCACCTAGAAACCACGGGAAAATATTATTAAATCATGTAATTGGGTAAATTTAATGTATGTCAAATATAAATTCGTGGGACCATTCATAATATTAATCTTCATTTAACTTCGTATTCTTTAAAGAAAGTTTCTCTTAAAATTTTTGAAACTTGATATTGGCTTCAGATCTGTGCTCTACTGGACCTTTTTTCT
This sequence comes from Anastrepha fraterculus, assembly GCA_037575425.1. Taxonomy (NCBI): domain Eukaryota; kingdom Metazoa; phylum Arthropoda; class Insecta; order Diptera; family Tephritidae; genus Anastrepha; species Anastrepha fraterculus. The sequence continues at coordinate 150,146 of JAYXIM010054984.1, forward strand.
TAGAATCTGCTGGGAACGATGTCGAAAAAAATTGGCCCACCCTAATATATAATATTATACATCTATAACCATTTCGCCATTGCAGAATTTAAATACCGCACTTTTTTTCTTAGAATTTATGTAAAATCCGAATCTGAAAAAAAATCGACCCCCCTAATATATAATATTATACATCTACCATGTAACCATTTAGCCGTCGTAGAATGTAAATACTGCACTTTTTGGTAGAATTTTATGTAGAATCTGAGTCAAAAAAAAATTGACCCACCCTAATATATAATAGTGTACATCTATAACCATTTAGCCGTCGCAGACTTTAAATACTGCACTTTTTTCCTAGAATTTTGTGTATAATCCGAATCTGAAAACAATCGACCCACCCTAATATACAATATTATACATCTATAACCATTTAGCCATTGCAGAGCTTAAATACTGCACGATTTGTTAGAATTTTATGTAAAATCCGAATCTGAAAAAAATTGACCCACCCTAATATATAATATTATACATCCAAACTTATAGCCATTGCAGAATTTAAATACTGCACTTTTTTCCTAGAATTTTATGTAGAAACTGGGTCTAAAAAATCGACCCACCCTAGTATATAATATTATATATATTATTTATAATCTTTAGCCATTGCAGAATTTAAATACCGCACTTTTTTTCTTAGAATTTATGTAAAATCCGAATCTGAAAAAAAATCGACCCGCCCTAATATGCATATAATATTATACATCTACCATATAACCATTTAGCCATCGTGGAATGTAAATACTGTACTTTTTTTCTTAGAATTTTATGTAGAGTCCGAATCTGAAAAAAATCGACCCGCCCTAATGTATAATATTATACATCTATAACCATTCAGCCATTACAGAGCTTAAATATTTGCACTGTTTGTCAGAATTTTATGTAGAATCCGAGTCCGACAAAAATTGGCCCACCCTAATGTATATTATTGTACAGCTATAATCGTTAGCCATTGCAGAATTTAAATACTGCACTTTTTTGTAAGAATTTTATGCAGGATCCGAGTCCCAAAAAAAGCGAACCGCCCTAATACATAATATTATACATCTAAAATCTTTAGTCATTGCAGAATTTCTATACCGCACCTTTTTTGTTAGATTTTTATGTAGAATCCGAATCAGAAAATAAAATTGCCCCACCCTAATATACAATATTACACATCTATAACCATTCAACCATTGCAGAATAGTGTTTGTGTAGGTTTAAAATTCACGAATTTTCAGTCAGCCATTTTTATGACCATGGTAATCTCCATTCGTATAATACCAGATAGTAAATTCTGCTGAACTATAACCGCAATCCAGCCAATTTATCATTTTTATCCATTATTGTTGTTGCTCGGGTTTATTTTTTGCTTGAATGCATTGGTGGCATGTTTGTGCCACTGTGGCAGATAGTAAAAGCCGCATTGTCGCCACCATACTGACCTTGATTTGGCTAAAAGGCGGCGATGAAGCAACGCGAAAGTTGCCTTCTGAAAAAGCGTGAATTTTTTTCCTCTTTATTTCGGTTTTTTTTATCCTTGGTTTCCCTTTGTTTTTGTTTCGTTTACTTTGTGCATAAAACTTTTGCAGATGATTCGTGCGCTCTTGTTCAAATGGAAGGCTGACAGTGTAATATTTATGTGTTTAGGTGAGTTTATATGTATGCGTAAATGTGTATTATGCTGGTATTAGTGAGGTGATAATTTTGGCTCAGCAAGAAAAAAAGTTGGATTTTTGCTGTTTGTAATTTATCTCATTTATGATGCATGGGGGCAGAGAAATACACGTGCAATGGATAATACGAGGGCTGCTAACTCAGTTTTGAGATTGGCAAACGCAAATAAGTACCAGAAGGTACTTGTAATATTGAATTTATGCTATTATTTTACGCATCGCATTTATTTTTGCTGATACCACAACCTACATGAAATTCGTCTTGTACCGAGGTGCGATCAGGATTGAAATGGAGACACCAGCGAATCAGGATGGTTAATGACCTGTTGAGTATGCATCTGAGCATGTCTGAAGATTCTGTTTGAGGTTTGCGCTTCGACCTCATGGTCTTTTGTGCCCGATTATGCCGCAAAGTAAATGCAATTATTTTCGAGAGTAGTTTCTACATCTCAATCTTCAAGTATTAATTCTTGAATCATAGCCCCTTTCACCAAGAAGAATTTGAGTGTGCCAAGTTAGGCTTGCTTAGAATTTCAAGTTTTTGCTTGCAAAGTATGAGTAAATTTCTTGAAATTTAATGAGATATGAAAAAATTTTAGAAGTGAAACTTCGCCAGAGTATAATTTCAAGGACGCGACACACGAGCTAGCGTTACGAAAAACCGTCACGAAATGTAAAAGCCTACGGCATTTCTCTTTCTCCGCTTTGTGCGGTAGTTTTTCATGCGACTTGGTTGCGGGAAGACGAGGAAATCAGTTTACCGAATTTCAACTGCATCATCCAGAGTAAAATAAGTATTGTTCCTCAACGCGACGATCTGAAACCTCTCATATTAACTGGATATTTCAATGTAAATTTTGCATCGAACACTTCCTTGAAATTAATAGAATTTTTAGAACATCTATATATTTTCTCGCTATATCGACACAATCGAGTCAAGAACATATACATCCTATCTCAGTTACCACAAACCGATTGTATCCATTTCTGCTATGGTGTATGCCTATGAAATGAGACTATTCTTTCAATTTCAAACGTTTATTAACAACAAATAGTTACAAATTTAATCCTGAAAATAATAGCCATCGCTAGCGAGACATTTTTCCCATCTCTCAGGCAATTTGTGGATGCCGTGCCAAAAAAATTGGCCGTCTTTGGCCGCAAACCAATCATCAAGCCATTTTTTGGCTCCTTCGTGGGCATTGAAGCGCTGCTCGGAAAGTGCGTGGCCCATCGATGCAAACAAATGATAATCGGAAGGCGCCAAGTCTGGTGAGTAAGGCGCTTGCACCAGCGGTTCCCAATCGTACGTCTCCACTAGGGGTGGGACTATTCGAATAAAAATTATTCGAATAATAAAATCTTTTATTCGAGAGGTATTCGTAATTCGAATAATATTTATTCGAATTTTTTATTCGTTTATTCGAATATTTTTGGTAAATATTTATTTAGATTAGCGGACTACTAATCGGTTTATGTACAAGTGCATGCACCATGAGAAGGGCCAATGTAATTTTTATATTTTTAAAAGCATTTTCTCCCTGATGTAAATGAATATATAGTGAGGTATTCGAATAGTAAGGTATTCGAATAATGAACTATTCGAATTATTTGAAACGAATAGTATTATTCGTTTTATTCGAATAATGTTTATTCGAATATTATTCGAAAATAATCCCACCCCTAGTCTCCACCAATTCCCGGGTCGCTCTTTTTCGATGTGGCGGTGCATTGTCATCAAGAAAAATTACTTTGTGACGCCGATCGGCATATTCTGGGCGTCTTCGGTGTATAGCGCTGTTCAAATCGGCCAATTGTCGTTGGTAGCGTACACCGTCAACTGTTTCACCTGGTTTAATAGATCGTACCAAATCATACCACGCTGATCGGCCTTGCGAACGAAGCGATTTGGTTTGGCCGTTGTTTTTGGCTTGTGGTCGGGCGGACCATACGATCGTTTACGCTTGGGAGTGGAGAAGTACACCCATTTTTCATCACCCGAAACGATTCGATGCAAAACCGCCTTCCTTTTGAACCGGGAGAGCAGCATTTCACAAGTGGTTTTTCGGTGCTCTTGCTGCCTTTCAGTCAGTTCATGCGGCACCCATCTTCCGACCTTTAGAAACATGCCCATGCTTTTCAAACGTTCGGAAATGGCTTTCTGGGTCACTCCCAACTGCTCTGCCATCATTTCTTGCGCTTGGCTATCATCTTCATCTAACAATGCTTGCAATTCGGCGTTCTCAAACGTTTTCGGTGGTCGGCCACGGCCCTCGTTCTCCACGCTAAAATCACCATTTTGGAAGTTTTCAAAACCACCTAAAGCACTCTGCTCTACTTAGAGCATGTCCACCATAAGCTTCTATAAGCATTTGATGAGCTTGAGAAGCGTTTTTCTTTAATTGATAACAGAAAATCAACGATGTCCGCAAATCGTAGTTTGAAGGCACGTAATTCGACATTTTTCAGAGCGACAAAAATGCATTGTTGTATGAAACGTAACAAACAATGAACTGAATATTGTTGACCGATGAGAGGCGAAAAAAACACAAACATTTTGGAAGGTTTAAAAATACTCCTAGCGACATCTATGGGCTAATAGCTGAAAGTCTCATTTCATAGATATATTATTTATTAATTTGCTTTCTTTTATTTTATTTATTTTTTTTAATTTTTGTTATTGTTTTACAATATATATATATACATATATAATTTTGTTTAAGTTTAATTGCTTATAATACTTCATTTTTTAGCGTTTAATTTGCTCTTAAATTAATTTGTATAAACCTGATTTATTTTTTTCATATCATCATTACTTTTACTATCATTTCCACTCTTTATGTAATTTCTCCGCTTCATTAAGTTTGAACGGTTTTGTAAGTTGTCCTCATATTTCTTTTAAAATCATCAATGACTTAATTGCAGTATTGCCTTTGCCAGCCGCTTACACGCTTTTCCCTTCACATAGTGACATTCGTTCGCTCATTTTGCACAAGCAATTTAATTCCTCAATTCAAGCAGCGTCGTAAAGGACGTAAAATACTGGCGCTTGTGACACTCAATTAAATATGCCGCTCTCAAGACATTCACAACATTGGACACTGCCGCCATTGCTCGTTTCATTTTGCTTCTTGTGGCGCCCATCACTTTCACATTTGACAGGAGCTTTGCTTCATTCTATTTATAGTTTTTTTTTCTGTTTTGTATTTTGTGAGTTTCTTCTTGGACGTTAAATGCGATTCGTGTGTATCCTGCCTCGTTCCAGCCAGTCCATAAAGCAATACCACCATTACCATCACCAATCGCACTGCTTTAGTTGTCATTGAGTATCTTCAACCGGAAACGGAAGTGATATAAACACTGGTGTGCTGCAGCACACAATTCGAGTGTGCCAAACCGTAAAAGTCAAGCGGCGCTGGCCTGTGCTGCGCTGCTCTGCTCTTCTATTCTATGCCTTGATTGCGCCACAACTAACCTTACTATTATTCTATTAAGCGCTGTCAACTACTGGCCGTCGAGCAATCGAATCTCATCAGTAACATTTCTCGGGTAGCTTTATAAACTACGAAACCAACAACAAGAACAATAAATGAAATCAATTCATTGGCGGCGGCGCCTCTTCTTTCAAAGGTATTTGCCAATTCACCACATAGTGAAAAAAGTGCATGCTGTTTGTCGTTTGAACTGAGAGCAGGGGCCCTCCCACTGGCATTGCAGGTTTTTTCCATACAAAAAGTGGGTAACGGCTGTGTGTGCGGTTAATAACATGCTTGGACAGTTGTTGTTTTGGTGTTGGTTTCTGTCACTTGGGTTTTAGCTCGTGAAAAAAGTGTCAAAGGAAGTGAGTAAATAAATGAGCTTTAAAATGAGGTAATTTATTCAAAGGACCTCTTGGCTTAATCGACAATTACAGCGTACCGCAGAATGCGCAAAACACTTGGCTATTGTAAATATTTTAAGCTTTCTCGGCTATTGGGATGGAAGCAAATTAATTAACCCTGTGGTTGTTTACTTGGCTGATGTGATATTTTGCATGCATATCTCATTAATGAACAAAAAACTCTAATGAAATGCTGAAAATATTGGAAACATTAAGTAGATTGGGAAAAATGGTGAAAAATCACATGGCTCAACATGTTTTGATGACGCAGCGATGACAAGGACAACTGCCGCGTTGCAAGAAATGCGAATACTGATTGATTGATGTTTGTTTTTCGTTTAGCTTTAGCTGCATTTTTGAGCAAGGGTAGCAGTGCGTAAAGGGAAATTTAATTAATTAAATATTTTCATAGAAAAAGCGATTAGCCTGAGGAAATGAAGGGATGATAGCCCTCCCGTCACAGCCACTTTCAATGGAGCAGTGGCATCAGCACTTCACACGTACTGGAATATCTCAGTTTTCTGTGTTTGCTGATTTAGGCAATCCGTTGTGAGTTTCGTAGGTTGAGAAGACGCGCGCTGACTTTCGTGTGCTTTCATTGGGAAGCTCATTGGTACTGGCATCAATACGTAGACAACGCTTAGCGAAAAAGTCGTCATCTTCTAGCCAAATGTCACTTGGTTTAGTCCATAAAATTCAATAGCACTACTTTGAGGCATGCGAATATACTATTTCTTCCTCGCAAATCTGATATATTTGCTGCTGTGTTTGTTCGAGCTTCTAAAAAGCAGAGGGAAATTTATACCTACTGTAGTTTAGTTCGAAACATCTGGAACTATTATTTCTTTAACCTGTGAGCTTGATTGTTCCAGCGAAAGAGTGCGTCATTTCTACTGCCTGGCAGGTATGCAGATGCCTGGTCCATTTCTTTCGTTATATTTTTCAGACATTCAATATTATTTATATTAAATTGAGCTAACGATGTTTTCTATACAAAAATAGGCATATTTGAAGCATAGAGTGTCAACCGCTCCTCTTCGCCAGCGGATACGGTTTCGTGCTAGGCATCTCAGTTCGTTCGACGATAATGAAAGATACAGGGTGGGCCATATAGCGTTTGCGTTTTGAACCACCTAGTTTTTTGAGAATGGTAACACAAATGACATGTCAAATGTGTTCATAATTTACTTAAAGGTTTTGGCTATAAGCTTGAACAAAATTGGGCAATATTTAAAACCTATTTCCAAAGTGGGGAAATTGAAATTTGAAAAGGTCGAGCCAAGGAGCACCAGGAGATTTGGTGGCTCCTAAACACTAAAGAGCCCATTGTATTTATAGCTCTGGAAAGGGGGGGGTAGATAGTCAAGGAGGGAAGGAAAAAGTATCAGAGAAAGAGATAGGAAATAATAGAGACAGAGATAGAGATAGTTAGTACTGTGAAAATTTTCCAGATTCTTTGGAAAATCTGTAAATATCCTCCAGTTTTAGAGAACGAATATTACTCATTCTCTGTTTGGTGCTGTTTTTGGTCTGGCGGCATCATCGGGCCATTTTTTTTCGAAAATGAGCGAGGAGCCGCGTTTACAGTAAATGGCAAGCGTTACCGTGACATGCTCAACGAGTTGTTTCCTAAAATTGAAGAGGATGACATGGACGACAATTGGTTTCAACGGTGCAACTTGTCACACTGCCAAAGTTACACTCGAACTTTTGCCTGCCGTTTTTGAAAACCGAATAATCAGCCGAAAATCCGATATCAATTGGCCACCTCGGAGCTGTGATTTAAGCCCGTTGGACTATTTTTTGTGGGGAGCCGTTAAGGACAAATGCTATGCGAACCATCCAGAGACGAATGATGCTTTAAAAAACGAAATCGAAGTTGCCATTCATGACATTGGAGCCCAAACAATCGAAAATGTGCTTCAAAATTGGGTTGATCGAATGGCCTACTATAAAGCCAGTCGTGGCAGTAAGTTGAACGATATTATTTTTCATTCATAAATGACAATGATCAATCTTCAAAATAAAAAAAACGTTTGAAAAAATATTGATTAGTTTTTTTTTTTATAGCCGATTCGAAAAGCAAATTTTACATGGCCTACCCTATACTTCATTTCAGCTTCTATTGAGTGCTGCCAGGTGGTACGTGGTCTGCCGATTCCAAATCCGTGTGGCAAATCTATTACCATTTCCTTTTTTTAATTTCTGGTTAGCTTGAGCCAACAACTCGGCGTTGGTTTCATTGTTCGTTCCCAGAAAATTCGCAAAACGACTTCGTCAGTGATTTATGAGCGTTTGCAGGCGGTTCGTGATCTTCACAGCAGCAGAATTTGTGGTTCCGATATGGTGTCTTTGCGATGCAGGGATTTCGTTTTCCCGATGTTGACTTTGAGGCCGGTTGGTTCCAACTTCTTCTGCTCCATCTACGCCGGCAGCCTTGAGTAATTGTTTTAATGCAGCAGAGATTTCAGCTAGTTGAAGTTTTTTTTTTAATGAAAAGTAATAAAATAACGTTCTCTCTTTTCCTATTACACGTGCAACTCACTAACTGTTGCTTTTTCGTTTTTTTTTGCCAACACCCAAAGCAAAATCTGACAGACAATCTCGTTAAACAAATATTACACAAACATCTTCTGAATACTTTTAAATGAAAGAGAACCATGAATAATTTACAAATGCAACGAATATTAAATTACGCTTCAGGAGGCCTTAGGAAATAGTTTAAGAAGCTTATATACAAAGCCCGCAGGATACACTTGGATCTATGCGTGAGTGTGCGTGTATGGGCAAGAGTACCCAGTGAGACAATAAACTGGTTGAAAGTTACGTGCTCAGCCGATGTGCTGCTATGAATTTATACAGGTTGGTTGAAAAGTATTGAAAACTTAACCTGTTAAAAGTAAAGTAATCAATGTATCAATAAAAAGCCTTTTCAATATTTCAGCTTTCATTAGAATACGCAAAAAAAAATATATTTCGAGCTGCCAATTCATTCCATGCTTTCAAGCCATTCAGGGTTGACGTGCCGGTGTATTTTTCTACAATGAAGAGACCCGAGTTTCGTGCAGTGATATCATCCTTGATTTTAGAAGGTTTATCAGCAACTGAAGGTCATGAAAAAATGTTGAAAGTGTTGAAGAGATCTGCTTTTCCATTACCAACTTTGCATCGGTGGGGCTTAGACTTGAAAAGCGGTCGTATGTGGAATGCTTCATAGTGAACACCGAGAAAAAGCAAAAGCGTCAAAAATCATTGAGAAAGTGTATGATATTGTTTGCGCGGATCCAAGTTTCACTAAACGTGAAATTGCTGATACCATAGGCATCTCAAATAAACTTAAAAAAAAGCTATGAAATAGAATTTGTCTGAGCTTTCGTAAAATCACTACAGAAATTATGTAAAATTATTGGAGTGTTATTGGAAAAGTGTATCAAAATTGAGGAAAGCTGATTTAGAAATTCATATGCTTGCATTTTTGTTTCTTCCTTTCAATTAACGAAATCAATTCAAACTATTTTAGCCCTCCTAAAAAGCTCCACAAAACAAAGGAAAGACATTTTATGGTTTTTCAAAAAATTAACCAATACAATGCAGGGATTTCAGCACTCGTTAAGGGCTCCAAGAAAGGGTAAAAGAAGGTGTAACTTATTTTTATGTTTTTTCACAATTTATTTTAAGTTTATAAAATATTAAGGCAATGTCGTGCTGGAAAGTGTTTTTTCAGAGATTTACAAATGTTCATCACCCAAAGTTGATTTTTAATCATTTTTTCCCCTGTAGGTTATCCGCATTTTCACCCATACCAAAGGCACGATTTTTCTTTTTCCTTTTTGTTTACAACGAAAATTCGAAACATCATCAGGGAAAAATGATCAATAACCAGCAAAAATTTGGAGCAACTTCGAACATGTATTTTGTTATACTAAAATTTAAAGGGCCATGAAAGTGCGTACCCAGTTTTTTTTTTTTTTTTTTTTTTTTTGATTCTAAAAACTTATTAAAAAAGCTGAAAATTTCGTTGAAAATTTATAGAATTTTCCTAACTTTTGCACAAAGTTTGAAAGACGATTTAAATCGTTTTTTTATAATGAGTGAAACTTCTTGCGTTTTTGTGCGACTCTTTTAAGCTTCAACTCTGCTACTTCTGAGCTGTTTTTTGGAAATGTTTTTTAAAAAACTAATTTAATTTTTTTACCATATTTATGAAACAGCTTAAGGCACCAGGAGACGTGAAAATTGAAGGCTTTGAAAATTGGAGAAAAACAATCGGTATCAATTGCAAATCGGTTTTATGCATTCGATCAATTCTTTATTAAAAAAAAAAAACAAAAAACCCCCTAATAATATTTTCTTAAATCACAATAATAAAATAATAAAAAAAAAATTGCTTCCCCTGACGTAACACATGCCACTGGCGTAACTGATTGGGTTGCTCAGGTACGTCTGAAAAAAAAATCGGTCGATTATTCATCATGAGATATGTCGCTGTGGTGAGTAGCAGATTTATCAATAAAAACAAAAAAACTGTTTCTAGATATTTTATCTGTTTATTGGAAAATCAAAAAAAAAAAGATTCTTTTTGACGTGAAAAAAGACGATAGATTTATTCGACAACTGAAGACAAGCCAGAGTTCTCGCTCTTAAAAAAAATAGAAAAATTGACAGCCGTAAGTCTATTCAATAACATATTAAAAATTCAAATCAATCGGTTCAGTACTTTTTGTGAAATTACCAATACCAACTTGTAAAAATTTGTTTCGAGAAAAACACGGTTGACGCGCTTAAACCCTGGCGTCGTACTCCAAACCGGTCTCGTTTTAACGGACTGTAACGTCTAAACTGCAACGAATTTCAATATAAAAATTTACGAGTATATTTTTGAAACTATAAACTATCATAACATGAAAAATAAAATATCGATTTTTTTCGAAATTCTAGACCAGAAAGGTGCCTTGAACTCTTCTAACCTCTGAGGGGATTTTTTGGAAATTTAACATTTTTGTGCCAACCTTTTAAGCTTCAACTCTTCTATCCTCTGAGCGGTTTTTTTGGGAAAAAATATTTTCAAAACTAATTTTATTTATAAAACACTCGATGTTTGAAGGTACTGCAAAATCGGCCCAGGTTGTGTAATATTTTCCCGAAATACTCTACCGGCTTATAATAGGCTTTAGAATACCGATTTTTTTGTATGGGTTGTGATGCGCCCTATGGCCCATATAAAGGGTGATCAGATTGGAGGTACTTTTTCCAATAGGATTTTTTCACAAATCTCGCGTGACTAATGTCAAACTAAGTGGAGTATTCATCATGGAAAGACTTATGCCTCAACAACGTTCGCAAATCGTAGAATTTTATTCCAAAAATTGACGCTCTGTGAAAAGTGTTCATCGCGCACTAAGCCAACGACGACGGCTCAGCGATGAGGTCCATTTTTGGCTTAATCGCTACGTCAATAAGCAAAGTTGCCGCATTTGGGCTAAAGAGCAACCCGAAGGCATTCAAGAACCAACCAACAGCCAATACATCCATTGAAAACAACCGTTTGGCGCAGCCTAAGGACTGGAGCAATCTTCGGCCCATATTTCTTCAACGGCGAGGTTGGCGCCAATGTAATAGTGAATAGCGAATGATATCGGACCATGATAAACGACTTGTTGATGCCGGAAATTGAAGCCAGTGATCTCCACAACATTTGGTTCCAACAAGACGGCGGATGGCGCTACTTGCCATACAGCCTGTGAAACTATGGATTCACTGCGGCATCGTTTCGGTGAGCAAATGTATATCTCGTCTCTTCTAAGAACAGTGGATTGGCCACCAAGATCGTCTGTGGGAGTATCTAAAGTCTAAATCCTTTGTAGATAAACCAGTTTCGATTGAGGCACTGGAAGCCAACATTAGTGAAGTTATTTGCGAGATGCCGACCGAAGCCCTACAGCTAGTCATCGCTGAGTTAGTGCACACGCGTGCAAGTTGGCGAGATCCTTCTGGCCACGGATAGATCGGGGACGCTCGAGGGAACTCCTAAGGCTAACAAAGCGGGAGCTCTCGAGTTTAGTGGTTATGCTTACCGGACATTGTCCGTTAGGTGTCCATGCGGTGAGACTTGGGATTTCCGCAAGTTCGATCCGCAGAAGCTGTTTTGAGGAGGAGGTAGAATCACCTCAACACCTTCTTCTCAGTTGTCCTGCAACTTCTCTTCAGTCGTCTGGCAAAGTTTTAGACATCTGGACTCTCACTTTTACGCTAAACCTGTGGATATAGCGGGTTTAAATATCATATGTACATCTGGTGACGTTCGTCAGTAGCTAGATGCGACTAATTACGAACGTAAATCAGCCACCGTCGGCGTCGTCGTAAGTGCTTGGCCATCATCTCCTAATCCCAAGGCTCCTTCTGCCTTCGCTTCTTCTCTCTCCTTTCCCCTGTATAGCATCACAATCAACGGATTTTGAATATTTGTCCAAGTGTGCCCCAAGCAAGGGCATCCATTTAACCTAACCTTCTGACCTAACCTATGTTTAATGATGTAGACCAATAGCCGAGGGCCATAGTAGCCAGTGTTTTAGTTATAATTATTACACTTTTAATTAATAAATTACTTGCTTTCATATCTCGATTACCCAGTAAAACAAACTAAATAACAAAAATCACGCCCGAGTTTGTAGCCCGCCTTACAGGGAAGGCAGTCACAGCCACTTCCGTGTGTGTGTGTGCAGGCTCATCAAAAAGCGAGTAACTCATAAAGAATACTTGCTCCAAGAAACAAACACATAACTGCCAGCCATTGTGTGTCTGTAGTAGTACATGAAGCACATAATAATTTACAGAATAAACAAAGAAATTTCATAAAACTATAGAAGAGCAGAAGTGCTGAAAGTAGCTACGTTGAATGAACGAAATACGTGCTGAAAGGCTGTATGCTGAATATATATTTGTATGTATGTGTGTGTGCACCGCTGTACCATACAAGAAAGTTGAGAGCAGTGGATGAGTGAGCAGAAAACGTGCGAAATTTAGCCCTAAGGCAGACTTGGCTGCGTCAAATTCTCGGATAGCAAAGTTGTAAGCACGAAAGTCTTGCCAGACTCGTTGAGAAGAAAATCGACAAGAAATTGAGTATACATGCGGCAAACACTTGCCACAAGGCAAGTAAAGTAGCACAAAGACGACGCATGCACACACTCACATGCAGCTACTTCTGGTAATTGAAGGAAATAAATGCATTGAAAAGATGATAAAAGTTGTTAAGCAACACAAACTCCTCCACTCCACTCAACTTATTTCGCTCGAGTGTGTTGGGGGTGGTGTTGTTGTAGCAGCAGCAACAATTCTTTAGTGTTTTGTGGATATTATTTCGAATGCAGTTGAGCAGAATGAAACTAAGAAAACTAAACTGATGTTGCTGCTGTCGAGTGGTGCAATTTTCAAATTAAATTGCAAAACTGCGAATGAGCTCGAATAAAGAATACGAATTAGAAGAAATGCAAAGGGGTTTTAGTTAATATTTCAAACATTACCTGCTTACTTCACTATTCTACTTCCAAAATCAGTGGCGTTCTAATGCTTCAATACACCTGATAAAGCGCATTCATGCATTTGCCTTTACTAAATATTGAGAAACACAAATCGCTTGCGATCAATCACATTTGTATGCGAAAATTTCCGTTTCGCCGTTCATTTAGTTTATTGTGAGCTTTGTGCAGGTGCGCGCATGTGTGTGTGATTTTCTTATTTGTTGTTTGCTATCAATCATTGCAATCTGCTTTGCGTCCATTTCACTTGGTTCGTTCTCTCACTCGCTCAGTGTCAACTGCCGGCTCGGTTGTGATAAATGCAATTTACTATGAAAGGGAAATTGGTTGCCATTCGTTGATTTACCAATCGCCACCGATGGCAGTCACTGTTGATTTAAAGGAAATTCGGTGTTTCGAATTTATACATTTACACTATATATACCTAAATTGTGTGTGTTTGTGTATTTGTGTAAGTGAAGGGCTCTTGCTGGCTCAAAGTCATGCATAAATGTTGACCTTAAGCTCCATTCCACTATTTCGAGCTTAAGCTCATTACTTGAGTTGAAACATAGCATAGCATATGCATAACATAGCATGGCATTAGCATGTGCATAACATAGCATGGCATAAGCATAAGCATAACATAGCATAGCACAGCATACCATAGCATAGCATAGCATAGCATATGCAAAAGCATAGAACATCATACCATAAGTATAAAGCAGCATGTCATTAGCATATACAAGTCATAGCATAGCATAGCATAGCATATGCATAGCATGAGCATATCAGAGCATAGCACATCATACCATAGCATATGCATAGCATAAGGATAAGCACAGCATACCATAAGCATAACGTAGCATGGCAATAGCATATACATATCATAGCATAGCACAGCATAGCATAGCACAGCATACCTTAGCATAGCATATGCATAGCATAGAATATTATAGCATATGCATAGCATGGCATAAGCATAACATAGCATGGCGTTAGCATATACGTAGCATAGCATAACATAGCATGGCACAGCATAGCATAGCATAAGCATAACATAGCATAGCACAGAATAGCATACAATATGCATAACACACATAAGCATAACATAACAAAGCCAGGCAGATGCATAGCATGAATTGAGCATAACATATGAATTCAAGTTCAAATTCTGAAGATGAATTCCATGTAAAAGTTGAGTAAAAAACTAAATATAATTATATTATATCGAGTATGCCACGTTCAAGATGGCATAGACTTCCGTAAAACATATCGTGGTCATCCGTCGTGTGACATTGCATTACTTAGGGTCTTCGTCTAAGTACCATTCAGATCAGCTACCATCACTGGTTTTGGATCCGTCGGTGTAGAAAGTGTGTTGGTATCCCGTTAATAGGTTCTCTAGATCTTTATCTGGGATCTCTAGGTTCTCCAGATCTCTATCTGGGATCAAAACATCATATTTCCTACCGAAGCTAACGAAAGGCACCCGATTGTCCACTGACATCGAGAACAGTGTGCAGCGCACCGAGTACCTGTTTTATTTCTGACAATGGCCAGTGCTTTCTTCATTTTTCCAGACTCCGTTTAACTTGAGCCTGTACGCCGACTTCATCGTTTCTTTTTGAAGCTCTGGAGAATGCAAGTTCAGAATAGCATTAAGGGCATCAACAGATGTCTTACTCATAGCACCTAATACCAGATGTCGTACCCAAGCACACACTTCTCTGTAGCCTTACTCTGGAATTAACCATTGTAGCCTTCCACCATACTACAAAGGTGTATGTAAAAGTGCGTCTAATCAGGGTGATGTACAACCAGTGTACTATAGATGGTCTTACAGGCCATGTCTTGCCAAAGGTTCTCTTACACTGCCAGAAGACTTTTAGTGTTCGAGAGACCTTCTGCTTGACGTGCTTCTTCCAGAAAAGCTTAACAGGTAATGTTAACACTACTAAAAAAAAAAATAAATAATTGGCGCGTACACTTCTGTGCGCAACAACAAAGGAGGACTGCTAATATACTCAGGTATGCCTAACGAAAAAGATCCACACTATAGAGGAGTAGGCATATATCTCAGAAGAAGGATTGTTACCTCGCTCATGACATGGAAAGCCATCTCAGAAAGAATTATAACTGCCCGACTTAACACAAAGTATCATAAAATCACTATCGTGCAATGCTATGCTCCCACAGAAGACAGCGAATTATCAGTCAAGGAAAACTTCTACAGCCAACTAGATCATACATTGTTTACGATACCAATCAATGACATAATCGTGCTAATGGGCGATTTTAACGCTCAATTAGGCCCAAATAACGAGAATTTCGAGAGAGTTCTAGGAAAGCATGCGATAGGCACGCGGTCTGAAAATGTATGTATGTAACGTATTCCCACACAAATTAAATCACAAAGTTACGTGGGTTTCACCAACGATGAATGTAGAAACTCAAATCGACCACATTTGCGTGTCAAGAAAGTATTTTAATATTGTTCGCGACGTACGTAATAAACGCAGCGCAGATATAGGAAGCGACCATCACCTAATTATCGCAGAGCTTTGTATCAAACTCTTCCCGAACACCAGAAAGCGCGCTCAACAAGCTAAGAGATACGACCCTACCAAACTAAAGACCGAATCCATTAGAATAAGGGTTGTTGACAAAATAAATAATATTCGCATAGATACTACAAACCCAATACGCAATACAAGCCATATATGGGCTAAACTTAAAAAAGAGTTACAGAAGATCTGTGACGATACGATCAAGGCAGACCCACAACAGCGTGCAGAATGGCCAAGTCACACATCCTGGAACCTTATAGAAGAACGCAGAAAAGTCAAGGTGAATCTAACAGGATGTTGCAGCAGAAGAAAAAAGACAGAGCTTGACTCTGAATATAGAAGGCTAACTAAATTGATTAAAAAGCAAGTCGTAAAAGATAAACAAGATTTCTATGATGAACTAGGAAGGAACGCGCAAAATGCAGCTGACAGAGGTAATATAAGAGACGTCTACAAAGCAATTCGTAAACTGAGTGGCTACAAGGGAACATACGAGTCGCCACTATATGACGAAAATGGGACAATAGAAACATGTAAAGAAAAACAGCTCGCCATTTGGAAAACGTATTTCCAAAAAACTCTCAACTCTATGTACGGAGAAAGTTCAGAAAGTTTCGAAATTAGAACACGGCGTCCCCCTAACAGAAATATAAGCGTGCAACCGCCAGATTTAGGAGAGATAACAACAGCAATCAAAATGATGAAAGACGGCAAATCTACTGGAAATGACGGTATCCCTGCTGAACTCTTCAAAGTCGATACTGAGGCTATGGCATCCCTGTTGCTACCACTATTCCAGCAAATCTGGAGAGAAGAAGTGATGCCTAGTGATTGGAAAGAATCTATCATTATTAAGCTACCCAAGAAAGGCGACCGGAAAAAATGCGAGAACTGGCGAGGAATATCTATTCTACCAGCAATCGCAAAAATTTTTACTCAAATTATCCTAGAACGAATATCAGCCCCGCTGGATAAACTTATCAGACCAAATCAAGCCGGTTTTAGACCTGGACGCTCGTGTATCGACAATATACATACTCTTAAAATCATGATAGAACAATCTGCTGAGTACAACTCACCACTCTACCTGGCATTTATCGATTTTGCAAAGGCGTTCGACTCCCTAAAGCGGGATATAATCTGGTCTGCTCTATCTGCGAGAGGTGTGCCAGATAAAATAATTAACATCATAAAATGCATGTATGACGGCTCATGCTGCCGAGTGTTGCACGAAAAACAACTAAGCGAGTCCTTCCCTACTGTATCAGGCGTGAAGCAAGGCTGCGCACTCTCTCCCTTACTCTTCATAACAGCACTGGACATAGTTTTCGAAACTTATAATCGATGTGGTATAAACTGGAAGATGACTCAAAAACTTGGCGACCTATCATATGCGGACGACGTCGTTCTAATTAGTAACTCTTATAACGAATTACAAACAAGACTCTCCAACACAACAAACGACTGCTTAAAACTTGGCTTACAAGCTAATATAAAGAAGACCAAGTCTATGAGAATTAACGTAATCAACAACACAGAGTTTAAAATAGACGGAGGACAAGTTGACGATGTAAACAAATTTGAGTATCTAGGTAGCATCCTAACCCCCGATGGTGGCACAACGGCTGACATTCAGCGTAGGATATCCATAGCGACGAACACGTTTGCTGGGATGTCACGAGTGTGGTCTAACAAAGCGCTTAAAAGAGACACTATAATCGGTATATTTAATAAAAAAATAAATAATTGGCGCGTACACTTCTGTTAGGTGTTTGGCCGAGCTCCTCCTCCTATTTGTGGTGTGCGTGTTGATGTTGTTCCACAAATGAAGGGACCTACAGTTTCAAGCCGACTCCGAACGGCAGATATTTTTATGAGGAGCTTTTTCATGGCAGAAATACACTCGGAGTTTCGCCATTGCCTGCCGAGGGGCGACCGCTATTAGAAAAATGTTTTTATTAATTTTGCTTTCACCGAGATTCGAACCAATGGCCTCTCTGTGAATTCCGAATGGTAATCACGCACCTACCCATTCGGCTACGGCGGCCGCCTAATGGTAACACTACTAACAGGCAGAAATGTGAGCACTAAACAGTACAGATAGAATATATAAAGAACTGGATCATAGTGTAGGTCAAAGTTCTTTTGAGGATAATAAAGAAAAATTTAAAATTTCATGGATTTCTAAAGCCAGAAGTAATTGCATTATGGCCTTTACAAGAAAATCTGCTCTTTATGCAACATAAATGAGTAGGCAATAATCCAACATTTTCTTGGACGGTGCCCAATATTAAAACAATGCTGTACTTTCTATGGAACGACCGTCCTTAGTTGTACCGAAATAGTAGCTGTTCTAAAAAGTGTAAATGATTTTGAATGGAAAAAATTAATCAATTTTATTGCTGGTGCTTTAAAGTAAAGACAATTTATTATATATGAATAGTTTTGTAAGTAACTATCCACCTAATTTTCCCGGCAGATGACTTTTAATGTCACTGCCATATGTTCATTTGAATGAAGTAAAAAATATTATAAATAGTTTTGTAAGATTTATGAGAAAAATAAATGAATCTATCTATACTACTGAGAAAAATCCAGTACGACATCCAGTAAAAATGACATGAAAGAAATCAAGATTCAAGCAAAATAAAATTTATTATTTTTAATTCAGTTAAAAACTTAAGCTCAATGAAACCCCCTATACAAAACATACCAACTAAGTATCATAAGTAAACGTCTAACAATCGTTTCATGTACTATATACATCGCGTAAGTCATAATTTCAGTGACTCCACGGCGTATACGTAATTTACGTTGGAAGTGTTTGCAGAATTAAGTATATCATTTATTGTGACAAATTACTAGCCCAAGGCTTTCTTAAAAACATTTGATCGGCAATACCGCGAGTGTAATAATTTCCAGAATAAATATTTTTATTAAGTGAAAAAAAATAACAGTAGTTGAGGCAACCAATCAATTTCGCTAATGATAGAAAATGTAAACTGTCATCAAACCAAATCACTAAGAAATGTATTTTTGCCTAATAAAATATGCTCAATTGCTTCAAGAGCCGTTGAATGGGGTTACTATCAAAATTACATATTGGAAGAAAACAAAACCATTTTTTTTTGTTTTTGCCTAACACAATTCCTACCTACTTGTGGGACTACTTACCATACCACCTGCCAAGGTCAATTGCATGCAAATAAAAGTAGAAGCACAGAAGTCACAAAGTCATTGGCATTATGTAAAGTATGTTTGTATGTATGTATGTATGTATGTATGTATGTATGTGTGTGTGTATGTATGTGTGTGGGTGTGTGCAGTATTTATATGCGAAATCAATGAAAACAGAAAGTCATCACCAATAACCGTCGCAAATGTTCGGCTCGTGTCTGAATTGTTTTCGATTGTCTTCTTAATGAGACGATTTAATGTGCAAACGAGTTACGTACAAAATGGCATTTGAAATGATTTCATGTGGTTTAACGGTAAATTGAATAAAATAACAAGAAAGGTAGATTGCAAGGCAAAAAGGCAATAAATCAACGACAATAATGAGCACACGAGGCGATGGCAATCGATATCTGATATGCGGAATTCCGCAAGACACTTTTTTATTTTGTGCTTAGCAAATAGTAGCTAATAAAAACGGTAAAACGAGCAATGAAATGAATAAAATCATTTGGAGCAGAAATCAGCGCAATGTCTACTTTTAGGCGCATGAAATCAAAAATACGATGGGACGACGAAATGTAATGGGGGAAAAAAGTGAAACGAAAGTGAGTGGAAATATTCAATAGAAGCGGGCGTGCACGCCGATATGCTGAAAATAGTTATTCCGCAAATGTAACTGATTTGGGCTAAACACAGAAAACAACACCAAAAAAAAACAAAAAAAGAACAGCTCTATCGCATGAACTCCAAATTTTTGCCACAAATATTCGGCATTGCCAACAAATTTATAAAAAAAACCCAAAAAAAAAAAATGCGGGTTTGTGGCACGTTTTCGCATTGCCTACCAGCAAATGTGGTTGTGTGGGTGTCCAATGTACCGTAAAACGTCAACGTAGGTGGTAGTAAGCATGAAATGCTAAATGAAGATTATCATTCTGTGCACAACAACTACAATAAGCCTTCGAGAAAAAAGGAAAAGGAAGCTTCTGCAGGAAAAGGAGTAGCATAAGTCATGAAATACACAACCGGGGAATTTATATGTAAAATATTTTGTGGCGCTTTTTTGTTGCTTGCCGCAAATTGGCATTCATATTTTCGCTGCGTTGATTGTGGTCTTTTTGTCGCTGTATATGTATGTGTGCGTGTGCGTGTCTGAAAGTATATAAAAATATGTTAAATGCGAGCGTAAATGAAATGGATGTTTGTTTATATTTTGCTTTACTGCGCGCCCGTAAAGCACGATATGGTTGAGCTCTTTTTTTGCTCCAGTTACAAAAAGGTTTCACTCGTCCGCGTTTCTCCTTTCGTTTGTACATTGCAGTTTTTTTTTGTGCTTTTTGTTTGTGCTTTTTTCTGCGTAAGCATTTTTGCGCTTAGTGGTGAGCATAAATATTTGAAATAAATATTTGGCTTTGATAATGGAACCTGAGTGCAATTGTAGCAAAATGAACAGAAATATTTTTCTCCTCGATGCTTTCTTTGCGAGGTGAGGTCACTCTTGTAGAAATGTAAAAAAATTAATTTCTCCTGTTTTTGCTTAAAAGTTGACTTGCAGTTACCTTTAACAATAAATTTTCAAAAGATTCGAGCAGGTTTAAGAATTTTAATTGCATAAGAATTAAATAGATTTAAGTGAAAATATTGCTTTATGTTTAAAAAACCGATTTCGATAAAGAAATGGGTTAAAATAAAAATGATTTATTTATTTATTAATAGTAAGAATTTCTGAATGATACTATTTTGAATTTTGGGACAGCCTCTCTCTATGCGTACGTCGATACCGAAATTTTCAGCGGGAATTCTCGAAGCTACATTTTGCAAGTCGGACGGACTCGTAACTTGGAACAAAATCTTAACCGATTAACTTCAGATTCTATGATTCTTTGTTGAAATGGCATTGGTTTTTGCGTTATTTGAAGTTTGGTTTTTAATTCTTGAACGACCTCTGAATGTCTTGATTTGGTTTTTGAAATCTTGATTTAAATTTTGATTTTTTTAATTTATTTTTTTCTTTTAAAAATCTTCATTCATCTTAAAAATCTTAATTTATCTTTCAAATCTTAATTAACTTTGAAGATTTTGATTGTTTTAAATCTAAAGTTTTTTGAAGATTTTTTTTTAATTTTTAAATTTTTTTTTCTTTTCGAAAATCCTATCTGTTTTAATAATCTTAAGTCTTATTAAATCCAATTTTTTTAATTTTTTTTAACGCGAATTTTTTCAATAATCTTAATTTTGCGCGAAAATCTTAAATCTTATTTCTTGAAAATCTAAACTTTTTGAACGATGTTCTTTTCTTAACTGTTAATTATTTTTGGAAATCTAAATTTTCATCTAAATTTAATTTTTGTAAATCTAAAACTAAACTAAAAATTAACTTTTTTAATAATCTTAAATTTTTTTGAAATCCAAATTTTTTCGAAAATCTAAATTTCGAGCGAAAATCTTAATATTCCTTGAAAATGGAATTTTTTAAAATTAATTTATCTACATTATTTTTAGAAATATTTTTTTTTTGTAAAATCCTTATTTTTTTAAAGCTTTGAAAATATTAACTGTTTTAATAATCTTGGCTTTTTTAATCCAAATTTTGCGCGAAATTATTAATATAACATTTCGTGCAAATATAACTTCTTTCGAAAATCTTGCTTTTTAACTCTAATTAAAAAAAGCAAAACCAAATTTTCTTTGAATATCTTAATTTTGTTAAACATTTTTTTTAATTTATTTAAATTTTTATTTGTTTTTAAAGTCCTACCTTTGTTAATAATCTCGATTGGCTTTTAAATCTCAATTTTTTTTTCGCAAATCTTAAATTTACCCGAATATTTTTCTTGAACATTTTAATTCGTTTGAAAATATAATTTTTTTGAAAATGTAAATTTTTTTGAAAATATATTTTTTGAAAATTTAGTTTTTTTTGCAAGATTAATTTTTTTTGAATATTTAATTTTTTTTGAAAATCTAATTTTTTTTGAAAATTTAATTATTTTGAAAATTTAATTTCTTTGAAAATTTAATTTTTTTTTGAAAATTTAGTTTTTTTGGAAGTTGAATTTTTTTTGAAAATTTAATTTTTTTTTTGAGAATTTAATTTTTTTGCAAGTTTAATTTTTTATTGAAAATTTAGTTTTTTTTGCAAATTTAATTTTTTTTTTTGAAAATTTAATTTTTTTTTGCAGATTTAATTTTTTTTTTTGAAAATTTAATTTTTTTTTGAAAATTTAGTTTTTTTGCAAATAAAATTTTTTTTGAAAATTTTATTTTTTTGAAAATTTAATTTGTTTTGAAATTTAAACTTTTTTAATTTTGATTATTTGTTTAATTTATGTTTATTTTTAATACAAATTTGTTTAGATATCTCAATTTATTAATTTATTTATTTGTTGTAAAAATCCTAAACTTTTTAGTAATATTTATTTGTTCTTAAAATGTGTTTTTTTTAATCTTTATTTTTCTTTAAAATTTAAATTTGTCTTAAAAATTTAAATTATTTTTAAAAATCTTCATGTTTATGTTTGAAAATTTTAATTTTTATTTATTACTAATTTTTTTTGTCATAAGTTTTTTGAATATATTTAGTTTTGCACTTGAAATTTTTTCTGCAGAAATCGATGTATCAAAACAAAGAAAGAAGCACATAAAAAATAGAATTTGCCTACTTGATAATCGCAAAAAAAAAAAATGGTTTTGCCGTTGTAAAGTAAAAAATGCCGCTCTTGTTGGAAATCTGTGCCGCCGCCATTCTCTTAAAAAAACTTGTTTTCACTCTGGTTTTTTTCAATGTATTTCTTCATGAACAGCAAAGCACTTTTTCAGAATCTGTATTCACTTCACTGTTCTGCTGAAAAAAAAATCCTAAAATGTACTTATTTTCCCCGCCTCTACAGTGGTCAGACCACTTTATCACCCTTATCGTGAAATCCATAAAAACAACTCATTCCCATAAATAACAATGTAATACAAAAGCAAAGTGGAATTAATAGAACTTTTTATTTCAACAAAATAATACATATTTAATAATATTTAAAAAAAAAAATGTGTTTCTTTATTTTTTCAATTTACAAATTTTTTGTTATGGTGTTATTTATGAGAATAATTTATTAAAATAGCATTCCCGATAAGCCTACATTGTTTATGCTATTTGTTAGGCCAATATCTGCATTTTACAGCTGCCCTATTTGCATTTTACTAAAGAAAATTTCTATACTTTTTATCTCATTGCAGGTAAGCATTGCGAATGATATAATCAATTGTTTGCCGTTTGTTATCGTAAGTATGAAACATTTACGTTACTGGAACAATCCTTTTTAAGCAAACAGGGACCTTTGGTTCAGTGTCCTTTGAACTCCTTAACAAATAATTTTGAAGTAATAATGTTGGTCTGGCAAAAACTAAATTCCCAACGAAGTGAGAATTGTGATTCAGAGTAGCAAGTATTGTTTTCTCATTTTCCTGAACGCGTTCGGCATGAAAGTCTTAGAACTGTAACAATTTGAAGTCTTTGATAGAATCAGAAAAAACAACAAAGTGCGACACATTACTCTTCACCATGGGTACGCCATTTCTTACATAGCGCCTCGAACAATTAATTATTATACTTTTATATTTGAATTAGAAAAATGATCGCATTATTGACTCTTTGCCAGTTTTCTCTTAGCTAGTAGACTTCTTTCTGTCCCCATTCGGTTCGTTATTTGATAGACGTCCCCATTTGTCGAAATGAAAAATGTGGTGAGCGCTTCTTAACACCTGAAGAGCCAGCTAAACCATGAAAAAATCATGTTTTTGAGATACCAATTTCGGAGAGGAATAAATGTTTCGAAATCTCGTTTCTTCTGACAAAAATGCAGATGCATATGCAGATGTTCAAGGCGAATATTTGAAAAAAAGTTTTCCCAAAAACGTGTAGGGTTACCCACATAAAGTAATGAAGTTACTTAAGGGGTTACATACGTCCAGCAGCACCACAAATGCGCTAAAAGAAAAATATTTTAATTTTTCTTTACTTTATAAAAGAATTTATTTTAATTTTTCTTCACTTTATAAAAAAAATAATTTAAAATTTTTTTTAAACTAGTACTAGTCACGTGACCCAAAGTAAAATGAAAAAAGTTGCTCCACGGTCTGCATCATTTCTCCTTGAAATGTTGATAGATCTGTAAAAAGTAAAAAAAATCTTGTAAAATAAAGTTGTAGTTATTGTAGTTATTATAGTCTGTGGAGCCCGATCTTTGAATTTCGAAAAAATTTTGCAATTTACGACATTTAAAAAAAAGTATGCGTTTTACGACGTAAATGTCACACTTTAATTATGTTTATAAAATTCTTTAATAAAAATATCAAAAATCCGTCTCGACAGGCTATAGAGAAAATACTTTCGAATATTTGACAGAAACCGCATCAAAAAATATTAAAAACTGTATGAGTTATCATGCAGACCGTGCCGGAAAAAGTTGTTTCGAGAAAAAACGAGTGCATTTCGCTTGAGGTCGCGCGCATTTAAAGCGAGAACTTAAAACGAATTGTTTAATTTATTTTGTTACTGATCAGTAAGTAATTGTTGTTGTTTACTGTTTTTCAGTGGACGAGATTTTCTGACCTCTTTTGTTGCTTTCACAGCCTTGATTCGTACGTGTTTTAAGCATGTGAATGATCAAAAACAACTACCCTTTAGTTTCATAAACCTTAGCATATGGACCCTACACATACTCTCACAATATATTATAGATGTCCATATACGTGCTTTAGAATAGCAAAAGAACGGACAGGCTGAAAGGTTCCGAAAGTGACGGCCGGCTGCTTGAAACGAAAGACAGCTACCTGTGCGCATCAAAGTCTCGTTGGGCAGTTACATTTGCTACCATTACTTTGTATCTATGGGGAATTTTTACAATCAACTTCCACAGAAATACGCTTAAACTATAAAGAATAATAATCTGCAAAAAAAATCGATTTGTTGAAAATTCTGGACGGATGTAACCCCTTAATCTAAATTTTTTTTTCATCTTGCTTTTTTTTAATCTTGACTTTTTAAGTTATATTCGGCTTGGAAATCCTATCTTTTTTACTAATATGTGGGTTTTCAAATCCCACTTTTCTTTTAATCCGATTTTTTACAAAAATTTTAATTTTGCACGAAAATATTGTATTAATTTTTTTTTGAAAATCTTAAATTTTCTTGAAAATCGTAAATTGCAAATCTTAATTTTTCTTGAAAATCTTAATTTTTCTTGAAAATTTTAATTTTTTGAAAATCTTAATTTGATTTGAAAATTTAATCTATCTTTGGGAAAAATCTTACTTTTTTAATTTTAATTTTTTTATTAGATTTGTTTACCTTTTTAAATATTTTAATTCTTTTCAAAAATCTTAATTTTTGGTAAAAAACTTATTTTTTTTATCTTAATTTTGGGTGAAAGTCTGATTTTTTTTTAAATATAATTCTTTTTAGAAATCTAATTTTCTTTTTCTTATTGTTTCAGAGCTTTATTTGGCTTGAAAATTCTATCTTTTTTAATAATCTTAAGTTTTTAAGTTTTTAAATCTTAATTTATTGAATTCAATATTTTTTCAAAAATCTTGATTTTGTGCGTAAATCGTATTTTTTTTAATCTTAATTTTGTTTGGAATTTTTTTCTTTAAATCCGAATTTTTGCTTAAAATTTGTAATTTTTTCAAAATCTTGTTTTAATAATCTTGGTTTTTTAAAACTACAATTTTTTTTAAACCTTATTTTTTTTAATATTAATTTTTTCAAAACTTTATTTGTTTTATTTAACTTTCTTAAGAATTTTAATTATTTTCGTAAATCTTAATTTGGGTAAAACTCTTAATTTTTTTATCTTAATTTTGTCTGAAAACCTGATTTTTGTAACTGATTCTTTTAACAAACCTAATTTTTTCTTTAAATCTTGATTTTTTAAAGCGTTATTTGGCTTGTAAATCCTATCTTTTCTAAAAATTTCGAGGTTTTTAAATCCTAATATTTTTGAATTCAATATTTTTTCAAAAATCTTGATTTTTCTCGTCGTAAATCGTCATGTTTCTTGAAAATCTTAATTTTGCTTAGAAATTTTTTTTCTTGAAGTCCTCATTTTTTTAGAAATCTGATTTTAATTTAATTTTTTACAAATCTTGATTTTTTGAAAGTCTATTTGTTTTTTAACTGCTTTAAGGGGGGACTCTACTGTAAAAATCAAATTTTCATGGATTTTGTTTTCATACTTGTATTAATTTAATTAGTAAAAAAAAGTTTAGTTTTACATAAACACAGGTCTTGAGTGTACAAAAAAATTTTTTAAATTTATTTTCATTTCAAAATGGCAGCTGTACAGCCGCTCCCCCGAAACGCCTTTTGAAATCTGCCCACACTGTCGCGCATTTAAAAAAAATCTGAAATGAAAAAAAACCAAATTTTTTTTATTATATATCATTATTTTTAGTTGTTAAGCCTATTACTTGCAAAAAAAAAAATTTTTTGTAAAATTTTTGAAGTTTTTTAAAAAATCGACATTTTTTTGTTGTCATTTTGTTATTAAAAAAGGGGTTATAAATAGTAAATTTTTTCCCACCATAGCTTTAAAAACTAGTAAATATTGTTAAAAATATACTATCAAAGTTTGAGCTTGATATGTTAATTTTTCACGGAGCTGTGATGTGGGCAATTTTGAAAACGTGGTTTCGAGAAAAACACGCTTAAACAAGCGCATTATCAAGCGCATATGACTGTAAACCGCTCGAGCGCTCAGTTTATACCTGCTTTGCTAAAACTTTTATAACTTGAAAACTATTCAAGATTTCTTTTTAAGATTTTCATGGAACATTCTGGAGTTGTTTCTGAGTATGTTTCAACAAAAAGTAAAAAATCGATTTTTTTTAAGTTTTACAGTAGAGGCCCCCTTAATAATCGTACGTTTTTTTTAACTCTAATTTAACTGTTTTAATAATTTGCTTTTTTTTACTCCAGTTTTTTTTTAAACTTATTTTTTAATCTTGTTGAATTTAAAGCTTTATTCGGTTTAAAGCTTTAATGAAGTTACTTTCTCCATCGATGCATAAAATGCCCTACTTACACTTGGCCAATTTCGTTTTATGTCAGTCTTTCCCGAATCCAATTTCCTTCTTTAGTCATTTACTGTCAGATTAATTCCTGTATCATTGAAAAATCACATTCTTATCATTCCTTTCATAATCCATGTCTCGAACTGCTTACCTACTCCCGCTCTGTCTGTGTGCATCTCACTTCAGCCACTACTAAGATTGCAGACAGAGTGGAAGACGAAGGAGATGTAATAACAGTCCTTTTTAGCTCGCCTTCAGATGAGCAATTGAGGTAAATTCTTTAAAAAAAGGGCTCTTCATATTTTGCCTAAAATGCCAAAATTCTGCGAAATCTCTGTTTTCTTCACCCCAAAATTCACGTGTTTGAGCTACTAAGTGATTCCCACAACTTTCTCTTTGTCACATTGCATTAGAAATCTGCGCAAGTACTTTTGGAAATGCCTACTCAAGCATTGTTGACAAATTTCAGCGTACACCCATACATATGCTTTTATTACTCCATTGGCACGTGTGCACACAAATTAATTTAATTCATAATTTAAACTCACTCAAATATATAAAAGGACATTTCCATATAAATGCGTGGGTGTTCTGCAAGCACTGCGCAACACTGCGCAATTAATATTTATTATATTTTCAACAGATAACCTACATTTTCTTGTGCTAATATTTATTTGTATGTATGTACGGACGGACATGCGTCTGTTTGTACAGTGACCTGGTAAACAGTTTAAAACATTCTTGTTGCTGACAGTGCCGGTTTGAGGACGACACAACTTGTTCATTTGACCGGTAATAAAATTTATATTCGATATCATTTCCTTACACACCAGCAAAGAAGAATTCAGAAGACGAGTATAAAGGGGACGGTACTTAAAATGGCATCAAACAGTGGGAGTACGTCCTTACTGGGAGTATCCAATCTTAAAAGGATTAAACAACTTATAACTCATTGAAATAAATTGAGAATGCTCACAGTTATTTTGACTGGTCACTCAAGACTACGAAAGCAACTGCACAGACTCTGGATATGGTCTAATGACTCGTGTCGATTCTGCGATACCATATCGAGGAAAAGAGGTAAAGATTTCGATGTGGTACGGCCGAAAGAGAAGCACGCGCGCTCAGCTCAGCCTAGTGCTAGCATACATAGATTTCTTATGAGAACTGAGTCTGGATGAAGTACTGCGAAGAGTAGAGTGAGCCATAGGCCATATGGTCGAAGTTCATACCTCTCTTTCACATTTAGTTTTCATTACTATCTATAGTGAAAAATTGCTCTACACGTCATTTGTTCGTTCCTAAAGTGGAATCTGCATCCTTGCTATGAAGATCATGCCTGCCACATAACTCGAATTCAATGTTTTCAAAAATTTTCATTGGCTGTACTCTACGTTCACTTCGTTTGCATGATCCCATTCACTCATACTATTTCTGCTTATCAGTTTGAAATCTCTGCAGCCTCGACGTAGATTTGTCTTTATCTTTTGTATTTGATGTTATTGGAGGTGTTGTGGATTGCCTCTCCCTTCTGGAGCAATTCTATATTAATACCCCATCTAGAGCGCTTCATATTTTAGATTTTTCCCAAATTGGCTTTATTCCAAAGAGTATCGTTCCTCTGGCTACGTGAATATCTTTTAGATTTCTCTTGTTTTAGTGGAGTTATGTGTAGCACTTTTTCTAGAGAGGCATAAGAAATTTGGAAGTCAACCACTTAAAAGCGGGCTGTTCTTTCGTCTATATACGTGCACCGGTTCGTTTTGTTTGCCAGTCCAGGGAGATAGGTAAATAGGTGAGAAATGGTTGAAGTACCACCCTGGCACCGCCCAAACTCTGGGCGTTTTGATACCATTTTCAGAGCTCCAATGGGCAAATATCTACAGCCAACCAGAGCTGTTGATGCATTGACGAAGGTTGATGGGAGTGAGGTTAGAGCCCTGGCCCAGGCTGTCGACGAAAGGAGCACCCGGTGTCCTTAATCGTCTACCTGCCAAACTCGGACATTTACAGAAAGTGCTCAAGTGCCTCCTTCTCTGAAAGATCTCCAAAGCTTCTAAACCTAACTCTTCTGCGTGTGTGCCGATCGGCCAGACCGAATAAACACAGCTACGAGTTTGAAAATTGAATGGCGCGGTCTTCCCAGAACTCGCCGTTGCGTGCGTCTGTTATAGTAGAGCCAAAGGGTTTTCGAAATAGCAAACGAAGAAATGGAGCTCCATCTCTTCTGTCCTTTCCTAAGAAATAAGCTGTCCAATTCCCCTTTCAACAACAGTCAGGAGGATGCCGATGACCGTGTAGGAGACCTCTGAGACTAATTCAGTTATCTCCGTCCTGGCAAGCTCATCACAAATTTCATATTCCTCTATGTTCCTGTGTCTTGGAACCCAGATCAGAGAAATGTTGCCTGCACACCCAAACGATTTGTTCTCCTCCTTACAAGATTTGACCAGTTTAGACCTGCACCATGGCATCGTCAGTCGGTGCCTTGATCGCAGCTGGACTATCGCAAAAAATTTAAAATATCTGCCTCGCTTCTGCGTTCCCTAAGCATTTTCGCCAGTGCGATTTCGCAAAATTTAATTAAGCTCCGGACATGAAACTCAATTGAAAAGTTGTCTTTCATCGTCTTCCTTAGAAACGTCATAATCAATTTGTGTTCAATGCTCTGCTTTGGAAAGAAGTACGACAACTGTGCGTATGTAG
This sequence comes from Anastrepha fraterculus, assembly GCA_037575425.1. Lineage (NCBI taxonomy): Eukaryota > Metazoa > Arthropoda > Insecta > Diptera > Tephritidae > Anastrepha > Anastrepha fraterculus. Next base: position 179,754 of record JAYXIM010054984.1, read on the forward strand.
TAAATGTTTATGTAAACAGAGATTAGTGTGAATTGGAGTGTAAGGAAGTTCATTAAAATGAATTGGTTGTGGTGTTTTGTAGTTAGGAATTCGTAAGTAGAAGTAGTGTGTAGATTTGTAGCAAACAGAATTTACACTAAATGTGGTTTTTTGGTTAGCCTGCCACGTGCGACTCTATGCTCCTACTTGGAACTCTAGGAATTAATGATGATGATGCCACGCGCTATGCATTCAATGGATGTTGAAAGTGGATTTATAAGTTAAAAAAGAAAGTAATTAGTACAAAATTTGCCAATATGTCGGCCAGTGAGAATCGCCATGGAAATACGATTTTTAACTTGTTGAACACCCCTATAAATATGTTGCATTTAAACACTGACTAAATCGCCGAATAATGTCAAGGAACTGCAAAAATCGCTAGGAAAGAAATGAAGATTTTTGGTTAAACAAGCATTATAGTGTCAACTCATACCAAAAGGGCCTATATACTTATGAAGGAGTTTATTTCATCCTAAAACTCATCGATTTTGAAGTGGCCAATCAAAAGCTCGCCCGATTAGAGACTTGTGTAGAATAACTTCAAGCAGAGTCTGTAACTCATTAACAGCTCAAAGAGGCTTTTTAATGGGGTGCGATGGAAAAAAGCATTTAACGGTAACAAAGTGGAAAACACAGATAGTGGAAGACTGTTTCCTTAGATTCTTCTTCATTGCAGCTTCTACATCTATCGTTGTTTGGCCAGCTCATCTTCCTGGCACGGTCTCCCAAAGCCCAGTGGCCGATTATTGTTGACTTAATTCTGAATATGTCTGCTCGTGGCTTTCTTAACAACTCGTTTGTTGTGGATTTGTTGAAATTGGGTCACGTTTGTTTAATTATTTTGCAGGTATCCGTGATAGTCCATCTGTCAACGGCTTGCTTCTGGAAAACAGAGAAGATCTCCTTTTGCGCACACCTTGGGTACAGCCCATTTCCACCGCTTCGGATTCCTTATAGAATGCCCCCTGTTAAAGCTGGATGTGCCTAATTGTAAATTAAAAATACCTTTTTGATTAAAATGTTCTCGAGCATAATTTGTCTTATAACCACATCCTATTACTTAATACATCTGCACTAAGGCACATTAAACAGGTAGCAGTTGTAGATTAATTGAAGACTATCAATGCGGTTTTCGTAGAGGCAAGTCTACAATCGACCAATGTTTTGTTCTTAGCCAAATGTGTGAAAAACTCCATGTAAAAAATGAAATAAATAAAACAAAACTAAAAAAAGAAATAAAAAAAATTTTATAAATAAAAAAGATTAAAATGAAACAATAAAAATAAATAAATGAATGAAGAAATAAAACAAAATTAATAAAACGAAAAATCTTCATTTTGAATCTTCACTATTAATAAAAAGATAAAACCAAATTAAAAAATTATAGTAATTATAAATAAATAAAACAAAAATAATAATAAAAATAAAAGAAAAAAACAAAATAAGAAAAAAAAACCTTATATATAATATTTACTATTACTAAAACAAAAATGAATAAAGAAATAAAACAAAATTAAATCAAAAAATCTTTATTTTTGATCTTCACTATTAATAAAACCAAAATAAAACCAAAATAAAAAATAATAATAAAAAAGAGGTAACAAAAATAATATAAAAAATAAAACTAAAATTAAAAAATTTCAAAATCTTTACGTTTAATATTTACTATTATTAATAAACAATAACAGAGGGAAATAAATAAAAAAAAATTAAAAAAATGAAATAAAAAAATTTTAATAAATAAAACAAAAACAAAAATAAAAAAATTAAAATTATTTTTAATCTTTACTATTAATAAAAACAAAAAAAACGAAAATAAAAGATAAATTAAGATAAATAAATAAATACAAAAAAAAACTTATTTAAAAAAATGTATTAAAAAAACTTTTTAATTAATAGAACAAACAAACAAAAACACAAAAAAACAAATAAAAAAAGCTGAAAAAATAAAAGTAAAACAATAAAAAAATTAATAATCTGAAACCGCAGCTAGGCTTTGATTCCTAAATATATATGAACATGCGAATCTTATTCCTCAGTCCTGCCATAAGTTCTGTTACAAGTTAAGCTCGTTATAGATATGAAATTATAATACTTTTTTTTAATGAAGTTAGTTTTATTTGTTCAAGTAAATATTAAACAAAATTAAATTTTCATTCGAAACGGTCACCATTTGCTTTTACACAAGCCTTCAAACGATTAGGCTATTCAACTCTTGCAGCACGCATGGTTTCCATGGCTGATCGAACCAAAGATTGTTTGAAACTCTCCAGATTTCTGTGATGTCTTCGACAAGCCATGCTCTTCATTCTTACCACAAACTGCAGTCCGATGGATTCAGATCTGGATTTCCAGACGGCCAATCTTCTGCGGCAATGAACCCAGGAACATTGTTTTTTAGCCTCTCCTGGGTGGTTTTTGGGCGAAAAATTTATGAACCAATAAGGTTGCAGGTCGATACTTATGGAATAAGATATAATCATTAGCTGCAACTTTGACGAAACTGTGATAAGATTTATAAAATCTCGGAGGATAAGATGACTTGCACACGTGTTTAGAATGCCCAAGGAGAGAACAACTCGAAGGGCAGTTGAATTGCGCCCTGTTGCAAGCCGAAGAAGAGGACGCCCCGGTTCGAAGACTTTGAAGATGACCTTGCAAAGCTGAACGTGTGTGGCGGTGGAAGGAAGTAATCTTAGATAGAAACGAGTGGCGAAAGGTTGTGAATGAAGCAATGATTCACCAAAGGCTGTGATGCCAAGAAGAAGAAGACGGGGGTTTTTGTCTTATGAGCTGGAGCGGAATCTTGCTGGACGATCCACCGCTCTCCATTGAAGAGAGTACTGCTCAACTGCTTCACCATGCCTTCTATGACATCCTTCTAGAACACTTTTGTCCCGGTCTTAACCTCTTTTTGGCGGAAATGAAGGGATGCAACGCCTTTATGAGACACTCCCCACCAAACCATTACGGGGCTGAATGGTGACCACGCTGAACCCTTGGAATAACCTTTTTTGCGTCTTCAGAAGTTTTAGCATCGATTTAGTCGTGTTGCTTATTAAAAACTTCTTCAACAGTGAACATTTTCTCATCTGTGAAAAGAATATTTTCACGGTCTTTGACACCGTGCCACCGAAGAAGCTGCTTGCATCTGTCGAGTCTAATTTTCTTCAAGTGCAAGTTGGCCAGTTGAGCGACGGAAGGCTTTCATGTGGAGATCATCTTTAATTAGTCTTCACATGGATCTGGTCGATACATTCCTTTCCCTGTACATGATTTTCTGCTTTCTAAGGGGATTTCTGCGATTTATTTTCAAACGGCTATTATGGCTGCACTGGTTCAAACTACGTGAAGACGACCACTTCGTTTTCTGTCTTTCACTTCAGATGTTTGGAAAAAACGATTTTCAGGAATTCGTGAATCTCGCTTGCGCTTTTATCCCCCTTTGTAAAGCAGTTACTGTAATGCAATTTTCCTTAGCTCCCCACTTCATTGTTAAGAGGCTAAATTTGCCACGACACTGAGTATAATTTGAGAGTGGACAATGTATATGAACAAAACCAAAAACAACGGAACTTTTTTCTGTGAATTTGTTCTTGCCGTATGCATTGTAAAGTATGTCACAGAATTTATGGCAAGTCTAAGTACATGCGTAACCCTTGGTTTGAGCCGTATTCCCCATGCATTAACAGTGCACTAATTTGTGATTTACAGGGGAGAAACGCTGTTATGTAGACATGCATGACAGATTCTATAGGATTCTCAAGGTCGTAGAACCAATTTTTAAGAAATATTTAAAAGAGAAAAGTTTACCTAAGGCAAAGAGAAATTCATTCAGAATCCGCAAACAAAATTTACTAACAGAAAAAATGGCTTTCAAAGCATTTACTATTGTAGAGTAAAAAAAAATTTGGTTAGGATAAATTTATTTTTAGATTTTTATAAAAAACTAATAGACACTAAATAAGTAAAAGTGAAATAACCAAAACTAGTAAAAATGTTGAACACCCATTTCATTGTCTGTGAGTGTATGTATATATGTATATCTTAATCTACTAATCATTGAAATTAAGTTTGCTTTTAATAGCCAATCTTCCGTCGGAAATATGTAGAAAATTCGAATTTTGAGAAGCAAAAAAAAAAAAAGTTGCTCAGTAAAAAAGAAGGCTTGAATTTTCTTCACTCTGTCCATGGCAATTTTCCATGAAAAAGTGTAGCAGCAGCAAGCACGCGGCTTCAAAAAGTAAGTTTTTCCCCCCCTTTTTATAATTTTAATAATTGAAGTGCGCCACTTGCAACTTAGCCCGGCGACGACTTAGCTCACTAAGCGTAAAATTTTAATTTTTTGCTCTCTGCGCTCAATTGCCGCAAACGTAGGGTGTGAAATGGTTGCATTTTCTCTGGTTCCATTTTAAAGCGCAGTTTCCCAGAACCCTTTTCAAAGCCTATTTTTCTCGAAATGTGTAACTCTGCTGAAAATTGTGAGCGCTTGCCAATGTTACACAAGTAGAAACATACATACATACATATATACATGGATTTATGTGTATGGGTATATGTGTGTAGGTGTGGCCTTGTGTTTGTAGAGTAACGGTATATTGTGTGTAGTGTAAAGTTTTTTGGCTGGATGCGTGTGCAGTGTGTGCGCCCAACTATTAGCTGCATCAGCATCAACTTTTCACTAGCGACTCGGCCTTTTTGCTGCTTGCCTTGCTAAATATTATCGCATAATCTGTAAGGTACCGCAACCAACACGAATTCGATGATTTCCTTTGCTGCCGTTATTTGGGTCCCAATTTCATTATTTATACCTTACAGAATTCGACATTTTGACACTTTCACTCAATCGTTTCACACACATGGACACATTTTAAGATTAGATATAAATTAGAAGTTCAAACTAAATAAAAATTAAAAAATAAATAATTGGCGCTTACACCCTTTTTGGGCGTTTGGCCGAGCTTCTCTTCCTATTTGTGGTGTGCGTATTGATGTTGTTGCACAAATAGAGGGACCTACAGTTTTAAGCCCACTCCATGCGGCAAATATTTTTTATGACGAGCTTTTTCATGTCAGAAATACACCGAAGGTTTGAAAGGAACATTTTTTTTTATCATTTTGGAGTTTCGTGCAGGGAGATTCGAATCTACGCACTTCCGAATGATAGCCACGCACCAATCCATTCGGCTACGATGACTGCCGTTCAAACTATGGGTGGTCATATTCAATTGATATTTCCTCGTTCATTCCTCATTTGGTCTCATATGTCAATGAACGATTTGATTAAAGTTTTCGAGTCGATCATTTCATGAATCTGGTTGTAAATTTTTCGTACTTTTCACGGGGGTCTAGTTAAGGTCAGATCCACTATTAGATCTAGTTCATCAAGGAAGCGACAAACATTATCGCTTTACCGCCAAGAGTCTTTAAACCTCAGCTCCTACATCTTACTGATAAAACAGGAGTATCTTTTGAAAAAAAGAGCCGCATTTTAAGCTCTTGGGGGAGTTCGGGAAAAACGTTTTGTACCAATGGCATCAAGATTGAAAATGGTACTATTGCTGAAAGGCATTTGGACAGCAACTTCAGACGTTGCACCACTGTTTTGGGTATAATGACAACAGTCTTTCAAGCGGAAGTCTTGGCAATACTTAAGCACTAGACTGGATAATTGTTGAAAGGATGGCAAATACAAGTATTTGCATGAGAAAAGGGCACACAGTGACAGACAAGTTGCACTAAAAACCTTAGAAACTACTCGTAAATTTTCAATAATAAAGGGTTTCCAATACCATCCAATTCCGGCCATAAAAAATCGTTAATCATCTCTCGATAGCGCAATCCATTTACCATAACTGTTGCTCCAGCTTCATTTTCGCAAAAATTAAGGTCCAATGACTTCGCCAGACCATAAACCGCACCAAACAGTCACACGCTGAGGATATTCTGAGCCCCAGATCCAACAATTTTGCTTGTTGACGAAGCCACTGAGGTGGAAATGGGCCTCATCACTCACAAGATGATTTTTCGATGGAATTCCGGATCATTTTCAGGCATTTCAATGACCCAATCAGCAAAGACACGACATTGTTGATGATCGGCCGGATTGAGTTCTTGTGTTAACTGGACTTTATAAGCCTTAAGACCCAAATCTTTATGCAAAATAGACAAAGCTGGGTTTTCTTCAACACTTTCGGCTACAACAGCAATGTTTTTGGCTGTTCTTTAGCGACCTGCACGGGTTTTATTCTTCAAATCACTAACTTGTCCCAACAGCTCGAATTTTTTCACCAATTTCTGTATTGCGGTCCGACAAGGTGCATCACGATGACCCAAAAATACGAACCGTCTCTGTCAAATTTTCACCATTTTTATAGTGAATTTTAATAATTTCAATGCGTTGTTTAAGCGTGTATCGTTCTATTTTTATTAATGGCGTAGTTCCTAATTGTCAAATATCAAGAAATTACAGCTTCAAAAGTGACATCTACCGAAATAGCGGGCTATTCAAAATAACACCTGTTATTGGAAAACCCTTAATTCGGGAATGTAAGTTAAGACTGAACTCTGTTGCAAAGTGGAATGAGGTTGAAATTGAGTGAGTCCAGGATGCTGTTATGCGCAAGATGACTAACTGGCTGATAAATTGGCGAACTGCGGTTCTTTGGAGTGTGCAATTGGACTGAAGCCAATACTAGGGCCAATCATAGCAGCGACTGTTTTCGATTTACATCATGAAAGCCGTTGTTGCTATGCTGGAACTCGAAAAATATCCAAGTGTTTCCTGAAAAGGTCTTACAGGAAGCGAAGAAAATTCACTCAGATAGGATGAGGATAGTACAGAACATTTTCTCTGTCGTAGTTCGGCCTTCGCCAGGCTTATTGATGGAAATGGATGAGCTAAATTCTATTTCCCTCACCAAACTGATAAGATTCATAAGCTTGACTGGAAAGATTGTAGAAGAGCTGTAAATTCTCATCTACTAGATTTTTCTTATCGTTTCAGTTCTTTCTCTCTTCCTTAAGTAAGAGCTTTTACATAGATAGTCAAGCAGACATTCAAGCAATTACGTTTCGTTTAACGTCCAAGATTGTTCTTCAGTGCAGGGAGGTAGAGCATGGAAGATTAGTAGCGAATTGTAAGCTCCATTTCTATTGGGTGCCAGGCCTTAGGGGAATTGAAGGAAACGAGATAGTAGGCGATATAGCGAAAAACAGGGTATCTTTTCCTCGGACTTTGTCAACGGAATACCAAAATCTGTACGAATATTATACAACGAACTAGACGAAAACATGATCAGAAAATTCCGGACGAGATGGGAGAAACTATTCACTTGTAGAGCTTGTCCACTTGTGTAAACAAGACGTTCACAGCCGTACTCGATTTATACTAACACTAATACGGAAAGATTCTAGAACTGTGATAAGCCCACTGAATTTATGAACTCTATCTCTGAATTGAGAATCTGGAAGGACTGCACAATACGCTTCCACATCTCTTATGACCTCATCATTTCATGAAAAACGTTTTCCATGCATGCATTTTTTTACGTCTGAACAGATGGAAGTCGCTAGGGGTCAGATCTGGTGAATACAGGGTGGATGTTCTAACAATTCGAACTTTAATTCATGGATTTTAGCCATTGTCAAAATGCTCTTGTGACTCGGTTTTCAGTGTCCTGATGAAAAATAATTTTTTTCTTTGGCAAACTGGGTATTTTTTCACGAATTTTTTCTTTCAGCTGGTCTGAAGGTTACAAAAATATTCAGAATTACCAGTTTGCAAGTAATCCAAACACGACATTCCTTTCACATTCCAAAAACTGACCAACACTTTATTGGCGGATTGCCGATTTCTGGACACGAACTCGTTTCGGAGCCGAAGAACCAGTTTCAAAGAGTGGTGCTTTAGCCTCTTGCTTTGCTTTAGCATCAAGATGATAGACCCAAGTCTCAACCCCATTGATGAATCGAGGCACAAAATCCACTTTATCCTTTCGAAAACGCCCTAAATGTAGATGAGAAAGTCGCATTCGAATGTGTTTTTGTTCCATTGTTAGCGAATGCGGCATCCATTGTGCACACAGCTTTCTGAAACTCAATGCTTCAGTCAAAATATTACTTACACAATGAGACGTCTGGGACTCTACTAAATCTCTTTCGGTCACTCGACGATTTTCCAATATTTTTTCCACGATTTCTGTTATTGTTGCTGTTTTTGGACGTCCTTGACGTGGATCGTCTTCAAGGCTTGTACGTCCACGTTTAAATTCAGCAACCCATCTTTCTACTGTACTAATTGATGGCGAAAAGTCCTTATGTTGTCAAAATTTGTTCATAAAATTCCGTTGTTTTTAAACCTTCGAAAAATAAAAATTCAGACACTGCACGATACTAAATTTTTTCCATTGTAGAAAATACTGTGACACCTCGGTACTAAATGGTTTGTAAACAAAGAATGAATTGACAGATTGAAATGAAACTTCATATGCGTTCATATGAAGAGTCTACCAACATAACAAAAAAAAGACGTAGGCTAGTAGCAACTCCAATAATTGAGTAACCTAGTGATTAATGAACTCCATCTGGTAGCGCTATGGACCAAACCGGTCTATGAGTGACCACAAGTCAATCAGCTCAACCTAACCCATTCTTAAGTTCTTTTTCTATTCCTTAGGTACAATGGTCATTATTTGCTTGAATGCTTGAAAAGTCCTGCCCATTCGCAATTCCATTCAATTCATTCCAAACGTATTTCTGAGTCCAGGTGCAGTTCTTATCAACGTCAGAATATTTTTTATGACATTTAATTTTTTTTCTTTTTTTTTGTGTTTTTGTGATAAATCTATAATCAGTGCGTTCTTATTTTGCTGGCCATGAGTTTTCGCATAAATAAATACAACACATGCAAGATAAACGTACATTTATTTGTGTGCATACGTCTCCATATGAGTATCTACACGAAATAAGTAACAAAAGAAAATTTATGAGGCATCCTACTTTCAGAGTTTTATTAATGGCGGTTGATGTGCCCGTGCACGAGGACGGGTGTAGAACGGCTCTTTTGGTTGGCATGAATGAACATCCATAAATGCATGTGCATGTGTGAGTAAACTTACTTATATCCTTCATTTTGATAGGCAATTTAAGTATTGAAAATGATTTAGGGCGTATTCGGTTTTTGGTTGCTTGAAAGTTCATTTTTGAATTTTGGTTAGTCACTGTGTGATTGCTCGTTAGTGAAATAATAATGGCGGTAATATTTTATAATAGTTTTATGGAATAGAATAGAATCCCAACAAATGCAAATGATTACATGTTTACCAAAAGAAAAAATGTATACATCCGCAACTAGTTTTACTGTAACAACTGTCGTTATTTCCATCGCAGCTCAAAGTGCATTCATGTTAAAGAAGGTTGGCCTATGGAGGTAATCCCCCAAGGGACGTGGTAACATTTTGAACAGTTAACGTCGTATTTCTCTGAACCCCAGACATATGTCGCTATCCGTAAACTGGAGTTTGAGGGTCGTGCCAGGGCAATCTTTCCTAGTAGGGAGGTTTTGGAACGGAAGGAAATCTGTACCGAGGCTTTTGCCACTGTCTGATTGTTGTTAAAGTGGATTTGCCCGAGTTATTTCTCAGGAATGCGCAAACGAGATGGATCTCTATTTCTTTGTGTGCTAATTCGAAAACCCTTTGGGCCCAGTACAATAGGCGGAGTACTCGGAAAATCTGGGAGACTCTATGCCCTTCAATTGCCAAACTCGTAGCTGTGTTTACCGGCCGGTCATTGGACGATCGGTTCACACTAAGGAAAGCTAGGTTTACCATTTAACCCCCATTGCAGAGGCTGCGAACGCCTTTCAAAGAAGGAGACTGTAGAGCACTTTCTCTGCAAATGTCCGGGTTTACGGCTAGACGATTAAGCTCACTGGATGCCCCTTTTTTCGACAGCCTGTGGCAGTGCGCCAACTTAAATTCCATAAATCTTCTCCATTACATCAACAGCTCTGGTTGGCTGTAGATATCTGCCCATTGGAAGTCTCATGATCGTATCGAAACGGCGCTTTAGAGCTACTTGAGGTGTGCCAGAGTGGTGGTACTTTAACCATTTCACCTACCTGCCTACCTCACTACCGGGGACTCCCAGTAGTCAAAATAAGTGACATGAGTACATTTTTAAACATTTCTAATCAAATTTGGTTGAAACCAAGAAGTACAGTAAAATCTTGGCTTCGCGTGCTTATCCACTCCTGAGTGGTCATTTGAAAAGCATTGCAGCTAGGCAATCAATCGATTGTGTCGCGCTGCTTCCGAACTGCGGCAGCCCTTTTTATACTCTGCCAGGTGTAGAATATATCGTTGCCTATTTAGAAGAATTCAAGAATATTAACTGGATCATTGTTTATCCGTGCTGGGATCTTCAATTCTTTTGCGTACATGTTAGCTATTAAGTCTAGTAAATGTCACAGCCAAAGGAGTTAAAATTTTCGTGTTAGAATTACCCTTGACGTGATGGCTTAAGCCAATAGATTTTATTGCCTTCTGCTACCCGAAACTTTTGTAGAAGACTGCAAATTATTTGCAATTCCAATTCGTATAAACGAATATTCTCATTTCCTCAATTCCTCATATTTGCAAAATGTTTATGGCGAAAATCGCTGTATAACTGCGTATTAAAAAGCTCTAGCACTGAATGGTTCATATGGGAATCGTAAACATAATAAAAACAAGTGCATTTGTTTTGCAAGAGTGTGTCAGTACATATACGTATATATATATACATATATATATGTATGTGTGTGTGCATCCTTCATGGCAAGGACGATTGATGGCCGTTTGGGGCAATAAAAATGCAAAAAGGCACCATTCCGCATTCACAATAGACGTAACACAACGCGCCCAAAGAAGGGTTGGGACGGACGCGCCAAAAGCCAACTAAAGTGTCAGCGCACACACACGAAAGCGGAAGGTGATGGTGGTGTAATGTCCGGCAACCGAAGAGGTGGTAGCTCAATGAAATGATGTGGAAATGTCTATTCGGGGAGGGGGAGATAGAGCGAAAGACAGGACCTGTCCGTGTCAGACATTACAAGACAATTGTGTTCGTTCGCCACTTGTTTTCTCGATTGTTGGCATTGTTGTTATGTGGTTATTGTTTTCATTTTTGCCCAACTCAACTCTGTTCTATTCTGTTCTCTTCTGCTCAGTCGCTGCCTGCCCCCTGTTTGATCGTTCGTCAGCGGCCATTGTATGCGGTTTCATATTTCAATGGCCAATGGCTGTTGTTACTGGCGGCTGTCGCTGTTTTTTAGCTGCAAAAATTTTTGTTATGTAGTCCAAGTTTATACGTGTGTGTGTGCATTAGTTTTTTGTTAGTTCTACGAAAAATAAGCGCACCCAGTAAACAATGGTGGGTCGAAAATTGAAGTGCATTTTTAAAATTCGCTCTGCTAGTCCACTCCACTGATTTTCTTCGATAGAGGGAAATTTTTCATTGATTAAGGGAACGTATTTGAGTATTACTTGAAAAGTTATGAGAATCCCTTTATGAAACTTACAGGAATCACTGAGTATATGATAGTCTACGTTTTTATTAAAACAAACTAAGAAAAAAATCAGTGCGAGTGCTTGCAAAAAACGTTTTTTCAAGACACAAAGGCAATCGTTTTTTCAAACGGCTGCCGCCGTAGCCGAATGGGTTGGTGCTTGACTACCATTCGGAATTCACTGTATGTTCGAATCTCGGTGGAACACCAAAATTAAGAAAAACATTTTTCCGAGTGTATTTCTGCCATGAAAAAGCTCCTCATAAAAATATCTGCCGTTCGGAGTCGGCTTGAAACTGTAGGTCCCTCCATTTGTGGAGCAACATCAAGACGCACACCACAAATAGGAGGAGGAGCTCGGCCACTCACCCAAAAAGGGTGTACGCTCCAATTATATATATTATATATATATAAGTATATTTAAGGCTAGTTGTTTTTTTTTTTTTTTTTTTTGTTTTATTTTTTATTTTTTTTTTTTTTTTTTTTTTTTTTTTAGTTTTATTTATTTATCTCGTAATTTTAAAAATTAAATAAATCTCAAAATTATTAATTTTTTTTCAATTATCAATTTTTTTTCAATTATCAATTTTTTTTCAAAATTATTACTTTTTCTCAAAATTATTAATTCTTTCAAAATTATTACTTTTTCTCAAGATTATTAACTTTTACAAGATTATTAATTTTTGTTTTTAACATAAACAAATTGACGCGATTAGCAATGTTAATACTGATACCATCACAAAAATAAGAAAAACAAGCACACAAGAAGTGATATTATGCATAAAAACTCGAATTAAACATAAAAAAGCACCCGGATATGATATGCTGACAGGCAAAGCACTTACGGAGCTACCAATTGAGGCTTACCTATTTCTTAGAAACGTATTTAATGCAATGTTTCGCTTACAATACTTCCCAAAAGTATGGAAAGTCGCAGAAATCATTGCGCTACCAAAACCGGGTAAAAACCCAACAGCTTTAACTTCATATCGACCTATAAGCCTACTTCCGACTATATCTAAAATTGCAGAAAAACTTTTACATGACAGAATTACCCCAATACTTGACACGAAAAACATCATTCCAAATCATCAATTCGGTTTTCGAAAAAAACACTCAACTATCCAACAAATACATCGAGTTACACAAAAAATAATTTCAGACATGGAAAATAAACGATACTGCGTTGCTGTATTTTTGGACGTCGCAAAAGCTTTTGACAAAGTTTGGCACAAAGGCCTCTTGCATAAAATTAGGACAATATTACCACTCGACTATTATTTAATTATCAAGAGCTACCTTACTGACCGATGCTTCTACATTAAATACAATGACAAATACTCACATATACATCCAATAACAGCAGGAGTTCCTCAAGGCAGCGTTCTAGGGCCACTGCTATATGTCTTATTTACCTCTGACATACCACTCCCAGACGAAACTAATTCTACTATAGCAACATTCGCAGACGACACAATTTTATTGTCATCTGACAAAAACCTCTCCACCGCAACAACAAAATTACAGATGTACACCAACAATGTAAAGAAGTGGTTTGACAAATGGAGTTTAAAAATAAACGAGGATAAATCTGTACAAGTAATATTTACGACAAGAACAGAGATTGCTGCTATGCCGATTAAGCTCAACAATAAAAATATACAAATTGAAAAATCTGCAAAATATCTTGGAATCCATCTGGATTCAAAACTAACTTGGAAAGATCATATCAAAAAGAAAATAAAACAAATAAAGGAAAAATTTCGACAATTGCATTGGCTAATAGGCAGAAATTCTAAGCTCAATATTTCCAACAAACTTTTAATATACAAGGCGGTCATTAAACCAATCTGGACCTACGGACTTCAAGTGTGGGGAACTGCAAAAAGAACTCACATAAACAAAGTACAGCGACAACAATCAAAAATCTTACGTATAATAACAATGTCCGACAGGTACACAAAAAATGATGACATCCATACTACGTTCAATATACCATTAATCGACGAAGAAATAAAAACGATATCAACAAGGTATTTTAACGTAATAAACCAGCACAAAAATAGAGAAGTCAATACACTCTCACAACTTGAAAGAAGAACTTTACGACGTCTGAAGAGAAACCGACCAATTGACCTATTAAATTAAATATTAATTCTCGTATGCTAAAATAACTGTTCTATAATATATAAAATGTAATTCTTTTCCTATCGCTGTATTCGTCTTGGCACTGGCCAAGATGAAATATATTTAATAATTTTCCTAACTAATTGTTAAAAAATGTACTAGATGTCAGTATGACAGATGTATGATTAATGTAGGAATAATAAAAAACAAAAAAAAAAAAAAAAAAAATTTTTCACTTTACATCTTTTTATATTAAGTCCTGCCATAAATTCTGTTACAAGTTAAGTTCATTATAGATATGAAATTATAATAGTTTTTTTAGCGAAGAAAGTTTTATTTAATCATATAAATATTAAAAAAAAATTTAATTTTCATTCGAAATGGTCACCATTCGCTTTTACACAAGCCTTCAAACGGTTAGGCCATTCAGCTCTTGCAGCACGTACGGTTTCCATGGATATTAGCGTCGTTGCACGAGCAAAAGATTGTTTGAGACTTTCTAAACTTCAGATCTGGATTTCCAGACGGCCAATCTTCTACTTCTATGAACCCATTGTTTTCCCAGGAATATTGTTTTCCTCGTTACTGTGGTTTTTGTGCGAAAAGTTTGTGGACCAATAAAACTGCAGGACGATACGGTGAAGATGACCTTGCAAAGCTGAACGTGCAGCGATGGTAGGAAGTAGGGTTAGATAGAGGCGGGGGGCGAAAGGTTGTGAATGAAGCAATGATTCAACAAAGGCTGTAATGCCAAGAAGAAGAAGATGGGTGAGTTTTATCTTATAGGCTGGAGCAGAATCTTGATGGAAGATCCAACGCCCTCCATTGAAGATAGTACTGCTAAACTGCCTCACCACACATTCTAAAACATTCTCCTGGTACACTTTTGCCGCAGTCTTAACCCCCTCTTCGCATAAATGAAAAAATGTAACGCCGTTACAAGACACTTCCCTCCAAACCATTACGGAGGCTAGATGGTGGCCACGCTGAACCCTTGGAACTATCTTTTTTGCCTCTTTAGAAGTTTTAGCATAGATTTTGTCGTTTTGCTTTTTAAAAACTTCTTCAACAGTGACACTTTTCATTTAGCTGTGGTAAGAATATTTTCGCGGCCGTTGACCGCGTGGCACCGAGGAACCTGCTTGCATCTGTCGAGTCTAATTTTCTGCAACTGCGTTGTCGAAAGATGACCAGCTGAGCGACAGAATGTTTTCATGTGGAGATCATCTTTAATTAGTCGTGGACAAAAACAAAAACAACGAAACTTTTTTCTGCGAATTTGTTCTCACCGTTCGCATTGTAAAGTTTGTCACAGAATTTATGGCAAGTTAATGTACCTACACTGCCGGGCATAGCTGGATATTATTTTTAAATATTTACAATATTTTACGAGTTAAGGTTTTTTTGTTATTTATAAAAAGCAAATTATTGTTCATAAACCAAACCTATTCAAGTGAAATTTTCAAAGTTTATAAAAAATAAAAATAAAAAATAAAAAATCATTTAAATTTTAAACTTTGTAATCGAAATTTTCAAAAAATGTTTGGGGATACATCAACATGTATCATGAAATTTTAATAAAGCGAGTGGCCGAAAACTCGCTTTGATTTTTAATAATTTTTTTTTTTTTTTTTTTTTTTGCTGCAGGCTCTTGCGGTTTTTACTTTCTCATATAATAAGCTCAATTTACTATAAAAACTATGGTAAATTTTTTACTTTTTTTGCGCGTTTTCACACACAATTCGTTTTTATTTGACTAGAATTTCATGAGTCATTTACAGTAGCATGAAATGCCAGAAATTTTATGAGAATTCGGATTAAGAAGTTCAAAATTTTGGAGACATTTTTTTGGATTTTTCTAATTTTTGTTTGAAGTTTGAAAGCTTTGCCACACGAGATACCTAAAAAACTCGAATTAATGGTGTAATTTATGAAAGTGTGTGGCTTCTATTTGATTCCCGCTAGGTTTCTAAGAATTTTCCGATTTCTCTCACATTAATGTGTTTTCAGAAAATTAAATTAGAGGCTGTATCTAGGAATTCTAGTAAGAGCGCGGATGTTGTGGGGCCTTTTAAAATGTCATTTGCCGCAATGATCTTGCGTCAAATTGAGTCCAGGTGAGAAAAGAATTGAGTTGCATGAAAGTTCGTTGTAAATTTGGGCTCATAAAATCAGGAAACGTCTAAACAAGAAAAATCAAAAATATATCATCATCGCCATAGAGTGACAATTCTACTAAATCTGCTTGGTACCGCTTGTGTTATGATAAATGAAGTAGAATTTGGGGTATCATTCAGTTAGTAAATAAAATTGAATTTGAACCAATTCCTAAAAGTTTTACTAACTGGGCACAAGCAAATGATTGTCGTGGTTTTCCCAATGTGTGTGTGTGTGTGTGTATGTATGCATGTATATGTGTGTGGGAAAAGTTGACTATTCCATTCCAAATGATTGTGGCTAAAATTTGCGTGTCAAATGTCGGTAACTTTGTGCGATATTGATTGTGTTTTAATATAAACCACAGTTGTCAGGCAGTTTTTACCTGTTTTTCACTGTTCATATTTGTGTAGCAGTTGGTGTTTGTTTGCTATTTTTTGTTTTTTCTTTGTTTTGTAGGTGATTTTTTCAGTGATTTTACCGTCATTACTCAAGTTGTTTGTTGTTGGTCAATGCAGTCGTGCTGATTTGTGTAGCTGTCATTTATGTATGTATGTATGTCTGTATGCCGCTTGCTATCATCAGCATTGCAATTCTTTTTTTTTTTTTGTTGTTTTTTCTTTTCTAGTTCACTATTGCTGTTCGTATTTATTTCCGTTTCCGTTCTACTAGCAACGGTAGCCGAGCACACAACCACTCACTCACCACTTTTAACTACTCACCGCTCGCCAAGTTGACTTTTCTGTTACTTAATAAGAGTAGATAGCCTCGCTCGCTTTTCTCTCCCGCTCTTTTGTTTACAATTGTTGTTTTTTTGCGCAGCTATCGGGCAAATAGATACTCGTGCACATATCGACGCCGCAGCACCTCCTCACACATTTATTCGCTCCAGTTGTGAATTTAATTGGTTTGTGGCGGTAATTTTCCAACGTTTTGATTAATTCAAATAGTCGCAAGTTTTATTGCCTTGCTTTGCCGTGCCTCCTCCGTGATAAATGGGTTTTACGCTTCCAAGGAAGGCGGCGTTCGAGGTGCTTGGTGGCTCGTTTTCGTATTTATTTGCGTGCAAATGCGTGTAACGGCGTGATTGTGGAATCTAAACTGGGTGGGCATTATTTTGAAATGCTAATTCGATTGTGCGTAATTCCAAGTGTCCGCTTCCATCCGCTTGTGCCGCCTTTTATATTCACGTGGCATTACTTTGAGATATTCCCCTGTTCCTTACGTCATTCATTTACTGGTGTGTTTCTGTAAATGCGTCCGTTTTAAATTTGCTATCTTGTCAATGGAGTCAGTGCGTTAGTCTCGTGTAAATGAATTTGTTAGGGCGAGGAAGTGATTGTATTTGATAAAAATTATTTATTACGAAGTGTTAATTGTGACGGTGGAACTTAGGTCTGTTTTGAAGAGGAAATGGAATCATTTTGCATTAATTCAGAAAATAGTTTTAATGCGCACAATTTAAGGATAATCACGAGGATGAGCAACCCTTGCACAGCCTGATTTGAATGAAAAGTCTAGATGTCATATAAAATTATTTACCCACACTTGTGTTCACAATAATAGCAGTGTGATATGTTGCAAATTAAAACAAACAATTTTAATAAAAAATAATAAACATTTTTTTTTGCTTAATTTTTTTCTATGCAATCTTTTTATTTCATTTTTTTCGCGTTAAGCTAAAAAAAAATATTAAAATTTATTTTTAATACATTTTTTTACAAAATTTTTTCTATTTAACCTTTTTATCTTTATTTTTTATTTAATTTGTTTTTTATTTTTAGCTTAATATTTTTTACAATTTTTTTTCTATTTAATCCTATTATTTATTTATTTTTATAATTCTTTTTTATTTTTAATTTTTTTTTTCATTTTGTATCTTATTTATTTTTTTATTTTATTTTTAGTTATGCGATATGTTGCGAATTACAAACAAAAAATTTTAATTGTTTTTCAAAATTTTTTTCTATTTAATATCTTTATTTAGTTTTTTATTTAACTGGTTTCTTTTTTTATTTTTTTTTTTATTTATTTTGTAACTTATTTATTTTTTATTTTAATGTTTTTATTTAACTTTTGTTTGGTGGAGTACACTGTCTGAGATGGCTACCTTTTCCATATGCTTTACCCATAGAAAGTGGCCCGCCATCAGTCCAACCAGCTGCCAGCAGAGGGGACTGCTTAGAGACGGTAGAAACTGCGATAGTTGGTCGAACATGGCAGGTAGCATCAGTTGTGTCCAACTGCACCCTCTCTCAGCCTGCCAAGCTCGTTTGGTAACCCTTTTGCTAGCCGTGACTTTGATGGCTGCAGAATTGAGTGGCAAAACCGGCTCTGGGAGCAAGAAGTTGGCCTCAGAGACCATCTTACCTAAGGAGTCAGAGGTCTCGTTTCCCACGATACCCAGGTGTCCCGAGACCCATGTTAGCATCAGGCTGTTGTGTCTACCGACATAATTCAGCCTAGATTTACAGGACTCGACTACCCGTGATATGGTTTGGGGGCTGCCTAAGGCTATGAGCGCAGCTTGGCTGTCGCTGCAGACCCATATAGATGTGCCTCTCCATCGGTTTTCCACAACAATGTTCATCGCTTCGTGAACTGCATATACCTCCGCTTGAAACACAGATGCATGGATTCCAAGAGCAAAGTGCAGTTTTGTCCCGCTGGATTCCACGTAGACCCCAGAGCCGGAGCCATGCTCGGTCCTGGAGCCATCCGTGAAAATGCGAAAACAGTGTTGGGCTGGGCTCATTTTAAGAGTTTGACCCCAACTGAGCCTCTGGCAGCACTACACTGTGTCTCTTTTCAAGTACGAGTCTTGATGGCATGGAGTCAAGGGGCATGGAGAGAATCGTTGGATCGAAGTCCATGCCTTCTCTGTTTTCCAATGCCGGACAGGTTCCCATTGTGTTTCAGCCTGCAGATGGCCTTCAAAGCCTCTCCTTGGATGAAAGCATCAAGTGGTGGCAAACCAATCAGAGCATCTAATGCTGGGCCTGAAGTAGTCGGAAAAGCTCCGGTGCAACAGATGGCCACAGTGCGTTGTAGTCTCGATAAGGTCCTTCTGACTCCCATGAGAGAGAGTCTACTCATCCATACCACTGATGCATAGGTGATAATAGATCTTATCATAGTCGTATAGATCCATAGGAACTTGCTAGGAGAAAGACCCCACGTTTTCCCAAATACACCTTTGCACTGCCAGAAGGCAACTTTGGTTCATCACACGAGTGTTGGAACCTAACCCAGCTGGGAGGCCACTATTATGATGCCAGGGCTTCCCTATCCACCACCTGGGACGCGCCCGATGGGGGATCAGGTAACTCCACACGGGAAAATGCGATATGGTGCAAATTAAAGCAAAAAAAATTAATAAACCTTGTTTTAGGTTTTTTTTTTCTTTTTTACGATTTTTTTGTTTAATTTATTTTAATTTAAATTGGTTTTTATTTTTTTTTTTTAATTTAATTTCCTTTTTTTTGTGTCTTATTTATTATTTTAGTTTATTTGGAATTTTATTTATTATACTATTTTATTTTTAATTTTTTTAGCAATAAAGGTAACAACAAAAAAAAATTTAATTTTAATTTTTAACCAAAAGTAAAAACTAAATTTGAAATCCTAGGGGTACTTGGGAGGGCTTCGGTAGAGGAAAAGCGATGTCGTCTAAGAAAATGGAATTGCTGAGTCTACAGCTTCCCCAGATACCCAGAGATGATATCTCCAAAAGATCTGAACGCATGAAAGTTTGAACTTCACAGCAAGGTAAACTGGAGTACATCTGCATGGAAACCACAGGAGTATACCCTGCACTGGTACAGAAATGACTCGAAAACAGAGCCAATGGGTAGTTTACGCGAACATCTTTCAAGCGGAGGTGTACGTCAGCTAACTATGCGTAGCGATAAACTTAGTAAGAAATTTCCAGAATGGATGAATTGCCATTCTGAGCGACAATCGTGCCGCCTGAGGCTTTGTCATCCTCTGAAGTTAAGTCATCACTGGTCCTAAAGTGTATCGAGAAACTTAATTTGTTAGGAACGCACAATCGCATCCGGCAAATTTGGGTTTAAGGACTTAGGGGTATAACTGGGAACGAAGTAGCAGACGCGTTGGCCTCTTTACTAATAGGACCCAAGCTCTTCCTTGCTATGGGGAAGCTGAGGATCATTCCTAGCAGATCTATTTTTGTCTTTACCTCTTCCATTAATCTCCTGTTTTACGTGCTGAGAAAAACCAAAAAATATACTGCCGGTGGACAGACGAAATGTAGTGCAGAGAGGACGATAGACCCCTAGCACGTATTTTGCAATCTACATGTAATGCGGCGGTGGCTATTGACCCCAGTACATGCCAAATTCTATTTACGAAAAGATAATCGCTACTGCGCGTACAAGAGGTTTGCAACCAAT
The DNA here is from genome assembly GCA_037575425.1 of Anastrepha fraterculus. Lineage (NCBI taxonomy): Eukaryota > Metazoa > Arthropoda > Insecta > Diptera > Tephritidae > Anastrepha > Anastrepha fraterculus. The sequence continues at coordinate 200,043 of JAYXIM010054984.1, forward strand.
TATTTTCTTATTTTCAATGCTAGCAACTGGTAATTTTAAGTTGGATGTGTTCTACTAAGTGTTCAACGCACACAAATGCATCCAAGATCAGTTCCATAAAAAAAAAGAAAAACAAAAAAATTGATTTCTCTAAACCTGTGTTATTTATGCAAGTGTTACGAATATACATTTTGGCTTAAAATTGGCCGAAGAAGGGAGTGATTTTACCAACTCTTCCACGACTGGCATCTATAAAAAAAGTATGGTTTACATAAGCACTTCCCTGTGCCTTGCTGGACTATAACTTTGAGCTACAAAAATTCTCTACTCATGAGGTACTTTGCCTCAGTCAAAAAATCTAAATTTGCTGTATTGTGTTATTAAACTTTAAAGCTCAAAGAATGTTTGTTAATTTTTTTATGAAATTCTTTTTTTTTTTTGTAAGCCTCATCATAGGGCTCTTCATTTTTCTCACAATTTAATTTCAAGTATCCCAACTGTGTTCGTTTGTTTTAATTTAGATTAAATTTAACATTATTAGTATATGTTTTGTCTTCGTTTACCGCATTCCACTATCGCTCTTTTTGGCTGTACTTTTAATTAATATTTTATTTAAACATGTTGCCATGCAAATTTTATGTCCAATTAAGTATATAATGCCAGCATCACTTTCGTGTATACATACAAACTTGAACGCTCCCTTAGTGGCATGGCAATGCCAGTTGGTTGGCTCACATGAACACAGCTCCCATTCAACTCAAACTCAGCTCAACGGTGCCAACATCGAGGCTGCTGCTGTGCTACTGCTGCTACTTGCCGAAAAATTGCGGCCAACATTATTGTTACACTTTTTAATTTGTTAAAATTTTTTATGCACTCTTTTGGCTGCAGTGGCATTGTGACGCGAAACGAACCGGTCGCTCCGCTAACAATGCCACGCCAGCACATTGTAATATATTTTAGCGTGGCTTATTGTGCGCACATTTTTCGTTTCAGCCTGTGTTGCTGTAAGCGCAGTGCTGTTTTATGTATGTATGTATGTGTGTGTTAGGTATACTTCATACGCCCAGCAGTCGAACCTACTAATTCTGAGCTTCATACCTTTTCGCCAGTACTAGGTACCAGTGAACTTGGCATGCATCAGTAGTCCCAACCCAGGATACTCGCAATGCTTTCGATAGGCGCATTTCACAGTTTTTTTCCTTCGCCACCGTAGATATACAAGTAGGTAGAAAATACATGCGAAGGGGACAATCGCCACCTCTGCATTACATTTCGTTCATCTTTCGTTAGAACCTTTGGATATAGCTAAGTTAATATTATAGGTAGTAATTATTAACAATTAAAGGTGTAAAGAAAACGCCTTTAACTTATACAAATTCAAATTATTATTTTTTTTTTTTGTAATATAAATATTTTTAAAAATCCTTTTCTTTTGGTTGGATTCTAGGAAAAAAAAATATGCACTTGTGAAATGGCATTGTAGACGAAAAATTTTTGTACTAAATACTTTTTTTTTGATTCGTTATACTCACTTCATAACCTTGCATTTTTGGAGCATTAAAGATTTCTTCTTGTTGTTGAAGGCCTTTGACATAAAATGATTAGAATTTTAATGAAAATTTCCGCAATAAATAGACACTTACCTTTGAACTAATTCTGTGAAACGGATACTGAAAATTCAGAACACATCCTTTGTAAATGTCCTTCACTAGGCACAAAACGACTACTCCACCGTATTATCGTGCCTCCATATAAATGATGGAACAATAAACCCCAGAGTGTACTAAAACTAAAAAAAAGGCTTAAAATAAAGGATATCTCAGCTAAAGGCCTGCACAATAGATCTCTTTTGGTCGCAGTGCGCAGAACCCTAATATTAATACCCTTGAACCATATTCGCGTTGTCTGCAACATTGCAATGTTATAGCTTCACTGCACACAGAAGAAATGAAAAATATGCGAAGAAAAGCCCATGAGTTCTTCTTTGCCTGCAACTTCACGTACTTTAAATTCAGTAAACATAAATTTTAAAACACAATTTAGATGCAGGCACAAATAAATCGTAATGGTTGCCGGGTATTTCATTGCAATGTTTTCGAATCTATTTTTTTTTTCTTTCCTCTTGCATTATTGCCCTGTTTTACGTGCATAGGGCAAGAAAAATATACTGCCGGTGTACAGACGCAATGTAGTGCAAAGAGGGCGATAGACTCCTTCCACGTATTTTGCAATCTACATGTAATGCGGCGGTGGCGATTGACCCCACCACATGCCAAATTCTATTTACGAAAAGATAATCGCTACTGCGCGTATAAGAGTTCTCCTACCAATTATTTTCAATGCTAGAAACTACTAAATTTTATCGAGGTTGCGTTCTACGAAATGTCAATTGTTAGCACTAATCAGCCTCTGCATCAGCATTAGAGCTGATTCTAAAATTAGTAAGCCCATATATAAATGTTGCACCAGTCATTGAATTAGTAAATTTATACACCAGTGTGACACCGGGTGTTTTTTTTTAACTGCATGAGAACTATCGACATCGATAACTATGATTTGACGAGCTGATAATGGCAAAATGTATTGATATTTCTGAACAGAAGGTTGGCAAGTCATCATGAATCGTTTAACGCCAGACCAACGCTTTCGAATTAAGGAAATTTACTTTAAAAAATATAAAAAAAAATGTGTTCGCGAAGTTCATAGAGCGCTGGCGGCATCATCGGCCCTTATTTTTGGCTCGGCCCCTGCTGCTGATTGGTCTTCCAAAAAAAGGTATATCGCTTACGACACGTATTCCGGGGCTTACAGGTGTCAGAAATCAAAAAGACAAAAAGGTTCTTGTTCAGTGTGAATGTCGTTATCGTGTGAACTGCGATCTTGAAAAAAAAAAAATTACAAAATGGCAGATGTTCAAAGATGAAAAACCGTTTTTCGGCACTTTTTCTTGACTGTAAAGGTCCCAAAAACTACTACAAATTTTTTTTTCTGAAAAATAAATTCGTAGAATTAATGCCGTTATTTTTTTCCGAAAAATATTTTTACGATAACGACATCAATTCACCGTCATTTAAGTTTTATCTCATCAAAATCGGTTCATCTGTGTACATTGTCCATGTGAAGACCATTGTTTGAAGGCTGACAACTTTTTGAACGTACCTCGTATGGCCCAAAAAAAAATTTCATTTATTAACAATGGCTCACAAAATAAACTACTGAAAACAAAAATAAAAAAATCTTTTTTGGTTTCCGTTTTACACGTTTTTAAAAAAACACCCAAAAAGCACCATTTCAAGTGAGGCAAGGACCTTGAAAAAACACCCGATTCTAATTAAAGAACTAAAGGGTTTTCCTATAACAGGTGTTAGGTGTTAAACAGGAGAGATGATTAACGATTTTTTATGGCCGGAATTGGATGGTATTGATCTGGACAACGTTTATTTTCAATAAGACGGCGCTAAGTGCCACACAAGCAACGAAATCATTGCTCTTTTACGGGAAAAGTTTGCGGACCGTGTTATCTCTCGAAGAGGTGATCACAATTGGCCACCGAGATCTTGTGATTTAACACCTTGAGACTATTTTCTTTGGGGCCACGTGAAAGAGAAGGTCTACCTGTATGCCAACAACCCAGGGTCGATTCAAGACCTCAAAGATGGAATTCGTGAGGCTATCGAGGACATAGGGCAGCCAATTTGCAATTCGGTCATGGAAAATTTCATGAAAAGGATATTTTCCTGTAAGCGTGATGTAATTTGCTTGATGTTATTTTCCATTATTAACGGTAAACCTTCCCCTTTATAATGAAATATACATACGATCATTTATATTAAAAAATAGCATTTTTCTTTGAATATCAAAACTAACACCTCTTATTGGAAAACCCTTTAGTTCAAAGCAGGCAAAAAGGTTTATTATTCATATATCTTTATTACGTAACATTTGAAAAATTCTTAGAAAAACAATTTTGCTTCGTATGCACCTCTAATTATACACTTTCCAACTGGTACATTTCGGGTCACTCTGCAACTAGTATGACTTCTTCCATTAAATATCACTTCATGAACTAGCATATTTGCTGTGTAGTTGGCTTTTCAATTCAGCGTATCTGTGTATGTGTGTGTTACTGCAAACTCCTTTGTATTATGCGCGTTTGGTCTTACGGTACACAGAGCGCGCGTGTTGTTCGGTTTCATACCAGCAGCTCAGCAGTAAAACTTATTTACATACAAACACTTTAGTATTAAGGGATATTATGCCACAGTGTTTTTGTTGCAGAGGCATACAATTACACTAACTCAAAAATAAATACTTCCATTTGCATAAATATGCCAGTCGTTTTGTGCGGTCACTGCTTGCTTGTTTACAAACCTTTTCCGCGTCACCTAATTTCGCAATAGATTGCGAGCTTCTAAAAATGTCCCCACTGACCTCCATCACCATGCAAGCCATGGATTTTCGAAATTAAGCACATTATTTTGATGGCTTTCAAAATGTTGATAAGTCTGTCAGAGTCCAATCGCTCTGACAAAATGACAAGCCAGCCTGTCTTCTTTCGGGTTATTGCTTTGCTTCATAATCTGGTTTTTTATTGTTTTTCGCTTTGTGGTTGCTACTTTTGCTATTATTTGCAACTAATCCCAGCAGCATTAGCGTGCATTTTAAATGGACGCATTTTGTTGGCGAAATTATTCCAGCTAATTACAGTTTTATTTTCTTCAGTCTTCTTTGGCTGTCAGCGCGTAAATTAAAAATTTTAATTAGGTAAATATCTCCGAAAAAATAAAAAAAAAATCTATAATAATTTAAGTTAAATTTTGGTTTCTGCAGATAGATAATGAAGTTGATAGTGTGCAATGAAAATGCCAAGCACGTCAACTACGCAGGGAATGCGCCAAGCGCACCGTCGTGCCCAAGCAGAGAGTTTTCTCCCGCCGAACTGCGTAAACTGAATCTTTGATGATGAAAATGCACAAGTAAATTAATCGAATTTTTTAATTAACATGCATATGAAGGACACTTAACGTGCATGTGTGGGTGTGTGTGAACATTGACTTCACATATTTTCTGTTACCAATTGGTTCGTTAGCTTGCAACGTGTACATTTCACTATGCAGCTAATGGACTTTAAAATGCTACATCCCGCCGGTGCGGTGATAAAGTAAAGAGCGAATGAAGCTGAGTGATACAGTTCCTGGCAATGCTGCGCTGCTGTAAATTGGCTGATGCTAAAAATGGCAACACTTGAATTTGATAAATTTTCCATTAAAATGTTGAAGTGAGTTGTGTTTAAATGAGACAGGATATTTATTTATATATTTTGTAATATTTTATAAATTACTTTCCAACCTGTAATCTTCTTTTTCTTATATTAGGTGCGCAACTAATTTCTCGCTGTTTTTTTTTTTTGATGAAAATACAATTTTATTCTGAAAAAATGGTCACAAGTGAATCATTGAAAGTATTACCCATTGCTGGCTACCACTTTTTCCCATCTTTCTGGTAGATCTCGTATACCGTCGCGGTAAAACTGTGCATCTTTTGAGGCTATCCACGGATCAAGCCATTTTTTGATGTCTTCATATGAATGGAACTGCTGGTCAGCTAGACGATGTGCCATCAATCGGAACAGGTGATAATCGGACGGCGCAATATCTGGAGAATATGGCGGGTGAGGTAGGATTTTCCATTTCAGTGTTTCCAAGTAGGTTTTAACGGGTTTGGCAACGTGAGACCGAGCGTTGTCATGCTGTATATTCACTATGCCTCTCTGCGTATTGCGGACGCTTCTTACGCAGTATTTGGCTCAATCGGATCAGTTAAGGTCGATACCGATCCCCAGTGATGGTTTCACTTGGTTTTGACAGTTCATAATAACATCAACAACAACTTTTTCAGAGGCGAAAAAACGACGTTCAACATCTCTTGGCTTTAACTCATAAGGAACCCAAATCCCCTGTTTGTGAATTATTCCCAAAGCATGCAATCGCTTGGAAAAGGATTGGCGGGTATTAGTATTAGGAGTACTGAAGCAAGTCCTTCTTGCGTTTGACATGGATCCTCATTGAGCAATGCCTCCAATTCAGCGTCTTCGGAGGTTTTTGGCCTTCTTTCACCCGGACGGGCGGACGGTCATCAACATTAAAATCGCCATCTTTGAAGTGATGGAACCAATCTCGGCACGTTGTTTCACCTCCATAAACTTTTTGTAGCTCTCAATGCGCTTCAGCCGCCGTTTTTTCGAATCAAAGAGGAAAGTCAACACTTCCCGCAAATGATGATTATTCGGCACAAAATCAGATATTTTCACAAAACGAAAAGTATGATACCAAAACCAAGTCACTAATGTGTCAAGGCAGTTTGTTTACCATATGTCTAAGCTTGGTTTATGACGTTTAGGTTATGCTAGAATCGACTAGCACACACTGCTGGCGGCATCTATTGACAAACAGCGGGAGCTTAGTAGATCACCTAATATTATTTAAAAATGGCAACAAATACATTTTTTCCAAAAATTCTTAGCAAGAAAATGATTAAATTAAAGTAAATTTTCTTCTAAAAAATAAAAACAAAAAATTTATAAAAATGCTAAGAAAAATCGAGACACTTAAAAAATTATGAACAAAAAATTTCAGCGGGGCACAGTCCCAGCTGCTAATAAAAAAATCTGAAATGGGATGTTTTTCAAAAACAAAATTTTTTCAAAAAGCTTTAAACTTTTTTTTACACTTTTTTATTTTTTAGGGAATAAAAGTAGGAAACAAATACACAATAAATTTCGTCATTTAAACTTTGAATTTTTGTTTTACAATTTTTTTTTTTTAATATTTTAGAAAAAATATTTTTGTACAAAACTTAAATTTTTTAATCATTTTTTTAGAAATTTTTTTAAATGTAAAAATGGCAACAAATAAATTTCGCCATTTAAATGGATTTGTTAAAAAACAGTTTGAAACCCAAAAATGTAAACTCTTCTTGATAAAGTCTTGCGTTTTGGTTACCTTTCACATAGCTTTTCGTTCGATACCTTACCGGCTCGCATTTGCTGAAATTGCACTACAATTAAGAAAAAACCCTAGCCGCCCCACTAATCAGCTTTTCCCAGCCGGAACCGCGTGGGTTGGTGACATAAATTCATTGAATGCACTTCATAACAATTCTGCTCAGATTTACTGTCGTTGGTGTCAATCAGATTTCTGTTAGCAGCGTTACGCGCTTGCTTCCAAACTTTTTTGTTTCGCTTTAAGCATTAACCGGCATTGGGTTTCGAGTTTGCCATGCACTCGTACATACTTTATATGTATGTGTGCGCACACCCACGTCATAAGTGGCAGGTGATGTGATAAAGTGCTGCCGGCAAAATGCAGAAAAAATAAAAAAAAATTGTATGCATGTGGAGTAGCAACACTGGCAGAAACAACGACACGCCCTCGATCTCAATCACTCGAAATTTCATGCACCAATTTGATGAAGGCGCTCGATGATATCGAACTATTCGCTTGCCAGTCTAACTTGAGGGAGCTACTGTATTGAGCATCGCTTTTGGTATATGTGGAGTTCTTAGTTTGAGCCGTGGAGCAGCAGTAATTGGGCATCAAGCAAAAAGTATTTCTTGTGATAGCGGCTGAGTTGGCAAATAAATTGCTATATCACATGGGAGCGACGACAATGCATCCATAGACGGGGTGGGTGCCTGATTGATTGGAGTGGGGGCGTCTTTGGCCCAGTTTTTTCTTTGATGTTAACGTAAACGCCACTTCGGTTTCAAAGCCATAACTACGGACCGATTGTGAGTTGAAATTGAAGATATTAGCTGGGTGGATATTTGGTTTAATCGCTATTTGGTTTTAAATTGTTTTTGAACAAATCCATTCAAATCACCAAATTTATTGTGAAAAATTTTATATTAGTCTCCTGTTTTACGTGCAGAGAGAAACAAAAATAGACTGCCGGTGGACAGATGATAAGTAGTGCAGAGAGGACGATGTACCCCTAGCACGTATTTTGCTATCTACATGTAATGCGGTGGTGGCGATCGACCCTGGCACATGCCAAATTCTATTTGCGAAAAGACAATCGCTACTGCACGTACAAGAGGTTTGCTACCAATTATTTTCAATGCTAGAAACTAGTAAATTTTAAAGAGGCTGCATTCTATGAAATGTCAATTGTTAGAATTCGTCAGCCTCTGCATCAGCATTAGACCTGATTCTAAAATTCGTAAGCCCATATATCAATGTTGCACCAGTCATTGAACTAGTATGTTTATACACCTGTGTTACATCGGGTACTTTATTAGTTGCATAAGAACTATGGATATCGATAACTATGGTTTGACTTCTGGGAATGGTCCACTCTGTTCAGTAAAGTTGGCAAGTCATCATAAATCGTTTAAGGCCAGAACAACGGTTCCAAATCGTGGAAATTTACTTTGAAAAAAAAAAAAAAAAAAATCTATTCGCGAAGTTCATAGAGCGGTGGCGGCATCATAGGTCCTTATTTTTTTTTAAATGAGGAGGGAGCTGCCGTTACGGTGAATGGCGAGCTCTATCGAGCCATGCGGACTGAATTTTTGTTTTCAAAAATTAATCAGTTAAGCACCAACGAACGACAGCGCGCTTAATCGATATATTGCAATATTCAAGCTACCATTTTCCCCTTACGGTGAGTTTATTGGATTTAAGTTCTTCTCAAGTTCTGAAAAAACACGCGATATGTGTATACAGGATGCGGCACTCAAAGTGTAACCAATTAAAAAGTCCATAAATTTAGTTTCAAAAATTAATTTTATTCAATTCAAATTAAAAAATGTTAGAAAATAATTCCAAATTAAGAATGAATTTACTTTTGCTCGAAACGACCACCTTTTGCTTTGACTATGGCGTTGAGACGGCCCGGAAACGAATCGCAAGCAGCCCGAATGTGACATGCAGGTATTTTGGGCCACTCGCGAAGAATGGCTTTTTTCAGCGTCTCGAGACTGGTGAATCTTTTAGTTCGGACCTTGCTCTCTCAGAGAATAGTCCATCAATTTCGATTCTGCTGAACTTGAGCGCCATTGTGTGGACGTTATGTAGTTCGGAACGTTGTTTTTTTAGCCATTCTTGGTCCACTTTGAGCTTTGTGAGATGGTGCCGAGTCCTATTGAAACGCCAATGGTCTGCCACCGAAATGTTTGTCTGTCCACGGCTTCAAAGCAACCTCCAGCATACTTTCCCGAAAATATTTCGCATTTGCCTTGACGATGAAAACGATTGGAGACCGCCAATCTGCGGTTACAGCGGCCCAAACGATTATCTGTGGCGGGTGCTGCCTCCTGGTGGCCAATCGATGACTCACATTCTCGTATAAACGGTCGGTTCAATAAACCCTATCGTTTTGGGAGTTTACGAATTGCTCAATTTGAAAACTTTCCTCATCAGAAAACACAATGTTCGGGAATTCACCGTTTCGTCCAAGCGAAGCAACTCCTTCGCTCTCTTAAGTTTGACTGGTTGCTGCTTTGGTGTGAGATCATGCGCCTTTTGGATCTTGTAAGGCTTGACTTTGAGATCATTGTTCAATATGCGGCGGCTGCTACGGTTAGATATTTTCAGTTCTTTCGCTATTTGATTGGCTTTTCGGCAGGGATTTCGCTCAAGTCGCTTCTTCACTGTTTGAACCATTTCGCGTGACGTTGCACTCTTTTGGAGATCACCTCCATGACGTTTCGCGATGCTACCAGTATCATTGTAACGAGTAATGGCGCGATAAACAAAACCTTTATTTACTTTAAGGTGCTCGAGCTCACGAACAATCGCTGGTTGTGGTTTTCCAGTAACACTTTTACGTTTGAAGTCCATTACTGATTTTCGTTTTTCGCGTTTACTCTTGACAAAATACTCCCAGGCGCTTGTAAACAATACTCTGGACTGAAGCGGTCTGAAGTTCGTTACTCTTCGTGTGCCGGAGCCTGTATAAGGCGTGATTTGGGAACCACAAATATTTGCGGAATTAGAATGGTTTTTTGGAATAAGAGAAGCAATAATACAGCGAGGTATAAAGAACATTTCCCGAAAACGCCGTGTAAAAACTTCACCATTTGAATTAAAAGCAAGCAAGGCAAGGCGAATCAGAGAATGTCGTGGGGTTCTTTCAAATAAAAAACGCATTCGTTATGGTTTTTGCTGTTAGATGCCTGGAAACATTCTGCATTGCATACACATCTAATTCGTAATTTTGCAACTGGTACAATTCTAGTCACTCTCGAACTAGTATGACTGTTAGTTGGTCAATGGCCTGTCTTTGCATCTGCGGGGCCCTTAGGACTACACCCACAGAGGCACTAAATATTATGCTTAACCTATTACCAATAGAGCAACTCGGCAAGCAAACAGCTGCCAAAGCAGCTCTCAGACTAAGAGAAATCGGTCTACTCAGAACGATCCAGAGAGGACACTTTTCAATTTTAGAAAAATCCCCCTGCATTCTTGGTACAACGGATTTCTGTAAGACCAAGGATATGAACTTAAATACATCCTTCGTCACAGTATTTCCTTCCAATTAAAAATGGGATAACGGGCTTATTATTAGAAAAAAATGATATAAACATCTATACAGATGGCTCAACACTAGACAACAGAGTAGGTGGAGGGGCTTACTCCGATAAAATCGCAGTTAGCCAATCATTTCGCCTACCTGATCATTGCAGTGCATTTCAGGCGAAAGTCATTGCCATAAAAGAGGGGCTTACGGTAATAAAAACGAGAGTATTATCCAGAAATGAAGTCTTCATATACTCGGACGGTCAAGCGGCAATAAAAGCGCTAGAATCAAAAACACACTCGTCAAAAACAGTCATAGAATGTTTTAACTTTCTAAGTGACGTATCTCAATACTACAAAGTGCACCTTATTTGGGTGCCAGGCCACAGAAATATAGCAGGGAACTGCAGGCAGATGAACCTGCTCGAATCGGTACAACGCTTGATCATCCAAGTGGATAAAACGCTGATACCTATGCCTATCGCCACTTGTAAACTACTTACAGGTGGGAAACTATCAACATGGTAAATACAATTTGGCAAAACCTCACTACATGCGAACTAAGCAGACAGACATGACCGAAATCGAACAACGGTCGCGCAAAAAGCTTGTTAAGATTTAACAGAGAAGCTACCATATAAGAAAAATGATAGGGGTATTAACTGGTCATTGTTTAATAGGCAGCCACGCTAGAAGGTTAGAACTCCCGTACTTCGATTTTTGTAGAAACTGGCTTAACACAGAAGAAGAGAAACCCGTCAGACACTTTTTATGTGAGTGTGAAGGCTTAGCTATAAAGAGGCTCCGCACTCTTGGTAATGGTAATGGTAATGGTTGTACGGGTTCGGCTAAGGGCTTTATGCACAGTGACCAGATTGATCTATATATTGTGAGCCCCTAATTACTTTATTATTATTATTTAGTATACCGAAGAATCGAACCAGCTCCTTAAGAGAGAGCAATTGCAGGCCTTCCTTCTCTAGTAGGTGCGAGCCCTTACCAATTGATGATTAAGTGTTCCATATACTCCCCTTCATCACAGCAGATACGCACACTTGATACGGCATTATTAACTGATGTAGCGGACATAGCGCATCTAAAACTAATGAAGCTTTGCTTGTATATTAAAGCTACCGGATGGTTTGAAAAGGAACCCATAGTGTAAGAATAAGTTCCAGTGATCACAATGGACCTACGAAAGGTCTAAGTGTGTCATTGCGATAGTCACCCTACTTACAGGGTTTGATTGAAAAGTAATGAGCCTCATTTTTGTAAGCAGTTTTATTAAACTTTTTGGTTTATACAACTAATATTCTTCAAAATAGGACCCTTGGGCGTCAATACACCGCTGGTAGCGGTCCTTCCACTGCAGGAAACTGTCACAGTTTTTTGGATCGCCTCGATGGAGTCGAAACGCCTCCCCTTCAGCTTTCTTTTCAGGCGCGAGAACAGAAAGAAGTCCGGAGGGTACAGGTCTGGGCTGTAGAGAGGATGGAAAAGCACCGGAACGCCCATCTTGGCTAATGCAGAGGTGCAGAGGATGGCGGTGTGCGCCGGCGCATTGTCGTGATGAAGAGTCCAATTGTTGACGAGATCGGTAAGATAAATTTAACTCTTCACTGATCTCGCGTAGACTAGCACGACGGCCAATGTTCAAAAATTTTCGAACCCGGTTCACATCTTTGCGTCGTCGAAGGCCTTCCAGATCGCTGTTCGTCTTCGACGTCCTCCCGGCCTTCCTTGAACGACTTGTGCCACCGTTTTACCTGGGCACTGGACAGAGATGGGCCCCGTAAGCCTCCTTGAGTAGCCCAATGGTTTCGGTACTCGTTTTGTTTAGCTTTACGCAAAATTTGATCGAGTAACGTTGCTTCAACGATCGCTGCATTTTCGCCACTGCAAATACCTAACAAACTTTTAAAACCGCTTTCACGCGCGGAGCGATGTTGACTGCACTGCTGTTGCCAGCGAACTGGGACCGGTTTCTAGTGGAAGGGGAAGCCGACTCGGTTGATCGCTTGGCAGACGCTCCGCGCGGGAAGGCTCATTACTTTTCAGTGAAACCCTGTACTACTTACGTACCTAGTTAGTTGGTGGATAGTTGAAGAAAGATATATAATAATATTTGCTGTGTAATTTGACTTTTTACTGCAGGCTACCTATAGTTGCCACTTGCACTCACTCCTTTACAGCTTCCACTCCTGCGCAGCTTCCATCCACCCCTCTCATCCACTACAACGAACGACTGTACACTTTTCGATGCCGCTGTCTGTTACTTATTGCATTGAAACAGCTGTAGCCAGCGCCACGCATAAGGAGATTACATCCTGAGTGCCACTGCCGGCGTCCAAATTTTGTTACATAATCCTCCCGTTTGCGATCTACCTCATTGGCTTGGCCGTTCGTCCATGGTTCGCCAGTCAAAATGTCGCTCTGCTAAATGGCCGTAATGACGACAAACGATGCACACTCTTAAGTACCGTAATTCATATCTACCGTAATAGGTGCGCGTATATGTGCGTAAGCGTGTGTGAGTGAACGCATGAAGCGCCGACAAGCCCTTACTGACATCGCCACTTTTTTTGTTTTTGCTGTGTTTATGTTAGACTGTGCGTCGTTTGCGGTTCCGGTTCGTGTTTCGGTGGGAGCTATCGTCTTTAATGCCATACTTCCGTTTGATTTATGAATGGCAACGGCACGATGATGCTGCTGCTGCTGCGGCTCTCTTCAACCACTAGCCGTAGTCGTTGCTAGTTCCAATTCCACGCACTGCCACACACATTTTGGAATGCATACATACACACGCACACACACTCATTTTGGAATACATACACATACACAGACATTCACATATGGAATTTGCCGCAAATATATATCCCTTACGCGTCGGCTTCGTTTCTGTGCCGGTTTGTGGTTGTGTGGGTAGCGCATGGTCGTGCAATATGAATGCAGATAAACACATACATACTCGTGCGTGTACATGTGTGTATGTGTGGTGGATGTTCGTGCACTCGTGACTTTCACGTAGAGAGCAAGTGCCATTTTTACGTATTACCTCCTATTTCCGCCTCCGGCTATTTGTTGTAACTGCTGTCAGTAGCCGCGAGCCAAGTTTTTTTTTTGTTTTTTTTTTTCACTTATTTTGCTTTAAGGGTTTTGTGGTTTTTCCGCATTGCGACTGCTGTATTTAATGTCCCTTTTTAGAGCTCAATTCTATGTACACTTAAGTTTATGTGTGTGTATATGTGTAGGTGCTTGTGTATGTATGCGTACTTATATATTTATTATAAATTTTACTGCATGAAAGTGAAATCTCTAGGCATAAAATCGATAGTGAATGTAAGCCGGCAAATCCCTGTCAATCTGAAATGAATACAAAATGAGTTTGAAACTTAAAGAGAATTTCTCTATTATGAGCTGGTTCATTGAAAATTAGTTAATAATCCCTTTTGCGGCTTTGATGCGTGCCCACAGAAGTATTGAGGGGAGAAATACAAGGTGGCGCAAAATTAATTATACTATTTGGTTTTTGAATAACTTTTTTACCAAATAAAAAAAAATTACTTTTAGTGATGGCGCTTATTTTAGTGTATTTTTTGTTGTATGAAATACAAGGTGGCTCAAAATTAATCATCCAATTTTTTTTTTTTTTAAAAAAATTTTTACGAAATATCAAAAACAAAAAAAGAATTTGAGTGATGGCGCTGGATTGTGTGTATTTTTTTCTTTGAAATACAAGGAGGCGCAAAATTAATCATCCAATTTTTTTTAATAAAATTTTTACGAAATACCACAAATTATGATTTTGAGTGTTGGCGCTTGTTTTAGTGTATTTTTTTCTATGAAATACAAGGTGGCGCAAAATTAGCCATCCAATTTTTTTTAATAAAATTTTTACGAAATATCAAAAACAAAAAATTATTTTGAGTGATGGCGCTGGATTGTGTGTATTTTTTCTTTGTAATAAAAGGAGGCGCAAAATTAATCATCCAATTTGGCTTCTGAATAACTTGTTTACCAAATAAAAAAAAATTATTTTGAGTTATGAAAATTTTTATTTCCATATATACTGCAGCTGTCTAGTTCTTTCTCTTCTTGATTGGCGCGATAAGCGCTTACGCGGTTTTGGCCGAGTTTAACAAAGCGCCCCAGTCGTCTCTTTCTCGTGCTAACTGGCGCCAATTGGACACACCAAGTGAAGCGAAGTCCTTCTCCACCTGATCTTTCCAACCCAGAGGAGATCTTCCTCTTGCTCAGCTACCGCCAGGTGGTACCTCATCGAATACTTTCAGAGCCCGAGCGTTTGGAGCCGAATGGGTTGATGCGTGACTCCCGTACAGAATTCAGCGAGAACGCAGTTTCGAATCTCGATAATGGACCAAAATGAAGAAAAAGTTTTTTCTAATAGCGGTCGCCCCTCGGCAAACAATGACAAGCCTCCGAGTGTATTTCTGCCATGAAAACGCTCCTCATAAAAAGAAAATATCTGCCGTTCGGAGTCGGCTTGAAACTGCATTTGTGGAACAAAATCGAGACGCACACCACAAATAGGAGCTCGGCCAAACATCCAAAAAGGGGGTCTGCGCCAATTATATATATATACAATATATATAAGCTTCTGCGCCATACGTTAGGACGGGCATTATGACGTTTTTACTTTGGGTAATTCCTGAGTTCAAAATTTTTTTGAATTCAAAGATTTTGGTTTCGAAATATAAATGTTTGATTAATCCTGCCAGCCAAAATATACAAGAAGATTATAATAAATTTATTTTTTTAATTTTAATTTATATTTTAATAATTTAATTTTCCAACTTCAATTTTTTACTCATTTACGCATTTTTCTCACATCTGGAGGCATTTATTATGAGAAATTGTTCCTGCATCGCGCAGCTCTGACCACTTTTTCTCTGCTTTTACTTTATTTATAGAAAGCAAACCCTTTTTTTAACATAATATTGTCTTCGATAACATTTTCGCTTTTACAATAACAATTTTTCAGTATTCTGTACAAAATCTATGAAAAAGTGTGTTGCTCCATATAACATAACTGGACAACTTTACATGCTTGAGGCATATCTAAGTATAAATTTTTCAAATGAAAACAGTCTTTTTTTCATTTGGAGTTTAACATTTAAAATTTTTCTCTAGTATATTTTTGGCCCCCTACCATACATGGCTTGCTTAGCATAGTTGACTGAAAACCAAAAATTGCCAAACATTTAGCATTCGAAGAGCACTACGAAGGTAAATTAAAGCTACTTTTAGTATAGTTTGTGGCTATTGATTAACACGGACTTAAAAATAAATGAAACCAAAACTAAAGCGCTTTTTGCAACTTCCTCGGCCTATGTCAGACACAATGTGGGTCAATTACTCAAAATCGGTGACTATGGTTTCGAAGTAGTGAAGGAATTTAAGTACCTGAGAGTAACCATTAATCATGGCAACTAAATTTCTGCAGAACTTACTCACAGAATTCTTATGACGAACCGCTGCTATTTCCCTTTGTGCAATCACCTAAAGAGGCTCAAGAAGGCAACTTCTAAATAGGAGCTGGAAGATTTCACTTTACCGCACAATTATTATTCCCAATCAATTATTAAGGATCATTCAGAGACGAGGATAAGCAAAAGCTGCTGATCTGGGAAAGGAGAGTTCTGTGAAAAATCAGTAGTGTTCCGTGAAAATTAAAAGCGAATGACGGAAGCGCTACAACCATGAACGCGAAAAACTGTACGTGCAGCCGTCTCTAATAACCACAAACAATAATGATCAACCGACTAAGATGGGCGGGCTATTTGCCAACTCCAACCAATAATCTTTGGAATGTGCCACAGACATAGAAGAACGGGCCGCCCGCCGCTCAGATGAATTGACGGTGTGGAAGGCGACGCAGGTTTTTTGGAATTTCGGGCATGAAAGACGCAGGCATGAAACCAAGACAATTGAAGGCACATGCCGCAGTAGTCGAAGACCTGATCAGGGTTGACCAGCCAATAGTAATGATGATGATGATTGATTAAAACGATACCCAAAAAAAAAAAACAAATTGTTAAATACGAAAGAAAAAAAAATTAAAAAAAAGAGAAAAAAATTAAATAAAAAAGAAAAACAAAATTAAATGAAAAAAAAACTAAAAAAAAATTTAAAAAATTAAAAAAAAAGTTAAAATTAAAAAAAACATAAAAGAAAAAATTAAAACAACAAAATTTAAAAGAAGAGAAAAAAATTAAAAAAAAAGAAAAACAAAATTGAAAAGAAAAAAATAAACAAAAAAATTGAAAAAAAATTTGAAAAAAATTAAAAAATTAAAAAAAAACAAAAAAAATTAAAAATAAAAAAAAGACAAAATTAAAAAAAAAAAAAATTTAAAAAAAGAAAACAAAACAAAATTAAAAAAAAAATTAAAAAAAAAATTAAAAAATTGAAAAAAAGAAAAAAAGACAAAGAAAACTAAAAAAAAAATTAAAAAACTAAAAGGAAAAAAAAATTAAAAAAAAAAATAAACAACAAATAAATAATAATAATAAAAATATAAAAAAATAAGTAAAATGTTCGGACAGTTCCGAGAAAATTTCAGTAAAATCCAGTTGGAAGTGAGTTATAGCGCATACCCGAATCACTCGTATTATCGGGTGCAAATGAACTCAATCTAGCAAATTGTAGATTTCCTGCTTAACATTTGTTAAAAGAGACGCCACGCCATGGAACTGTATTAGTTGCGATTCGCGTTGGGTACTGCTAGAAAATATATAAATACTGGAAGGTTATCAATTTAGAGGTACCGGATTTTAAATTGAAATCAAACAACGAAAATTCTAAATGATTGAGTAATTTTTATTATTTTTGTGTAGAATCATTCATGGCATTTATTTTTTTAAAGATAATCCCTTTCAAATGTTGGACGTAACCACGCTCTAATGCGGCCATCCGTAAACTCAAATTTTGAATGACTCGCTCAAGGACTTCGATCGTATGGCAAGTAGCGCCATCCACCGTCTTGGCTGTCATTACCGGCGTCAAAAAGTCGTTTATCATGTCGAGATAGCCAATAGCATACGACATTCACAGTTACATTGGCGCCAGCCTCGTCTTTGAAGAAATATGGGCCGATGATTCCTCCAGCTCATAGGCCGCACCAAATGGTTGTTTCCAATGGATGTAATGGCTGTTGGTTGGTGCTTGAATGGCTTTGGGTTGCTTTTCAGCCCAAATATGGCAATTTTGCTTATTGACGTAGCCATTAACACAAAAATGGGCCTCAACGCTGAACGAAATTCGGTTTGCCTGAGTGCGCGATGAATACTTTTCACAGATTTTTCGATTTTCGCAATACAACTTTACGATTTGGAAACGTTGTTGAGGCGTAAGTCTTTCCTGCCAAACAAAAAAAAAACATCGGAAAAATGTATCTCCAATCTCATCACCCTTTAAATGACTTAGACCACCTTCATAATTATGGGCACATATGTAAACATTTTTACTTTCAAAATGTTTGATCTCAAAATTTGTTCGTCATTTCCATCTTCGATACTTATGGCTTAAATTTTCGGCTTATCGTGCAAGGGCCGAAATTTATCTGGCTAACATCTATAAGTAACAATTGATAGTCTACCCCATTCCACGTGGAAAAAAATGGAAATGCTGTTGTACTTGCAGAGCAACTCTTCTTTTCTTGCGATTGCTGCGTGCGCGCTTCCCTTTTGTGTTGTGTAAATGTGACAAAGCGAATGAGCATAAATTTCGGGTTAGCAACTGTAAGAGTTTACTGCCAAACAACGCAGTAGTTTATGTGGCACAAATACGGCCGCATTTTGGGCTTAACAAAAATTTGAGACCTCATTGCGGTAATCCACAGCATTGTAAGTGCTAAATAATGGCGGTAAATTGTGTAAACCTGGACGGGCGATTTGTAAGTGTGAGCCTGTGTTTGTGTCTGTAAGCGCACACTCAACACAATAACGCTCTTTATTTACTGCATGTTACGAAAATCGTGTCATTTAGGGCAGTACATACACATCCATACATATCCACATATCCCTTCGGTATTGGCACATGACAAACGCGCATGCTGCGGCTGTAGAACTGCGCCTAAAATGCTGCTACTCATCAGCGCAATGCAGCTGCTGCAATACGTTCGCTGGCAATGCGCCATACCGCCACCACCGCGCTGAGTTCATTAAATTTACTCGGTCAAGCCAAATTCAGATAGCGGGGACAAGAATATGTACATATGTATGTATGGTATGTAGCAGCGGACAGGTCAGGTCAATTGGGAGTTATGCCTGAAAGTGCATAGTAAAAAACAAAATGAATTTTTGACCATAAAAGTAAATCGCCACGAGTGGGCATTGGGAGTAGTGAAAGTGGAAGTGGAAGGATGTAAGAATTAGTAAAAAACAAAAAAATGTAATTTTACTAATTAACGGAAGTAGGTTTCTTTATGCGCTAACGGAAATTTAAGATTAAGAGGTTAGCGGTAGTCAGAGGCCCGAAAAAATGATGATTTTCAATTATTTTTCTTTGGTAGTCAGTTGGTTTATTTTACAAAAATAAAAACATGGCATTAAATATCATCAAGTTTCGACTTGACTTTAGCAGAATTTCAAAAAAAAAAAAAAATTAATAATTGTAAAAGTTATCGTTGTTTGTGTGAATCCCGTTTCTTCAGCAGTCCCTTGTGGTGATCAACACAAGTCCCTGGAAATTCATCTAAAATCAATCGGACAAGAGAAATTAGTTTTATTAACCCTAGAAGGGCATTCATATTTTTAGTGCACTAAAGACATTCTTCGTCGAAACGACGACAACTCTTTTTAAGCTTTCTTCAGATTGCACCTACACCCAAAAAGAATAAAATATAAATGCAGTATTTTACTCTGAATATTTATTTAGTAGTTTTAATGCTTGTTTATTTTTTTAATATAATATAAAACTTAAAACTAAAAATATTCATTTGCAATAAACAATTTTTTTTTTGCTCATAGCCTCTGACAAACTTCAATAAAAAAGTAATATTAATGAAATTGAAATTCAATAATACTTTAAAAAGGTACATTTTATGCTTAAAACTAAAAATAAGACTCTGTTTTATAGGTATTTAACTTTATTTGGCACATGAGGCACAGAGATCAATTTTATGCTACCCATACAAGCATTTTTGACATTTGGTGCATGAAAATTTGATCATTCGATGTTTGGATGATGGACAAATCGCGTAAAAATTTCTTTTTTTTGCTTGCTGATACCTCTCCACTGTTTTCTGCCTTCTCGATCATGTTGAACTAGTCCGCTTGGTATATTTTGTCGAGCTGCCGTTTTTATAGTTACCAAATTAAGTTTTTTATATAAGTGTTTTTTAATGAGAGCAGAGTCTAAACCTTTCATAAATTTTCTGCGACTAAGTGGTTTCTATCCTAATTGGAACATATTATGGGTGTATATAACATAACTATTTATATAAGCCATATTGAGTATACCAAAAAATACTGCCATTGGCCAGCGGTTGGTTTTTCGAGTGCAGCTCATTACGCTGCACATTTGGTCGAAGGTGTCTACACTACCTTTTGTTGAATTGTAGAACTCGATCATATGTGGCTTCTTTGTCATGCTATCCACAGTTCCATTTTCATTGCATGAGGACAACAAGTAAATTATTTTATACGGTTTTGGCTTACATGACAAGAGCGTCAGTTCGTTGTCAAAAGCGAACATTGAAGTGCCACATTTTCGACCTTTGCTGACTTTCATCTTTGGAGGTATCTCTCTTTTGTTCGATCGCAATGTTCCAACCAATGTTAATTTATATGGTTTTTTTAAAAGAGATTTAGCCAAGGAGGCTGAAGTGAACCAATTATCCATGGTTACATTTCGATTTGTGCCGTAGATGCTTTTTGTTAGTTCTTTAACAAAGTTTTCTGCAAGAGGTAAATTATTTTGTAAAATGCATTTTGTTCCAATGTCACACATCATTACTATTTTGAGCCCATATTTTGCAGGCTTGTTCGGTATGTTCATTTTAAAACCACATCTACCTCTGAATGGAACTAACTGCTCGTGAATGGTAATATAAGGCCCTGGTGTGTAATTCTCCTGAAATTTTTTAATAAAAATATCCCATACCTTTCTTATCGGAGCAAATTTGTCTGCCATACTTGTACTGCCTTATCATCAAACCGCAAGCAGGACATTAGAAATTTAAATCGGTTGTGAGTTATTGTGTATAGGTATTTTAATCCAGAGTAAGACTGATCAAATAACTCTGCAATTGAGAGGTGGTTATCCCTCATGGCAGCTGTTAAAGCTAACATACCGATCAAAGTTTCAATTTCCTCATTGTTTGTTTCTTTTCTTTGCGTCACTTCAGTGGCATTATTACACGATCGTGTGCTGATTTCGACGTTGGTCCACTCAACAATTTCTTCAATTATGGTGGCTGTTATAAAAAGTCTAAAAACTTGTAGTGGATCCACAATATTTTTGCACAAGCGAGTAGGACCACGTACTTGATGTACAATATTTTATCCATATCTATGAGACGTAGCTTTTTGCGTCAACCACTTATGACGGTTTTTTTCACGTAATATGTAAAAAGTAATTATATCAGACTTTTCAAGCAACACATTCAACGAGATATCGTCTTCGTCTGTTGAAATCTCTTTAGAAGAATTTTCTTCGTCCCTTAGCTCTCCCAAGTCTGTCTCAAGCTCGCCAATGGCGCATAGTCATCTTCATCCGAATCTATTAAGGGGTAACACCACTGTACACGCGTAAAATAAGCACGATTTTTAAAGATTTTTTTTTGTATAGAAGGAAAGGGAAAACAATCACTCTGATTTGGGAAGTTATTACTTATATACTAAAATACAAAACTAAAAAGTTTGATCGAAAAATTTTACAAAATGGCGGCATTGGAGACATTTTTGTAATGTGGTTTCTCTTGAAGGAGCTCCGCGGCACGCAGCACAGAGGGTGCAAATTTTAATCTGGAACAAAGAAACATTTTTTTTCTTAATCTAGATAAGAATAGCTAGAGAAACACAGGGGATTTAAAAAATATTTATTTTTGTGGAATTGGCAAGCATTTGAAGGAAAATACTTTATTTTGGACTAAAAAAACGGGACTTAAATAATTATAACAATCGTTTAAATTAATCTATCGAAAATCCCCTACGCTCTTCTCTTAAGAACGTTATTATACAGACGTAGTGAAAAACCTGATTAAAAATATTTAAAATTGTTTGAGTTATGCTGCGTGCCAATTTCAGAAAACGTATTTTGAGAAAAACGCGTTTAAAGTTTGGAAATTTGGAGAAGTCGTTAGGTAGCAGTCACTAACGCTTGGTTAAAAGCTTAAAATATTTATGAAATAAACTTCGGTAACGTATAAAACTTTTTGTTCTGTATTTTAAAAGGTTCAAAGAATTTTTTAAGCTTATAAAAAAAAAATCAATTTTTTGAAATTTCTACAGTGGTGTTACCCCTTAAGTCATCGTCTTCAGCAAGAACCTGTTCAATTGCCGCGCCATTTAAAAAGGCTTGTTTTGTCATGTCGAATTGAATTATATAAAAGTTTTTAAGACAAAAACAAAATCCTAAAAGCGATATATTATTTTACTGCAAAATTCACACAAAAGACACTCTTCGTCGTTTCGACCACGCCAATTTTTTAAAACCGTACTTACAAGCAACGGTACTTATAGCACAGATGAAAGTACGCTCACAACTAAAGCTCAGCAACGACTAAAGCTGTACGAAACATTAAAGAAATCGCAGAAAAATTAAATGCAAACGAGCGTCGTCGAAACGACGAAGAATGTCCGTCTAGGGTTAATAGATAATTTTGTGCCTGATAGAAGCTTTGTTCTAAAAATTAACAATATGGCGGCCTCAGGAAATTTTCTCCAAATTTTCGAGAAAAAAACCGACAATTAATTGTTAAAAAAAATCGAAATTTTTGAAACAAAACTCCTTCGATCAGGCACGAGTTTTTATGTTTTTCAAACGCAGTATAAATTTTATTGAAGCCTACCAAGCGGTTTTTAAGTTACCTACACTGACCACCAGTTCAAAAAACATAGTTTTGAGAGAAACGCATTTAAAGTTTTGCTATCGTCAGTTGCTTGCAGCTGCTGCTCTCGAACGCTTCGGAGCGCCCGAGCGCCCTTTGCTAATTCTTGAATAACTTGAAAAATATTTCTCGGATTTACCTCAAATTTTCGCACAATTTTTATACTTTAAGAAATTGCAAACTAAAAATCCAATTTATTGAAAATTCTGAATACCTCCAACCCTTAAAGCTTTTTCTACTGAATTTTACAAAAATTAAACTTCGCTACAACCATTGCACATCAAATTTACACCATTCTTTTCCTCATACATTGTTTTTTTTTTTTTTGCTTTTTGTTTTATTTTGTACATTTCATGCGAAAATTTCTGCCACGCTTTCGCAAATACGTGCACGCTTTTAATTTTTTCCCGAGTTAAAATTTCAAATATTTGCACACAAATATCGTCAAGTGCTGCACAAACTAGCGCATACTAACACACACACACATCCATACATACACATACTACACGCATACAGAGGTACGATGAGCGGGGCAGTGGACGAAATGCGAAACAATGTTGCCCAACTGCCCAACATGCGGCACTACAAGCACCACTGCTCACGGCGCGCGCTCTCGTCGCTTACGTTGCGTTGCGTTACGTTCCGCCACCCAGCGGTTTAGCCTGATTGCTCTAATGTTGCAATAAAGTGCTTGTCAAACAAAAATACAACAATTGAGTTCGCGCAGCTGGCAACGTGCGAGCCGTTTTCGCTAGACTTATCACATATGCGCCCATTTATTTGTGTTTGTGTGGCAAAGTGGGCGAAACAAGAGAGGAGAAAAGGAAGGCAGATGGCCTGTTGAAAAAGTCAACTGAACGCTTGACCATTTGTATGGCTATTGTAATTCTAAATTGGCTAGCAAAATAAAAGGAAAAAAATGACTTTTATTTACTCACTCCAAATTTGGTCTATGAATTTCTATGAAAGCAGACTGAATGACCGGCGAGTTCCCGGTAGTTTTAAAACTTTAACCAGTTAAACCAAATACTTTGGTTAGTACCACAACTCCGATTAGTCATCGTAGAGATTTTAAATGCATGTACTGATAAAAAGGGATTAGCGTGGTAGTGAATTACCAGACACATAAAGCATAAAGTATAAAGAGAAATAAGAAAAGAACACATGGACTGAAAAGTCCCAGACCCAACAGTTAGATGGCACTAGTTTTATTGCATGCACCTCTTTTTCATTTAATGCTAACCTTAAAGAGACAGCTGTTCAAACTTCGTGATATTCTATTCATTAGTTCGTGAGTTATTGTGCTAAGAGTGAGACCACTTTTGTTATTTTCAAAAAAATGGAACAAAAAGAATTTCGTGTTTTAATTTTACACTGCTTTTGGATGGGAAAAAATACCGTTTAAGCGAAGCAATGACTTGAAAAGTGTTATGGACACTCCGCTCCATCAGAAACAACAATAAAACGATGGTAAGCTGACCTTAAACGTGGTCGTAGAGACGCTGATGATGCACCACGCAGTGGACGTCCAAATGGGGCAATGAGGCGGTAACACCAGAAAACCTAAAAAAAATCCACAAAATCGTTTTGAATGATCAAAAAATGAAGTTGCTTGAGTTAGCTGACATCGTAAAGATTTCAAAAGAACGTCTTGCCTTTTTATTGCATGAGATTTTGACTCTGAGAAAGCTCTCTAAAAAGTTGATGCCATGTTTGCTCACTGTTGACCTAAGAAAAACAACAACAACCATATTCGCCAGATTTGGCTCCCAGCGACTACT
This sequence comes from Anastrepha fraterculus, assembly GCA_037575425.1. Lineage (NCBI taxonomy): Eukaryota > Metazoa > Arthropoda > Insecta > Diptera > Tephritidae > Anastrepha > Anastrepha fraterculus. Next base: position 224,402 of record JAYXIM010054984.1, read on the forward strand.
GCCTGTTCGCAGGCCTAAAAAATGCTCGCCGCAGAGATATTTCGCTCGAATGAAAGGGTCATCGCTGAAATTGAGGCCTACAGCCTGTGTCACAGAAAGGAACCGCGATTATTCAAGAAGTATAATAGATATATTTATATTATATTTAAAAAAATTTTTACATGAAAGTACTTATGTATAAAACTACGAGTCACAATTATTCAATAAGCCGTGTAGTCTCCATCCTTGTCGAATAGCCTGGCATCTTCGAACCAGCTTTTCTATGTCGCTCGTCGAGAAAGAAGACCAGATTTTGTGAATTTGGCGCACAAGTTGCTTTAAATCGTGGACTGACCTTCCGGCAAGATGCGTTTTCATAGTTCGCCACACATTTTCAATGGGGTTGGCGTCTGGAGGCTGGGAAAGCCAGCCCATCACTGTGACGGCATTTTCTTGTTTTGTTGTTTCTCAATGAGAGCAGTGCTTTTGATGATGTGGGACGGCAGGATAAGTTCGCCTCCTTCAGTCGACGTTCGATGGTGTCGATACTCACATCCATTCCCTTTTTAGCAAGAACTGATCGTGTGCTTGGCGTAGTCAGAAAGAAGGGTCACGCTTAAAAGGTTGAATGATCACTTTATCCTGCTTTTTTGCTGTACTCGCTTCAAGCCGTTCTTGGAAAAGTCATCAACATTTTTGTACACTTTATGCCGCTGATTCCACATCACAACAAACTTTTTTGATTTTCTAATCACTTTTGCAGCCGCGGCGTAAGATGATTTCCCACTCATTTTTGTTTGGTTGTGTTTACAGGAAAGTTTCGCACGACACTAACCTGAGTTAGCACTGGCGTCGTAGCCCTTGAGTGGGACTATTACGCAGCAAAAAGCAGAACGAAATATATCTTGAAGTTACAAGAAAAAAACCGGTTCTTTTCTTCTGACTCAGACTGTATTTTGGGGCAAAAAATAAATTGTTCAACAGGAGTGGCATTGACATCTTAGAGCGGCGCTGGAATGACTACGTTGTTATTGTTGGAAATTACGTTTATGAACAAAGCTAATTTTAAACAAAACAAGACGTGTTTTCTTTGCTAGGCCCGGGATTTTTCAGCCCATGTGTTATATTTCTTTTAGTTCCTAAAATTTTAAGTATGCCGGTACTAGTCTAACTGCAAGCTTGCCTTGGAGAGATTTCAGTTTTCGACACCCGAAATTCTCGGAACTCTTCCGTCCGAGAACACTTTAGGAGCTAGATTACACTGCTCCAAAATTCTGTTTGAAAAACAATTTTTCCACACGAATTTCAGAAAAAAGCGAACTGGATAATGTAAGGACCTCGATCCAGGGTCGGTGGCTATATTCACTGATGGCTCAATACTAAATAATAAGGTTGGTAATGGCATCTACTCAGAAGTGACGCAGCTATACCTAAGGGGCTACCTGACTACTGCAGCGTCTTTCAAGCTGATTTTATTAGCTTTAAAAAAAGAGGCTGCATTGTGAAACAGAGACGACTCGTCCGTTGTAGTAAAACCGAAGACTATCTGCCCTAATAGTCTATCATTCCATCAGTGCAATTATAATTTTTCCAAAGTAGCATTGAATGTAGGGCTATTCTAAATGAATGACAACACAGAAATGATCCCCACAAAAGACAGCGCGTCAATCGACGCTATTGAAATGTCTCGTCGGCTCGAGCTAATAAAAACCATGAGGAGTATGGAGGAAGATGCGATCTCCCAACGTAAGCTGGTGATAAGGTCTATGCAGCAGGCGTTCAGACGTCAAAAGAACACTAGCATTGAAGTAAAAGCTGAAGTATCCAAAATGGCTGAACTGCTGGATGTAACGCTGAACTACAGACGTTCGTGGAAGGCAGCAGAAGACGGAAGGGCGCTCTCGAACCCCGAAAGAACACAGTCATCCAACTAATAATAGATACTCCCACCTCTGCGACGACGAACCCGAAGCGAATGGCTACCAGCCCGCTTGGTTGCCCCTGAGATCTGTAAGAAAGCCAGGGCAAACGGACCAACAAGGAATAAAAAAGAACCCCCTGAGAAAACGGTTGAAGGCTGGCAGACAGTTACTAAGAGGGGAAACCAAAAGAAGCCGAAGGATAAGCTAGCCGAGCCAAGGAAAAGGGCCAAGCGCGAACGCAACTCGCAAAGCCAGAAGCTGTTGTGATAAAACTCGCAGAAGGCCATAGCTAAGCAGATGTGCTGAAGGAATTGCGCGCGAAGATTTCTGAGCAGTCAAAGTAAGGTCCGTTAGGAAAACGTAGGCTAGGACCAAACTTTTGGAGGTTGGTAGGGGAGAAAAATCACGCCAGAGCTCGTGCATCAGCAGAAAAGCACTATGCAGGACACGGCTTCCATCGCGGAGTTAAAGCCGAGTGCCACGACCCAGCGCCAGAACTAGGTTCCTCATCAATCAAGACCGATTTTTCACTAGTACACCAAGCACTGTATCACATCACCGGACACTGTCTAATGAGAACACACGCGAAGCGTATGGGGTATCCCTCCAACGACTTCTGTCATATATTCAGAAATGAGAAGTGGAGTGGAGAATGTTGCAATCCGCCACAATCCTGCTTTTGACAGAACGTGACATCGCTGCTTTAGCTTTTACTTTTTTAGATGCCTGATGGACTTGGAATCTGCTATCATCCAATATTTGTCATCTCCAAGGCGGCCGCCGTAGTTGAACGGGTTGGTGCATGGCTACCATTCGGTAGTGCCCGAGCATGAAAGGCCTATTGATGGAAAAGATTTTTTCTAATCAAGGTTTCTACTCTTCAGTTTAATACCAAATGAATCAAATCAGTTGATTCCACGAAGTTCACAAAGGTATAAAATCTCTCTCTATTTACATTGGGATGAAGAGTTGTGGCCTAAGCAAATTAACTCAAGAAGTGCAGCCACTTGATTATTTGAAGCGCCGGAATTTCTATGATTGGATTTTGCAAAAATTATTTTATGTCCTTATTGAAACATTTTATATGCATACACCCCAGAAATTATTATAAATGCACAACTTTTGATTATTTTTGATTTATTTTTTAATTTCAAATGTTTTTGTTAGAAGTGTACTCTAAATAATCTAAGTTCCAGACCTTGTACAATATTTATTAAAATTCGAATATCCACTATTTTTGCTAAAAGCGATATAAAAAAATTTTCAAAGACTTTATTTAACTTTTGAGATGTGAAAAAAATACATTTTGCTTTGTTGTGGGTTGAAAATTGTATTAGAAGGTTCCAGTGGGGGAGCACTTGGCGGCGGAAAATGGTTCCGTTATATGCCTTAAAATCGCACACGTGCTTTAATTCTAAAAAATACTTCTTTACTTTCAAATTAAACCTAAACAAAATTTTTTTTTCGAAATTAAATTTACATACATTTTTTTGTTTTATTTTTTCATCTTAATTTCCTTAACTTTAAATTATTATCATTTTTTTAATGTTAATTTCCTTAAGTTTAAATTGAATTTTTTGTTAATTTTCATCTTAATTTCCTTAAGTTTAAACTAATTTATTTTTTTTAATTTTTTATCTTAATTTTAAATTTTTAAATTTTCTTCTTAATTTTAAATAATTTTTTTTTTTTAATTTTGTATCCTAATTTTCTTAACTTTAAATACATTTTTTTCTCATCTCTTTCCTTAACTTCAATATAATTTTTCATTTTAATTTTCTTAACTTTAAGTTATTTTTTTTTTAATTTTCATCTTAATTTCGTCAATTTTAGATAACCATTTTATTTTTTAATTTTTCATCTTAATTTTCTTAATTTTAAAATATTTTTTTTTAGTTTTTCGTCTTAATTTCTTTAACTTTAAATAAAAATTTTTTTTTTAGTTTTTCGTCTTAATTTTCTTAAATTTAAATAAATTTTTTTTTTAATTTTTTATCATAATTTTTTTAATAAAATTTTTTTTTAATTTTCCGTCCTAATTTTCTTAACTTTAAATTTATTTTTTGTTTTAATTTTCATCTTGATTTCCTTAACTTTAAATAATAATTTATTTTTTAGTTTTTCATCTTAATTTCCTTAACTTTAAATTATTATTATTTTTATCTTAATTTCCTTAAGTTTAAATTAATTCTTTTTTTCAATTTTTCATCTTAATTTAAAATTCTTTTTTTTTTAATTTTTCACCTTAATTTTCTCAACTTAAAAATAATTTTTTTTTTAATTCTTTATCTTAATTCCCTTAACTTTAAATACTTTTTTTTTAATTTTTCATTTTAATTTTCTTAACTTTAAATTCATTTTTTTAATTGTCATCATAATTTCCTTAACTTTAGGTTATAATTTTTCTTAATCTTAATTTCCTTAACTTGAAATACTTTTTTTATTTGCCATCTGAATTTCTTTAATTTTAAATAATTATTTTTATATCTGAATTTTTTTTTAATTTTTCATCTTAATTTCCTTAATTAAATTTTTTTTTTTAATTTTTCATCTTAATTTCTTTAATTAAAATTTTTTTTTTTAATTTTTCACCTTAATTTTCTTAATTTAAATTTTTTTTATTTCTCATCTTAATTTCCTGAACTTCAAATTAATTTTATTTTTGAATTTTTCATCTTAACTTTAAATTAATTTTTTGTTTTAATTTTCATCTTAATTCCTTTAATTTCAAATTTTTTTTTTAATTTTTCATCTTAATTTCCTTAATTTAAAATTTTTTGTTTAATTTTCTTAATTTAAATTTTTTTTATTTCTCATCTTAATTTCCTGAACTTCAAATTAATTTTGTTTTTGAATTTTTCATCTTAACTTTAAATTAATTTTTTGTTTTAATTTTCATCTTAATTCCTTTGGTTGGTTGGTTTAAGGGTGACCCCGCATCGGAGTACCACATAGACCGCAAGTTGGGTCCGTTGTGTTGCCCTAGAGCTCATTATTTTAAATGATTTCCCCACCTAACCGAGATTTTTATTGTAGATTTTGATCAAAGATATTAATTCGTTTCGAAAATTTTATGAGAGATTCGATTTTCAGGTCCGAGAGTACTGAAAGATTGTCAATTGTTGGAGAGCCTAGAAGAGCGAGTCGGCTTCTGGCTAGACCCGGACAACTGCACAGCAAATGTCTGCTCGATACTTCCTCATCTTCGTCCTCGCAGTATCTGCACAGGTCGTGTTGAGGAACCCCGAGCCGACGTGCGTGAGTGCCCAAAAGGCAGTGGCCGGTGATAAGAGATGTTATGCCTTAGTTCGTGTTTCGAAAGACTTATAAGGGTTTTTGTCTGTTTCAGATTGTAGGATGGCCAGATTTGTCTGGTCGTAACGAAAGTAGTTTCCACTCGCCACCTCCGATCAGCAATGCTGTGAAATTCTCGATCGATGAGCATTTTACATGTTGAGAGCGGAATGTGGATTGTGGGTAAGTCACTAATATTTGATTGCGCAGCTCCAGCTCTTGCGAGATCATTAGCTTTGCAGTTACCTTCGAATCCACTGTGGCCCGGTATCCAGATAACTTGGACAGAATTCTGAACACTTATCTCGTTAAGAGATAAGAGACAGGATCGAACCACATCTGAGTGGGTATAAGAGGAGCTGAGTGCTCGAACGGCCGCTTGACTGTCGGTGAAAAAGCGGATATCCTCTAGTGATATTCTATTTTCTAAGAGAGTTTTCGCAGCATACCAGATAGCGCATACTTCCGCTTGGAATACGCTACAGTAGTCGGGTAATCTAAATGATAGATTGATGTGAGGGGATTTGGAAAAGATTCCAAATCCCACTTTGCCGTCTTGTTTTGAACCATCTGTATATATTATCAGAGGGCCATCGATTTCGGCAAGATTTGTCTTCCATTCTTCCCTAGTTGGGAGTGAACAGGAGAATAGCAAGGGTGGTGATGGAAGACTTACATGATAGTCTATGTCGGAAGAGATAACAGTGTCCCTGTTCAGTATGGCCGAATGGCCAAGATACTTATTCCATTTCGATATAGCATTCATGCGTGTCGCTGCTTTCGCTGCAATCGCTTTGCCAGCCAGATCGATGGGGAATAAGTGAAGCAACGTATTCAGAGCCTTAGTAGGTGTTGTACTTAAGCATCCTGTTATCAGGAGGCAGGCTGTTCTTTGGACTCGATCAATTATGGCTACTCTGCACCGTTTTTCGAGTGCTGTCCACCATACAACCACACCGTAGAAGAGTATCGGTTTGATGATCGAGGTATATATCCAATAAATGATCCGAGGTGAAAAACCCCAGGTTTTGCCTATAGCTTTCTTACAAGTATAGAGAGCTATGAAAGCTTTTTTACATCTGTTTTCGATGTTCAATTTCCAACTCAACTTCCTATCTAGAATATCTCCTAGATATTTAGCTGAATCAGATAGGAGTAATGATTCCCCTTTTAAAGTTATTGTTTGCAGTGGAGGAGATTGTTGTTTCCTATTGAAGAGAACAAGATCTGTCTTTGCTGGATTCGCATTTAGTCCGCATTCGGTGCACCATTTTGACAGAATATTGATTGAGCGTTGCATGAGCTCAGTGAGGGTATTCAGGTGTTTGCCTGACACGCAGAGTGCAATATCATCTGCATAGGCTACAACCTTGCAGCCTGCTTTTTCGAGATTTCGAAGCCAACTGTTTACAGCGAGATTCCAGAGAAGGGGTGAAAGTACTCCGCCTTGAGGAGTGCCTTTGACGGCGTACATTCTCATGCGGCTTAACCCACGCTCTGAAGTGATTATTCTATTTTGGAGCATTTGTTCGATCATCTTTCGGATGGAGTAATTAATACCCAATTTGGCAATTTCAGACAAAATAGCGTTGGGTTCAATATTATTAAAAGCACCTTCTATGTCCATAAATGCGACAAGAGAGTACTCCTTATTGTGAAGGGAAGTTTCCACTGTTTGCACCAGTGAATGAAGTGCCGTTTCAGTCGATTTCCCTTTAGTGTAGGCATGTTGTGCCTCAGAGATCAACTTAGTATCAAGTTGGGTTTTGATTTGCTCATCCAAGACTTTTTCAAAAGTCTTTAAGCAAAAAGAGGTTAGGCTAATGGGCCTGAAGTCGTTTGGTTTGCAGTGTGAAGGCTTCCCCGTTTTCGGAATGAATACTACCTTCGATTTCTTCCAAATTGTCGGAAGGTAAGAGAGATTTAAACACTTGTTAAAGATCCTTGTTAACCAAGGCAGTAGAATTTCCAGTCCTTCTTGAAGTTCTGCTGGAATGATGTTGTCAGGACCTGGTGATTTAAATTTTTTAAAGCTTAGTATTGCTGTAGAGATGCTATTAGAGCTGATTAGATCTGATCTATTCCCATAATTACTCTGAAGAGTACTGGGAAGTGCAGGTAAGTTGGCAACACAGCCTGGAAAGTGAGATTCTAGAAGTATTCTAAGAGTGTGGTCAGTTGAAGTAGTCCAAGTTCCATCTTGAGTCATGATAAAACTGGGAGAGACTGGGTTTGATGCAAGAATCTTGCGTAGCCTGCTTACTTCTGAAGTGTTCTCTAATTCTTGAGTGTATGATCGCCAGGATGTGCGTTTTGCACTTCTGACGGCTTTCTTAAAGTCTTTGAGACATTGTCGATATTCTTCCCATTCGTCTGTTATTTTAGATTGGTTAAAGAGTTTCCGAGTTCGATTGCGAAGTTCTGAGATTTCTGGAGTCCACCAAAAAGGTTTATGCTTACCTCCTGTTTTCGTCAGGGGGCAAGATTGTCGTGCTGCGCTTTGACACGTCTTCGTTATCATGTTGACAGCGTTTTCGATATCGTTTTTATTTGCCATTTCAAACTGCCTGATATCAGGAAGTCCATTGGCAAGATGTTCTTTATATTTGATCCAATTCATACGTTTTTTGTTAAGGTACTTCATGGGTTTTGCCGTTTCGGCTTTTAAAGTGAATGTTATATATTGGTGGTCGGAAAAAGAGTGCTGTTTATCAACGCTCCAGTCCTGCACCAGTTGTGTGCATGATTCGCTAGCAAGAGTAATATCGAGTACCTCTCTTCTAGACGAGTTAAGAAACGTAGGGACATCACCTCTATTACATATATCAAGCTTATTCGCTAGAATGTAGTCAAAGAGTTGCTCACCTCGTGTGTTGTTGTTTGTACTACCCCAAACAATATGATGGGCATTAGCGTCTGCTCCAATGATGATGCGTTTCTGCTTCAGATGCGCCGTATTGACGAGCCTTCTCACTGCTTCAGGAGGAGGCGCCTCCGCTGCGTCGTAAGGCATGTAAGCCGACACAATCCAGATCGGGCCGTGGACAGCTTCAACCTCTATGGCAGTGGTGTCAGCGTTGCTAAAGGGAAGAAGAAAAGCATTAATATGTTTTCGAATGAGAATACAAGAGCGCGATCTAACGTTAGCCTCACCTTGAAACAAGGTGTAGTGCCTATCTTTCAGGCCGCATATCTTGTTGTTTGATATCCAAGGTTCTTGGATGAGAATGATGTCTTCTCTGAGGTCAGAGAGACGAAGAATGAGGGCTGCCGAGGCAGCCTTAGAGTGGTGCAGATTAATCTGCAGCACTTTTAGACGCACATTCAATGACTGTGTCATTCGCGTCATCACTGCTATCTAGAAGTCTATCCTCGTCCCCGAGTTGAATGTTAAATAAGTGTCCCACAAGTTCGCTGTTCGATTCCGAGTCGGACTCAATCGTCGAAGCTTGTGAGAGAGGCTTATCGACATCCATCTTGGGGACCGCCGTACTCTCTTCGCTGGGTGCGAGGAGATTTTTCGGCTGATAGGTCCAAATGGTAGTGGTGATGAACCCGAACGCCACAATCCCCTTGCGGTCGTCCAGTGCTTTAACGCTTTCCTGGTCCAGGAGCAGCGTGATATGCCTGGAGTTTCCTGAAGGCTCTTCCACCTTAACTACCCTCCAGTTTTCGGTGGGTAGGTTCGGGTTTCCGATCTTCAGTAGCTCCAGAATAGTTTCCGGATCGGATGGCTCTAGAGGTACTCTTGCTCTGCCGCGTGGTTGGTTTGGTATTTCGCTCTTATTGACGAGCTTAAGATTCGCCCCGGGCCATACCTCGCCGAGTCGGTCGAGGGCCATGCCGTACAGGTTGACAGAACGTTGATCCGAGCACGCGATCAACTTGACCCTTGCCTGGAACCATCCCGCGTCAGAGCAGAAAGGAGGAGGCCCTGGGTTCTGTTTCAGAACGTCCAGGTATCCCAACTGAAGTTTTCTCTCCACAATCTTCCAGTTTGATGGAGAGATGAAACCGTCAGGGTGGCTTTTATCCACCACCGCCATGACCAGACTATCTCTGGCAACTTCGCAGAACTTGCGTATTTTGACCTCAGAGGAAGCTTTGTGCTTCTTGGGGTCGTTGGAGCTATGAGGATCCTCTGAAGACCGCTGCCGCTTAGCTGCACTCGGTTTTTCTTTGGACGCCTCATGCTTCCGAAGGAATTCCCGGGCCCAATCGAGAGTTGCCCTTTGTTGGTCGGACAGCTCCTCCTCAGGGGTTTTGCCGAGCTTTTCCATAAGGAAAGTGGCGCGTCTTTTGTCTCTATATCGACGGAGATGAGGAGGGACAGGTTTTTTGGAGACTTCTGTCCGATTAGTTTTCCCAGTTTCTGGCAAAACAGTTTTGGTTATTGATTGTTTCTCCGCAGCCGAATCGGTTTTGGAGGAAGAAGCCACAAGAGAATGCGGTGGTGTCTCTTTGACGGTTTTGCTCTTAGTGAGCACTTTCGACACCGAAGGGGTGGTTTTTGACCCAGCCATAAGTTTGGTGGAGCCAACAGGTCTTCCGCGTCGGGAAGGAATTTTTTGTTGTGTTGTTTGTTTTATGTTAGTTTTGTTCATTTTTGCGGGGCGGTCACTCAGCTGACGAGTCAGCAGTCGTAACCAGAGATTTTAGTAGGGAAATAATGGGGTTCGCCACGCCAGAGCCCTATGCCGTGGTAAGTCTAATTTAAACTGGGGTGCGACAGGTGCCCCAGAGTCCGCATACTAGCGACTTCCTTTAATTTCAATTTTTTTTTTTTAATTTTTCATCTTAATTCCTTTAATTTCAAATTTTTTTTTTAATTTTTCATCTTAATTTCCTCAATTTAAATTTTTTTATTTCTCATCTCAATTTCCTGAACTTCAAATAAATTTAATTTTTTAATTTTTCAGCTTAATTTCTTATACCCTTCCAGAGTGGTTTACTCCCCTAATGGCATCTAAGTATACCCGAAACACGTTTAATTTTTTATTTATTTTACACCCATTTAATCAGTAACCTACACATACACAATACACATACACGTGGCATACTTAACAAGAACAACATAATCTTACGACTTAACTTACAAGACACTTCGCCTCTGTAAACAAGACCAAGTAGAAGAAGACGGTTAATAGATCGCAAGCAAAAAAAAAAAAACAAAAAATAAATAAAAGATAAAAATAAAAGTAGCTCAATTTCCTATTGCTTTTGGCACTCCCACGAAAGTCGTTCGAAAAAGGCTACAAAATGAAAAAAAAAACTTGCGGCTATGCAGGCAAATCTATGCCTTTCACATCTCGTGCTTTATATTTTGCTTTTATGTTTATTTTCGCCTATCGGATGGCCAATGTAAAGTCAAAGTAAATAAACAAACAAAAGCAAACTCATTTCATGCCATGCCATGCCATGCCATGTCTTTTCCACCATTCAGTCGCTGTGATGTCGTCGCAAATGCGGAAATGGCTTTTTTCAACGATTCTGAATGGTTCGCATGTGTGAGTAGAAGATTTTATAAATATATGTGTATGCATATATGTGTGTGTGTGTATATGTTATATGTATGTGTATGGATATGTGTGTATATGTATGTATTTGCATATGCACTCGGCTATTCGCTCTCATTCGAGATTGTGGAAGTGACCCTTAGTCACTGCAATCGCCAGCATCTCCAGCAAAAAATACGGATACATACTTTCTGGCACCAGTGTCAGATATACCGGGTGTTTTCTTAAAAGCTTGAGCACAAAAAATAATAATAATACAAAAAAATAAATATTATTCGAATGCATTTTTTTTATTATTATAAAATCAGGTAGATAATTTAAAGTAAAAACACTTTGAATTTTTCATAATGGCGCTAGCTTTATTTCTTCCCTTCCTGTATGGTGGCCAAGTCTGTGGTGATTCTTCTTCATTTTGCAACGTAAAAAAATATTTTCGAGGAGGGTGCTTAAGTTATGGCCCCTACTGTGCCGCCTGCATGTAGTGGTGCGTGCACACTCCAGCGTGTGAGTAAACCTATTAAGCAAACAGATGTGCACGCATTTGTTTGTCCAGCCTACTGACTGAGTGGTTTTGCTTCAACTCTCTGTGTAAGCTGACACGTGGTTTGTTTCAGCTTAACTTTCTTCTGCCCGCCCGCCTACACTTGGATCTGCTTGTTTTTACATATTTTCCGCATTGAAAAGAAAAAGCAAATAAAAATTGTTTGATTGCGAAAGAAAGCAAAGGCAAGTGTTTTTGCACAAAAAATATATATAAAAACATTTCTACATTCCACAGTTTTTTTCACTTATGTATGTATGTGTGTGTGTGTCTACGTTTAAGGATTGGTATGCATTCTAGTAGAAAAACTTTGCATATTCCATTTTGTACCTTCATTCGACCCATAACTTGGGGGGCTGAGAATTCTGTATTCAAAAATTCTACTTTAACTTTTTCTGTTTTTCTGTGCTTTGTTTCTCAGCCAACATCAATGTTGAGTGTTTAAGTGAGTTTCCATTGAAAGTTTCTTCTGCATTCTTTGATGTTTTTTTTTTTGTTTTTTTTTTATTGTAATTTAATACCTTTCATGTGTATTTGTATAGAGTATACGAGCATATTTTCTATCCTTTCATACGTAGAAAAAATAGAAAAAAATTTTGAAGTCGGAAAAAATTGTTCGTAATAGAGTTATTTACTTTAATATTTTTCTTTTAGAGGACCGGGGTTGGAGTATTCTTAAGTTTAGTCTGTCTAGTGGACGTTATTTAACGAAGTCGATTCAAACAAATTGCATTTAATGGCACTAAAAATTCTAAAAAAGATTTGACTATGTGCGAAATATTTGTGAAGGTTTCTTTCTGAAATCTGTAGCCAAAGTTGACAAATTCAAAATGGCGGTTCTAATACTGGCAAAATTTAAAAACAAATCGCTGGGTTAGATAGTGCTGGTTGATTGGTGAAAAGATCTAACTTAGACCTCTGGATTCCATTATGTTGCCCTCGAAGTATAACCAAATAAAAATATCATACATTTAGTTTGGAAAATTACTTTTATTCAATTCAAAGTAAAAAATGTGTGAAAATAATATAAAATTAAGAATCAATTAACTTTTGCTCGATATGACCACCTGTTGCCTTTACCATGACCTTGAGACGGTCCAGAAAAAAATCGCAAGCTGCCTGAATGTGATTTGCAGGTATTTTGGCCTACTCGCGGACAATGGCTTTTTTCACCGCGGCCCAAACCTTTACATGTGGCGGGTGCTGCCTCCTGGTGCCCAATCGATGACTGATATTCTCGTATGAGCGGTCGATCAAATGAACCCTATCGTTTTTGAGAGTTTATGAATTGCTTAAATTGAAAAATTTTCTCGTCAGAAAACACAATATTTGGAAATTGACCGCTTTCGGCTAAGCGAAGCAACTTCTTCGCTCTCTCAAGTCTGACTTGTTGCTGGTTTGGTGTTAGATCATGCGCCTTCTTAACTTCTTAACTGATGCCATCCTTTGTGATATAAAGCCGAAACGTAACCTTAGGCGAGAGACCCCATCTTTTGCCGATAGCGCCCCTACAACCATACAAAGCGACTGTTGCCTTCCTAATTCTTTCCTCAACGTTGGGTTACTTAATCATGTCAGAGAGCACCAATGGTACGCTCGCTATTGAGGGGCGAAATACTGTAGGTATTTTATAATTTCTCGTGAATAAATCAAGCTTCGTCCATTTCACATCTTGATTCAGATAACCCTTGATTCAGTTCCATCAGAGTACATAAAACCTTTTTTCTGACAATAAGTCTCACGCCATTCACGTTAGCAAGTCGTAATGCACAACAACCCTGAGTAGTGTTGAGAGAGTACCGCTTACAGAATGCCTCTACTCACCAGCCGTCGAAAAGAGGCGTCGCCTCACTCTGCTTTGACCATTCTATCGCTAAACATTTTATGCATAAGCCTAATAAGGTCAATTCCGACCCCTATGCCATCCAGAGACCTGTTGATTTCTTCAAGGAGAACATTGTCAAGGAAGGCCCCCACAGTGAACTCTTTCTGAGAGAGGGACACCTCGCCATCTTAAACAATAATATGCAAGGCAGAGTCTACCGATCTGCCTTCACAATAGACATTTTGAGCGTATGATAAACGCTTCGGAGGAATTACACACCTTATGTGTAGGTCAGTCAGCCTCTCCAGGGCTTTCAGCAAGAACGGACAATTCTTTAATGAATTAGAAGATCTCGGCTCTCACGAAATTAAGGATCTTACAAAATTTTTGAAAAGTACACATCTGTTTTAGGAGGGATAGGGGCTAGTTCCCCACGCGGCATCACAATGGGCCATGAACCTGAGTGTGTCCTTAGTGGACAACCGCTTCAACCTAACCTAACCTTGTTATACCATTGCAAGGGGAAAGAGGAGAATGAAACCGAAAGGAGAGGGTGGGAGGAAGAAGGGGGTTGAGTATTTATGGATTACGAAGTCATACATTTTCCAGTCATCCTTTGCGCGAATTTCTGGCAAAGTTACGGAGGCAATCGGCTCTCATTTGACGTCCAACTATTTCTCCTCTTAGTTTTTGCTTGTCTCTGGTCTACTGATTTTCTATTGGTTAAGTATCAAGCGTTTGCGAATTTGTCTCTGAACTTCGTTTTACTCTTTGCTCGCTGCACACATTCGGCTTCGATATTTCAGGTCGTTGCCTTCTTGCTTATTTCTTCCATACATCCGCTCACAGCTGATGGCAGTAAACCGATTTGGTAAAATTTTTTCACCAACGTTTGGTAGTCACTGTATTTAATATGTGCTCGCCCATCATGAGTGCCTCGAATGTGACAAAAAATGTAAATCACAAAATCTAACATTAACGTCACTCACTTTGTGGAGCAAATTTCTGATCAATGGCTTTATGACAGCTATGGCTATGACAGCTTCTGCTCTAGCTAAAGTTAGTTTAAGTACATATACAACAAAAGTATGTACAATATATACAAAAGTATGTATGTGTGTATACAAAAGTAGGTATGTATGTATGCGTGCGCTCAATTGCAAACTTCCTCAACATCTCAATTAATATCCATTACTTGCAATTAAGCATTTCCTTGATATGGAAGGTGGCAGCCTTTTTCTCTCAAGTGTTGTTAACCTTTCACCTCTTTTCATGTGGGAAATGTCGACAGTAACTTTCCTCTACATACTCGTACATACATACATCCAACGTGGTGCACGGTAATTACCAGCCAAATTGGCTAAGTTAATCCTGCAAAAACAGAGAATGCTTGCTTGCCACATGCCACACATACGCGAGTAAGTGCTTGCGCATTGCCACACTGGCAAATTTTTTAAAATACCAGCACACAAGCAAAACTATCTATTACAGTTTTATGGATATTTTTTGCGCTTATCGCTGCAACAAACTTAAGCTGGAGTTTTTAAAAGAGGAAACAAGTGATATAAAGCGAGCGAAAAAAGCGAGAACGGAAAGCCAGCATCCTTAACGACAATGCACTAGCAGATGTAGTAGAAGTCGTGGAGGAAAAAGTGAGTTGGGGCAAAAACGCAAGCGACACCATTATTATTCGATTTTCTACTCAACGCGCGCACAAACAATATTATCTGACTTCACATTACCCACGAACTCAGGCACGAAGTTGGTTGGTGTCGCTGTCGCGTTAATGTACTCGCAGGAAAGGGGTGTGTTTTGAAGAGCTTGAGAACTTAAAATGGTGATACTAAACAGAAATATTAAGTTAGGTTAGGTGAAACTGGTTGACTTGTAGTCACGCCTCGACCGGTGCGGTCTATAACGATACCAGATGGAGTCTTTAGTTATGTGGAAGGATGAGTGATTGATAGAGTTGTTTTCGTGCATTTAGAGAAAGATTGCCTACCCAGCCGAAAGTAGCATCTGTTGGCAAGAGGTATTCTTCGCTGGATCTCTTGACTGACGTTTAGTGTTGGTCTTACTTCTGACGAGGACGAAAGTCCTTGACTACGCCGAACTCTTAATTGATACTTTGTCTCGCCCTCGTTTACCGCAAGATCCAAACGACGAGATTCTTTTTAAAGACTGAGAAAAGTTGCACTGACTACCCGCTGACTAATGGCAAAACATGTCGATATCATTAACGTAAGCGAGCTGCATGGCACTTTCATAGAAAATAGTCCCTGAGATGTCGATGTTGGCGATGCGAAAATTTTCTCCATCATCAAATGATGAAAAAGGCGCATGATAAGAAATCGCCTTGTCTGAAATCCTGCTACGTTTCAAATGGCTCAGAAAGATCTTTGCCAATTCTCACTACGCTGATGGTGTTTGTTGGGGGTCATCCCACAAAGCCCGATGAGCTTTGCGAGAATCCCAAATTCAGACATGGCGACATACAGGCGATTCCTTACCGTACTATCGAATGCAGCCTTGTAATCGGCGAAAAGGTAGTGCATGTCGGTCCCACGGTAATTGACGCAGTTTATAGGGTCACTTTTCTTGTGGATGGGACAGATAGCACTGAGATGCCAGTCGATGGGCATTCTTTCATCCGACCATATTTTGCCTATGAGTATTTGCTTTCGTTAGCTCATCACCTCCGGCCTTAAAGCGCTCTGTCGGTAGGCCATCTGCACTCGCAGGTTTGTTGTTCTTAAGTCGGGCAATAGCTCTCAAGACCTCTTCCTAGTCGGACGATGGAACGTCCTCGACACCGATTAAATTTATGTGATTGCCTTTATGAATGCCCGATTAAAAGTTTACTTTGGTAGTTAACCAGTAGATCTCTGCTGCCTTTCCAACTGCGAAAACTTCAGTCGGGAATACATTGCAGTGATCTGGAAGCTTATATGACTTCCTTAAGTCTAACTTTGGACAGTATATCCCACCTACCGCACTAGTCAGAAATATTGAATGAATACATTTCTTTTTTATTATAATTTGGCAGATAAATTCATGGCATTTATTTTTTTTGAAAATGATATCCGGCATATACTCGCTACGGCTGCGATGATCCATTCGATCATTGCAATTTTTGACTACTTTTGCGAATAAATCTGAATATGTAATAAATCTAAATGAGCCCAATCGGGAAGAAGCCAACACAAGCGATGGTAATTTCGCTTTAATTCTTACACGAGCTGTATTTTATAGGCGCGAAAGCCAATATCTCTACCTAAAATTTTCCAGGTAGTCGAGGAACAAAGACGTTAAGAGCGACGACGTATCGACATTTCGGCGTTTTCTTCAGCACTGCGCCCTATACTTCGCGAACAGATTTATTTTTCATATTTTTTTTTTTCAAAGTAAATTTCCGCAATTTGGAAACGCTGTTTGCCATTCTCAGCTGTCAAATCACATTTATCGGTATCGATAACTCTCATGCAACTAACAAAACACCCGATAGTTGTTGCTGCTTTCCTGTGGTTAAAGTGGCGAGTGTTGCTGATGTTGGTGTTGTTGGTGGTGGTGTGTGTGGGTGCTAATGATGTTCCTTGCGTCAGTGGTTGCTCAGCTTTTCCAAGTGAAAGGGGTGCCTATGCTGTGTTGTTGTTGTTGGGTTCGGTGTTTGGTTGTCGGTTGATGTTTTGCTTGTTCCATAACTCTTGGCGTTATCAGTTGGTGTTACCACATATGGAATAACAATAAATTGTAGCGATGACAAATGCGGTCACAAAAACCGTGTAAACAAAAATAAATAAAAGTCAATCTGCGCTGATGTTGCCTCTACCAATAGTCAGTGGTTGTGCGGCAAAAAGAAACTTGAAAATGATGTAGTTTTGTAAGAATAAAACGTTTAAAGCGTTGGATAAAAAGGAATATGAAAATTTTCAGAGAGAGGTCTTTTGTTGGACTCTGTTCCAAAAGGCGCATTTCAGCTGTTTAAGCCTTAATTGTAACCCAATTGACCATACAAAAATTCAAACTTTTAGTGGCAAGTATTACTTAATTGAGAAAAAGTGTGTGGCAGATTCTCTATGCAACCCTGTTAATTGTGTTTAATCATGATGGAAAGAATAATGAAATGGCGCCTATCGTGGTACCGTTATTTTGTTTTATTTAGTTTTACTTTTTTTAGCATCTGGTCGCATGACCCGCGATTGCAGTTGTTGTTGGTGTTCTTCTGCTTTCAGCAGTCAAATCTCTCTCTCGCTACTGCAGTATTGCCTAACTTTTGATATAAAAACGCACTAAAATGCCCATTTAAAGAAAATAAAATACCAAATTTTAATTGAATTACTTAAAAAACTTTGTATGCGCGACAAATTGTCTTTAAAATGTGCGTTTTTTAAAGAAATGTGTTATGCTTATGTACAATTTAATTTATGAGTTTTTGTTAAGTGAACGACTTTTTTGCTATATTTCAGGTTATGTAACTAGAAAAGGCACTCTTTTTGTAAAAATGTCGTTATGGTTTCTTCAGCATTTTCTGATATTTTGTTGCTTATTTTAACTATGAATACACCTCTTGATGCTCTATGTACCACTAAGGATGGAGAACCAGAAAAAACGATTACACCTCTATGGTTTTAATTCGTATTCAAACGCTTTTTAAAATGTGTAAAAAGGTTTGCAATGTTAGGAAAACTTGAGAGAAGAAGATGTAATATTCACTTTCAAAATATCAAATTTTATAAGAATCAACAAATTTTCTTCAGCACTAAATTCTTCTTAGAGTGACCTGTTTAAAATTTTTTTGTTTAATAATTTTTTTTAACTTATTGTTTCGGTAGCTTTAAATTAAAAATAAGAAACAAACACCAACTTAAAAATTTTCGCATTTTGATACATAAAAAAGCACTAAATTTACTGCGACGAGCAAATGTTGGCAACACTCTCTGATGGGTGCAATCTTCTTTCTATCATTCTTGGTGTTTACTGAGAAGAGCAAATTATCTGCTCAAAGGGAAAGCGAAATGACATTAAAATCAAATAGAGAAAAAACCAAAATAACGATGGCTGCGAGCAAAATTAATGTTGAGTAAATTTAATCAAATCCTATGATAAAAGAAAAATGGAATTGTAGAAAAAAAACCTATTTTAATTCCCTTTACTAGCTTTCGCAATGACCTTTAAGTTGTTGCTTTTTTTTCGAATGCCGCAAGAGAGCAATGACTCCTGCCTTCTTTTTTCCCTGAATAAAGTCTGGCTGCTATCAAAACTGGAGTATATTGATTGGGAAGGTTCAATCATCACCATTGTTGGTGTGACTATCCGTGTTGAACTTTGGCCTCTCTCAATAACTTCGACCAAGAATCTTGATCCTTTGCATACATCTTCCAGTTTTTTAGTAGCCCATAGATCTTTGCGTCATCATAAACTTTTTCAGTCCAAGCGAAATCAAATGGCGAAAGAACTGAAAATATCTGACTGTACTATCCGCCGCATGCAGAAAAATGATCTCAAAGTCAAACTCCCAAAACGATATGGTTTATTTGGTCGAATTTAACCGACCGTTCATACGAGAATTTGCGTTATCGATTGCCCACCAGGAGATAGCACCCGCCACAGGTAATGGTTTGGGCTGCTGTAACCGCAGATAGGCGCTCTCTAATCGTTTTAATCGAGCCGGGCGTTAAGGTAAATGCGAAATATTATCGGGAAAGTATCCTAGAGGTTCGCTTTAAATCAGTGGGCAGACAAACATTTCAGTGGCAGACCCTGGACGTTTCTATAGGACTCAGCATCGTCTCACAAAGCTTCAAAGTGGGCCAAGAACGGCTAAAAAACAACGTTCCGAACTTCATAACGTCCACACAATGGCTCTCAAATTCACCAGCCGCGAATCCCATGGATTATTCTCTTTGGGCCATTTTGGAGAGTCAGGGGCGAACTAAAAGATTCATCAGCCTCGACACGCTGAGAGCGTAATTGTCCGCGAGTGGGCCAAAATACCTGCAAGTCACATTCTGGCAGCTTGCGATTCGTTTCTGTAGCGTCTCGCGGCCATAGTCAAGGCAAGAGGTGGTCATATCGAGCAAAAGTAAATGGATTCTTAATTGTGTATTATTTTCACACATTTTTTACTTTGAATTGAATAAAAAGTAATTTTCCAAACTAAATTTATGGCCTTTTTAATTGGTTACACTTTGAGTGACCGGACCCGGTAAGGCACACACAGCTTACTATTGTAGATACTTTTTGCAATTTTGGGTCGTTTGGGTCCATCCTTAGTACATACCCAGTCTATTTACATAAGACTCAGCTCAGCTATGCGTTCATCTAAGAATACGGCGTAGGATTTTTCGCTCAAATATGTTAAGCTTCTCTTCATCTGCCTTACGCATCTCCCAGGTTTCTGAAGCATAAGTAACGCACGGCCTAAATACTGTTGTATAGAGTTGCAGCTTCGTTCGCTTAAAAAGAAATGGGGAGGCTGAGCCTTGTGTAGCGAAAAGAAAGCCACGTTCCCTGCTTGGAGCCTAGCACTAACTTCTTGGTTGTATGTTGGGTCCGCAGAGATGATATATCTACAATGTGATGTCCAAAATATTTAAACAAGACTGGCGTCATTAAAATGTTTTTAGTGGCGCAATCTTTTTAATGAGCTCGTGCGTTGGAAGCTACATCCCTAGCTGACTTCCAGTGCAAGCTTGGTGACATTCGGTTCCCAAATTCAGTAAGCACCGAAAACTCCATCGAATTTGGTAAATTTATCAAAAATGAACCGTCTGCAACCGTAATGCACCATCTTATCAATCCAGTCTTCCGACTGATTTTTTGACTAGAAATCGCATTTTAACCACCAATCACTCAGCGTATTCGCCTGATATGGCTCTCTGTGGCATCTACCTATTCGAAAAATTGCGTCCGTAGAGACCATCCAAAAAGCTTGTACCGACATCCTGAAGGACATTCCGGACAATGACCTGAAACATTCTTTCGAAAAGCTTTTAGATCGCGCGAAACAGTGTATCGTGGCCAGAGGGGACTATTTTGAATAAATAAGAACAAAGCTCCTGTCGTTTCTATTTTAGCTCAGTCTTGTTTATTTAGAACTTCGAGCCATATTATATTTTCAAGTTCAGAAAGGGTAAACAAGTGGCAGGAAACCAGCTCCGCGACGATAGTGAATGGCGCAGCAATTCATAGCGCTGTTGAATGCGCTGTGTCATTATTCTAGTATAAGAGCACTTCTTCTTTATTCAAATGAAGATGTCATTGCTTCAATTTCTTACAAAAAGTCTTTGAAATTTATTAACTTCGAATGCCAAAGAATTTGTAGCCACTTAATTTCGGCCGATTTGGGCAGTGCTTGTCATCTTCATAGCAGGTTCATTGGTTAAGATTTGAAGAAAAATGAATATAATAAAATAAAATAAATAAATGGCATCGTTCAGCCGCCATCAAATCTGACCCCTACTGCTCTTTTCCTTTTGCTTAAACCACCGAGTGTTAAAGGCGATAAAGTAGCGTTTAATGATAAAAAGAGGTTTTAAATAATTTCTTTTGTGCGTTTTATTAAAAAATTTTGTAAATGTTAATTTCTTTTTTTTATTACATGCGTCTTTAAATAATTTATTTACATATTTTCTCTTCTCCTTCCAGGTGGATGGGCAAAAGTATATGGGTCAGGGTCGCAGCAAGAAGATCGCCCGCATTGAGGCTGCCGCAACGGCGCTGCGCAGTTTCATACAATTCAAAGATGGTGCCGTACTCACACCGCTGAAGCCGACCTGTAATCTTGACTTCACTAGCGATGAGCATCTGGAAAACGGTATTGTCAATTATGAGAACATAAGCACGGCTGAATTAGTCCCGCTTTTAGACGCACTGTTCAGGCATGCGAAATTTATTAAAAAACTGACACCCTTCATGCGGGTAACCGATTGTGCATTGAGCATGACAAGCAAGTATTTGTTTTTTTATCTGTTTGGTTATTGTTTATTTGATTTTCGTATTTTTTATTAGTTCGTAAATATTTACATTTTTTATTTAATTTAATTTTTGAACATCAATGCGTGTTGTACTTTTATGCAGGGTTTTTCAAGTTCGAGTTGCTCGACAATTTCGCGCCGAAAAGCGAAAGCTAACAAAGCCACAGCGGTGACTGATTTATTCACCAGAAAAAGAACAAAATCCTCTTCATGAGTAGGAAATAATCTAAAGCCGTCAAGTAATGCAGCGTTCTTGGCATCCAGGGCAGGATATCGGGAATTTATTTTTCTCGGAAATTTCGTTCGCTGTAAATTTATTGTTAGAATTTCACAATCCCGGACGAACGGGCATTGCTGTTTTTATGCTTTATACCGAGGCAGTTGACTAAAGTTTTTCTGTTGGATCTCTTTGTTCTGTTCGACGATTATAATGCCAGAAAATATTCATAATTTTTCAAAGAGCAGTTTTCACAGCTCGACCAATTTCTTAATGGCTTTTAGTTATTTTTGCGTTTCTCGTGCGAAATCGAACTTTACTTGTTGTAAATTGTAGGTTTTCAACTTACCGACTGTCACAAAAAGCTATGGAACCGTAAAATCTATCAAAAAAAAAAAAACAAAAAAAAAAAAAGCTGCTAAAAAGAATCGAACTTGAAAGCCCTTTGGAATAGAAGTATCTACATTGCCAATTTAGTGTTTGTGTGAAAGTATAAAGGAGGCTTAACCCACGAAATGAGAATTTTCAATGAAATAATTGAGAAATGGGTTTTTGGGGGCAATGATAAGAGGAAGAGTTAGGTACGAGTCCTAAAGCTGATTAAAATGTTTCTTATTATTACCGACATATTTTGGAGAAATGTGCTATATAACCTCGCAAATGATTTTTCTTCTTATTGGACGCTTCGGCTCAACGAGCATATCATTTTCTTAGAGTACCTTCTATTGAATAGAGTACAGTGCCCTCTAGGGACGAGGAAGATGATAGATTCGATTAAATTAGATGTATGGGGGGTTGGACAAGTCCAAGCACTTAGTCAGGAGACCACTGTACTACAACCGTATAGATTTCAGTAGAAAGAATAGAGAGATAGGAAAGATAAAAAGTGGGTGGTAAGACGGATAAATTAGTTTAAAGTAACTCTTCCACAAATCTCTTGGATTCATTGATGAATTTTAAGAGATCCGGAAGAGGAAGAGTATGAACTTTGTCCATACTCAGTATATCGCAACCCAATATCCTAAGTCTGATTCTGAAAAACGCCGGACAGCTACAGAGAAAATGCTCTGCAGTGTCGTCATTCTCAAGACAGGATAGGAGGCATATCAGGCTCTCGACGCGCCTCATGGCAGCCATATGTATGCTGACCACAGACGTTGTGCCCTGTGATTACACCCACCTGTACTCTCAGGTCATTTCAGCTGAGTTTTTGGTTCTGTTTGGTTCACAAAGCACTTGGCTACTCTGCACGAGTTCAACCCAGACCAACGTCCGCTATGGGCAGACCTCATGAAGTTGGCAATCCATAGTCGAATCGATTCAGAATTGACACCTAGAAAGGGTTCAGCGCCTAGTGGCATACTTGCAGAGCTTTCATTTGCCAATTTATCAGCTAACTCGTTCCCTGCAATACCACAATGTCCAGACACTCAAATAAGACTAACTTTGTTGTGTTTTCCAACACTGTTCAGTTTTGTTTGACATTCACCGACTAACTTCGAAGAGCAGCGTGGGTTAGCAAGGGCTTTTAGGGCAGCTTGACTGTCACTACAAATTCCAATACTGCTACCTCGCTACTTTTTCTCAATTAGCCAGTCTGCCACGTTCAAGATGGCATAGACTTCCGAGGAAGAGGAAGAAACAGTAGAACACTTCCTCTAGAATTGTCCAGCCTTAGCTAGGAGTAGCGCAAAGTTGTTAAGAAAATACGCTTTCGACTCTCTTACGGAACTATCCGGTTTTGAGATAAAATCTATCGTACGCTTCATAAGAAAGTCTAACTGGTTCCATGAAAAGTAAACAGTACTACAACGAACAAGTGAGTTGGCAACTCTAAGCCGACTGCCACAAAAACTTAAACCTAAACCTACAATACCTTCTACGGAACGATTTAATGCAGAACGAAAAAGTTTTCTTGCTTTGAAAGTTGGAAAAATTTGCTTTGAAAATTTCACTAAAAAAACGAAAAAAAATTTGGAAAATGGACGGTGCCACTCCTACTTTTGGGTAGATGCGTGTATTTCAATAATGACCTAGCAAAACTTGCTAAATTCCGTTCGTCCGAGAGAGAATGTGCTCAGGGAACGGCCCAATTTGTGGAAAGAAAACTCATGGATCTTGCACCATGACAACGCACCGTCTCGCAAGGCTCATATTGTGAACACTTTTTTGTCCAAAAACTCAACATGTATCATCGAACAACCAACGTTTTCACCGGATTTAGCCCTCTGTGACTAAATTTCCTTTTCCTAAAACTTAAATTCCCACTCCGCGGACGCTGCTTTGAGTCGATAGAGGCCATTAAGGGGAATTCGCTGAAGGAGCTGAAGAAGATCTCTTTAAATGCGTTTAAAAAATGCTTTGATAACTGGTCTATGGTCGTTGGCATATGTGTATTTCTTCGAATGGAGTCTATTTTGAAGGCGACAAAATAAATTCTGATAATTAAACAACTATTTTGCGTTTTATTGCACAATTTCCGGTACTTCTTGGACAGAATGTATGTTTTCATTGTAGAGCATCCATAAAAAACCAATTCTATTCACCCACGTCTGGGTCCACCATATTTGTAGCCAGCTTTCATGGTATAGGCTCGTCTTCTTGCGCCTCTATCCGTGCGGTTTCGCTTTGCTGCAGTGTGTCGGGGTCCATCTTTTTTTTTCGTAGTACGTAGTTCCAGCTGTCCTCGCGTTCGAGCATTTCGCTGATAGTATTGCTCGTCGCGATGCCGTCAATCTGCACCCACAGAGCATTTCTTTCCGCGTGCATCTGTCACAACCTAAAAAACGTGTGTTCAGCGTCATCGCTCGACGCTTCGCAGTATATGCACTTGGGATCGCTTACCTTGCCCATGCGGTATAGGTATCATATTTCTGGAAGTATCCGTGTCTCGAGAGCAACTGAGTTAAGAAGTAATTCACTTCCCCGAAGTTCCTTTGGACCCATTTGTCAATTGAAGCAATAAATATCGCCGTCCATCTGACACTCGGTTTAGTGTTTAGACAGACTAGCAAGTACAGCATTCAGACACAATTAAATCCATTGTACTGCACTCGTCTTCCCTTTTTAATTTTCTTTAAATCTACCCGATCTCCGAAGAAATCTGAGTAGATCTTGTGGTGCCAAGGAGCCAAGGTGGTCGCTTCTTAACACATCAGTGCTAAAGACTCAAGCCTGATTCGAGCGAAGGCGGGGCAGATGCAATGAAAGTGGTCCGCCGTCTCATCCTCCTCTCCAAATGCTGGGCAGAGTGCACTGTCTGAGATGCCGAGCGTTTCCATATGCTTTGCCCATAGAAAGTGGGCCGTCATCAGTCCAACCAGCCGCCTACAGTCCCCTCTGCTTAGTGACAAGAGAAACTGCGACAGTCGGTCGGACATGCCAGGTAACATCAGTTTTGTCCAACTGCAGCTTCTCTCTCAGCCTGCCAAGCTCGCTTGTGGGTTAGAGTAACCCGTTTGCTAGCAGTGGCTTTGATGGCTGCAGAAGGGAGTGGCAGAAGGCTCCGGGCTAAGGAAGTTGGCCTCCGCAGCATGGTTTCGAATCTCCGATCTGCGACGCAAGTGATGACGTATTTCTTCTTGGCGTTCCACGCATCCATTCGTTCCTGGACCATGAGGCCGACGGGTATCTCCCTGTTGATCACAAAAGACAGCAGCGCCCGAGACAGTGGGGTAGACTGAGGCAGCTCTGAGTGCCGCTGTACGTTGCACAACCCCCAGTGCTTTGCGCTGGATTTGCAGTTTAGCACAATTCGCCATACATACTTCGCTGCCGTAAAGGAGAATTGAGTTTGGGGCCGCCATAATTAGCCTGAGAGCCCCTTGGCCACTCCTGGTATATATGAACTATAAAAACATATATATGACTCATGAAAAAAATAGTGGTATGTTTATAGTTTTGTGAGAAGAAATCGTAAAAGCTCGCTTTAATAGTGGTTAGGGTAGAACTTTCAGAAATATGTGGTCGCTTCTCTGTTTCAAAAATTCTTTTGTTACCGAAAGTTTTCGATACTTTTTAGACAGCTCTATATTAATTAGATAATTAAGAAGTGCTTTCCTAAACAGGTAATTATGATATTACTTTTTCTTGTTGAATTTTTTCGTTAGTATCCCTTTTTACTTATTTGTTCGTATTTAAATTATTGCCGCCCCCCGTTAATTTATCCATTCAATTTACATTTATAGTTTTATGTGTTTTTTTTTAATTTTTTTTTCTAATCCCACGTTCATTATGTAGCTTGTTTCCTTCCTTGATTGTTGCCCAATGAATGAATAATAATAATAAAAAAAATTGTTTAATAAGCAGCCGCACAAAGTGTCTCTAAAAATAAGTTAGTTGCTTATCCAACCTACGACGTTTTTTAGCTAGACAAATAAAACCCGAATTCAATATTTGCTCCACATTTCGTACAGCCAAAATCCTTTTATTAACTTTTCCCTATATTTGTATGCCGCATTAGATGTAAATAAGAGCGCGATCACTGTGGATGGGCAGAAGAAAGTGCCGGACAAGGGACCTGTCATGCTGCTCTACGAGCTCTTCAACGATGTACACTTCGATTGCTCAACAGTGGATGGGGCGCAGAATAATTGTCGCTTTAAAATGACAGTAACGGTGAATAATAGCAAATTTGATGGCACAGGTAATGGTAACCGAAATCAGCAGAGACATTTTTTAAGGGGTTAAGGGTAGCCAGAGGCACGAAAAAATGATGATTTTCAATATTTTTTTTTTTTTTATTTATTTTACAAAAATAAAAACATAGCATTAATGCATCATATTTTGACTTGACTTTAGCGCAATTAAAAAAAAAATTAATAATTGTAAAAGTTATCGCTGTTTGTGTGGAGCCTGTTTCTCCAGCAATCCATTGCGGTGATCATCACAAGTCCTTGTAAATTCAGCTAAAATCAATCGGACAAAAGAAATTAGTTTTATTAATAGGTAATCTTGTGCCTAATCGAAGTTTTTTTTTTCAAAATTAACAATATGGCGGCCTCAGTTAATAGTTTTCAGATTTTCGTAAAAAAAACCGCCAATTAATTGTTTTGAAAAAAAATCGAAAAATCTAAATCGCAAGAAAATTCTTCGATCAGGCACAAGTTTTCTATATTTTCCAAAAGCAGTATATATTTATTGAAATCTACCAAGCGGTTTTTAAGTTACAGTGATCACCAGTTCAAAAAACATAGTTTTGAGAAAAACGCATTTAAAGTTTTGCTATTCACTCTGGAACGCCCGAGAGCCCTTTGTTAATTCTTGAATAACTCGAAAAGTATTTGTCGGACTCACCTCAAATTTTCACTCAATATTTTTAAAATATAAAGAGTTTTCCAATTAGAGGTGTTATTTTGATATTCAAAAAAAAAATTTTATCTTCGAACGCGTATAAGAGGCATATTTTGTATTTTTTTATAAAAGTGGTAAAAATGCAACAACTGTTGTTGCAGAAATAAACATTGTTCACGGAGAGGATACCGTAAGTGTAAGGACTGCGCAAAAGTGGTTTTCAAAATTCCGAAGTGGTAATTGCGACGTGGACGATGCCCCGCGCGCTAGTCGTCCTGAAGTCTTTAACTCCGACGCCTTGCTCGAACTCGTGGAAGCTGAGCCAAATTTGACAGTCGATATGATAGCTCAGAGGTTAAATTTATCAATATAAAGGCTTCAAAGCTGGGAAAATAGGTTCCGCATAGACTTTCCGTAGCCAACCTTCAGCAGAGAGTGAATGTGTGTTGTCAGCTGCTGCAACGGCTTGAAAATGAAAGTTTTTTGAACCGCAACGTTACTGGTGATGAAAAATGGGTCCTTTACAATAATTCTGTTCGCAAACGCCAATGGTTAGATATAGATGAAACACCAGAACCGACCCCTAGTGATGGCCTTCACCCCAAGAAGATTCTCCTGTCTATTTGGTGGGATATGGCCGGTATTGTTTATTATGAACTTCTGGAACCAAACCAGACGATAACTGCTGATTTGCTGATTATTATTCCCATCAGATATCAAACCTGATTGAGGCACTTAACAAAAATCGGCCGTCTTTAGTGAATAGCCGCAAAGTTTTATTTCACCACGACAACGCAAGACCTCATACCGCAAGGCAAACATTAGGCAAGCTGAACGAACTCGGATGGGAGCTAATGCCGCATCCACCATACTCTCCGCATATTGCACCTTGTGATTATCACCTTTTCCGTGGACTTCAAATCCATATGAGTAACAAGAACTACTCCTCAAAAGAAGCTATAAAAAGGGATATCGAAGCGTATTTATACCGGAAACTTTTCCCGTAAAAGATCAATGGTTTCGTTGCTTGTATGGCACGTAGCGCCGTCTTGTTGAAAATAAACGCTGCCCAGATCAATACCATCCATTTCCGGGCATAAAAAATTGTTAATCATTTCTATTCTGTTCAAAATAACACCTGTTATTGGAAAACCCTTTATTTTAATAAAATGCAAAAAAAAATTAATTTTTTTTTTTGTGAAAATTCTGACTACCCCTAACCCCTTAAGTGTTTATATATTTTTTTATAACTAATTTTTTTATAACCAATTTTTTTTTTCTTTCTACCTTCACTCACAGGTCCGTCAAAGAAGTTGGCCAAAAATGCAGCCGCCAAAGCCGCATTAGCTTCGTTGTGCAACATTTCGTATAGTCCAATGATGCATCCGCAAAAGAATGTGCCATTGCCGATCGACGATAAGACTTCGTCTATGGAGTTGCCACAAATACACGCCGACACAATTGGGCGTTTGGTATTGGAGAAATTCATGGAGGTCATTAAGGGGCAGGAATCGTATTCACGACGCAAAGTCTTGGCTGGCATTGTGATGACCGAAGATATGAACTTTAGCGAAGCCAAAGTGCGTTGTTGTCAATTTTCCACACTACAAATGACTTGCAAATTCGATGTTCGATGTATTCTATTGTATTTCCATCTTTTATGCACAGGTAATTTCCGTATCCACTGGCACCAAGTGTGTGAGTGGCGAACACATGAGTGTCACTGGCGCTGTGCTCAACGACTCGCACGCCGAGATCGTCTCGCGCCGTTGTCTAATGAAATATTTATATGCTCAATTGGATCTGCAATGCAGTCAGGGTATGTTGAAGTGATTGCGCTCTTCTTAACTAAACTAAAAATACATACTTGTTTGTGTATTATTGAAGTAGACAAGGAGCAAACTACTACATATTTTATGTAGAAACAGTATTTCTGTTTTTTTTTCTCTTATTATTTATGGGTAGTCGAAAAAGTCTTTTCGTATTTCTAATCAAACTTCAACTCATTTTTTTTATATTTATAACTTTATTAAACCAAATATGTACCATTTTGGTCGACCACCTTTTGCCATTTTTCTTCTAAGGACATTATTCCATCAGTGTAAAACTTTTGTGGTTTCTCGGCGAAAAACTGCCACAAGTATTTTCACAGGCTTCTCTTGAAGCCAACTTTACTCCATTAAGAGAGTTCTACATTGACCGAAACAAATAGTAGTTCGATGGTGCAAGGTCAGGGCTATATGGTGGATGCATCAAAACTTCCCAGCCAAGCTCTCCCAGTTTTTGCCGAGTCATCAAAGATGTGTGTGGCCTAGCGTTGTCCTGATGGAAGACGACGCCGTTTCTGCTGATCAGTTCTAGCCGTTTTTTTTTTCGATTGCTTGCTTCAATCTCATTAGTTGTTGACAGTAAAGTGTAGAATCAATCGTTCGAGCAAGCTAGAGCAGCTCATAGTGGATGATTCCTTTCGAATCCCATCAAACACACAGCTTTCGAGGCGTCAATCCTGGCTTTGCGACCATTTGTTGAGCTTCACCACCCTTGCACCATGACCTTTTTCGCACATTATTGTCGTATTTGATCCACTTTTCATCTCCTGTTACCATTCGCTTCAGAAATGGTTCGATTTCATTTCGTTTCAGCAAAGAATCGCAGATGTTAATTCGTCCATTAAATTTTTCACAGACAATTCATGTGGTACCCAAACATCGTGCTTCTTTTTGTAACCCGGCTTTTTTAAATGGTTCAAATCCGTTTGATGATGAATGTTTAGTGCCTTGGCGATGTCATGGCGGCTTATGTGACGGTCCTGGTCAATCTTTTCCATAATTTCATCGACTTTTTCAACGATAGGTCACCGGAGCGAGGTGCATCTTTCACATCGAAATTTCCAGAACGGAAGCGAGCGAACCATTGTTGTGCTACACGAACTGATGCAGCATCGTCTCCGTAAACTTCACAAATTTCATTGGTGGCTTGCATGCCTTTCCTTTTTAATACAAAAATTTCAAAATATAGCGAATTTCTTCATTATTTTCACTCATTTTTGAATAGCTATAACTGTTTTTCAACTTCTCCGAATTAAATTTTTTTTTTGTTAAATGAAGCTTATGATATGACACAATGTGATTGGTAGCACTGGAGATAGATGACTCCAACGACATCTATTGCAAAATACGAAAACACTTTTTCGACTACCCAATATTGTAATTTTTATATTGTATATGTACGTATGTATATAAACTTTGCCTTAATTTCGTACACTAAAAAAAACCTTCTTAGCATACAAATCTACTGAAATTGTAAATATACATACATACATACATCCATGCATGTGCACACACGTATTGCGGCATAAATGCATATGTATGCAAATGTATGTATATATACATACACGCAGAAATATATATATATATAATACTATTCAAAGTTTTCGTTTGTGATAAAGTAGTAGTGTAGTTTTCGTTTTGGTTTGTTCAGCGCACATCGCAAAACTTTGCCGTTTTGTTTGAATGCGGTTTTGTGCTTTTGTTACGAAATTCTACAAATGTGCGTTGCACTATGCAGGCTACAACAACAACAACAACAACGAGAAAAAGTGTGTTAATATATGTACATATGAAACGCATAGGCAAACTATGGTAGAAATTCGTTTCAAGTAGACTTTACAAAAATTCACTTCTTCCTTTGCGAAAACTGCATTTTTGCAAAAACTTATGTTGGCATGATGCGCAGCTAGCAAATTATAAAATATATATAGCAAATATATAAGTATCTGGCTTTCGCTATACATAAACCGATATTTCACTGCCTTGTTTTCTTGCTTTATTTTCACATGCGCGTACACTCGTACTCGTACACTTGTACAAATTCAGTCTTGCATGCAAACTTTGCTACCGAACAAATATTTAATTTAATTTAATTTTTTTAACAAACCAAACTCGAATTTCAATTGCATGCGGTCACGTATTTTTTAACTAGAAAACTAATTTGTACAAAAAAAAATTCTTTATTATAAGAAATAAAAAAGAAAGAAATAAAATATTCTCT
This sequence comes from Anastrepha fraterculus, assembly GCA_037575425.1. Classification (NCBI taxonomy): domain Eukaryota; kingdom Metazoa; phylum Arthropoda; class Insecta; order Diptera; family Tephritidae; genus Anastrepha; species Anastrepha fraterculus. The sequence goes on from JAYXIM010054984.1 coordinate 255,014, forward strand.
ATTAATAAAATTGAAAAAGAAAAAAAAATCCCTATAAATTAAAATAAAAAAAGAAAAAAAATCCCTTTAAATTAATATAAAAAAGAAAAAAATATTCCCTATAAATAAAATTAAAAAAGAAAAAATAAAATATTTCCTATAAATAAAATTAAAAACTAAAGAAAAAATTCATTATAAATAAAATTAAAAAAAATCCCTATAAACAAAATTAAAAAAGATAATAAAAATTGCCTATAAATAAAATTGAAAACTAAAGAAAAAAATCATTATAAATAACATTAAAAAAAATCCCTATAAATAAAATTAAAAGCGAAAAAAAATCCCTATAAATTAAAATAAAAAGGAAAAAAATATTCCTATAAATAAAATTAGAAACAAAAAAAGAATTCCCTATAAATAAAATTAAAAACTAAAGAAAAAATTAATTAATATATAAATAACATTAAAAAACATCCCTATAAATAAAATTAAAAACAAAAAACAAAATTCCCTATAAATTAAAATAAATAAAATTAAAAAAAGAAAAAAAAATATTACCTATAAATAAAATTAAAAACTAAAGAAAAAATTTATTATAAATAACATTAAAAAAAATCCCTATAAATAAAATTAAAAACAAAATTCCCTATAAATTAAAATAAATAAAATTAAAAAAGAAAAAAAAAATATTCCCTGTAAATAAAATTAAAAACTTCAGAAAAAATTAATTATAAATAACATAAAAGACAATCCTTATAAATAAAATTAAAAAAGAAAAAAAATTTCCTATAAATAAAATTAAAAAACAAAAAAAAGAACTTCCCATACCGGGAATCGAACCCGGGCCTTCTGGGTGAAAGCCAGATATCCTAGCCACTAGACCATATGGGACACCAAAATAATTAAGCCCAACAGCTAGCACGTGAGGTTACTGTACAGGTATACACACACAAAACATACATATACACATTTATTGTTCTCTATTTATGGCTCTCAACCTCTAAAAAAATGTAGCTGCTCGCTTAACCAAAATAGTTTGTGAATCAGAGCTGCCTAGCAAAAATCCATACATTCTGCTGCTGTGCTAGTTTTAATCATCCAAGAAAACTGCTTCTCTACCTAGCCTTTACTATATTTGAGGTGTTAATTTAATGCGGTTAATCATTACATTCGTATTCAATATTCAAATTCTCCTGAAATTGTTTTTGTAAACAACTTATTAAATTAAATTGCCGCTGACATGTGGTTTAACTGCAAATGTTAAGTTAACAGCGCCGGCCAATTGCATAGGTAAATATTTTTAAAGCATGCATTCGGGCGCAAACTAACAACGGGCATGCATGTCATTCTGTTAGATAGAGTGTTGATGCAATCGGGTATGCTTTATTTTTGAGTAAAAAAAAAATATAAAAAATGCTGGAAAAAAGTAACATTAAAACAATAAAATTAACCCATTAAATCCCAACCTTATATAAAAGAATTTTTTTTAAATGCGTTTATAAAACGTTTATTGAAATAGTGTAATTAAGCTCCTTAAAAAAGAAAAACACGAAAAAAAATCAAAGAAATGCATTTTTTGGGCTGTACCCAATCGAGTACAATGGGATAATATGTATATACATTGCCTGTATATGAAAATATGGAGTATTAAATAAAAAGACACTTTCAAAGACTTCCTTGGTTATTAGTTCGGTTAATAGTATGGAAGTTTTTGAAACATTCTCTCTGTACGCAAAGGGCTACATTACATAACTCGCAGATCCATCGAATTCTTTGGTGACACTCCCTGCACCTCAGCTGATTCGATATCCTTTTGGGAAAATCGTTATACTAGGAACCAGCTATTGATGCCGCTGTCGATTGTTTTGAAGATATGTCCCGGATATTATAATTGCGTAAATAAAATCGCACAATTTCACGTTGGTATTGCAACAAGTCGCATTGACTCTTACTTGCCATTTTATAAAGCTACCATGCGTTTACTACGCACGAGCTTATCATTGTGGTGAAAAGAGGCCACCACCATTTCTTTCCTCTAAACTTTATATAGTAAGTATTCAAAGCTTGGTCGTGGAGGTCAACTCCTCCCATTCCTGAGTTGTATTCCGCTATCAACTTCGGCTGATGGGCATTCACCTTGCGTCTCTCTTGTCTTGACCATCGTTTGACGGTATGTAAAGGTGCAATTCTATCAAAGTTTGTTCCCACTGTCACAACGCTATTGTCACGAATAGTCCCAGTAGCCTTAAATCCTTGTTCTTTCAAAATTCTAAGAAGGTCATATGACGTAAAGAAGAATCGAAAAATACGATTCCAAGGTTGGAATATCATAACGCAATATATTATCCTCTTCAATGTCCTCCTCATCTGTGTCACAGTGGGTATTTGGCGGTATAATAGTGAAGTCGAAGTGACTACGGTCGCTTGATTCAATATAGTCGGTGGCCGCAGAAAGGTTATGAAACCTCTTTCCGTAAAATTTTTTTACATCCATTACCGAATCTACATGAAATATGCACACAAAATATATATGAATGTTCCCACTGTACCCATGCGAGTACACTAGAATTTAAACCTACCGAAATGCACTTTTCCACAACTTTTTTCGTTTTTTTGGTATAAAGTAAACAAATTATATGAATTATGAATATTACAACACTGAACTTTTTCCGTGATAACTTAGATTTTGTCAAACAGAGAGATTATTGCAAACTAAACTATGAAAAGAAGAAAAATAGCAAAGGTGCACGCAAAGACATGTGAATAACGGATAACGGGACTCAAAAAAAAGAAGGAGAAACATGTGTATTCCTTTTCGACAGTGCTCTGTATTATAAAGTGGCGAGTACATTTAAAAATTTGTAAGCGTTGGGTTTTGACGTCGTTTCGAAAAAGATGATTTTTCTGTACTCAAGCGAGTACAATGGGATCGAATGGGTTAAAAAATACAAATAAATTTTTTTTTTTAAATATATTTTATAAAAAACAATAAAAAAAAATTTAATTCAAATTAATTTTTTTTCAAATATGTTTAATAACAAAAATAAAATAAATTCAAAAAAAAAATTTTTATGTAATAAAATTAAAAAAAAAAAATGCTAAAAAAAGTAACATTGAAAAATAAAAACACGAAATGTGCAGGCAAACTCGTTTAAATAAAAGTCCAGAGCCCACTAGAAGTTGGCTGACAGCGAAGCTCTCATACAAAACCAAAATCTACGGTTCGAGGCATAGTCTCCAAGAACCCATTCTGTTGTCACGCTTTCAATCCCAAAAGTGGGAATCACTAGATTAGACGTTACAAATAATGCAATGCCGTTTGGCGGAGTAATGAGGAGAATAGCCCGTAAATTTTTGATTCCTAATAATGTTTATAATAAATGTTGTCCTCCCCGACGACCAGTTGCATGTCTAGCGCAAGAGTAAGTTCCCTAAAAAGTTCTCGAAACACATAACAAGCTCCCCACATGTTTCACAGCACCAACCACATAAGACGGATTGGGTACTGTACTTTCGCTTCTTCAGACAAAACTGCGGCCATTCGACCTAAATAAGTTGAATTTTGGCTCGTCCCCTTTTGAAAGAAAGGGATGTTTCTAGGAGTGTACGCTCTTTATTCGTTACTCTGTAGAAAATCTCTGAGAGGGAGTGGCAAAACGGGCTCCGGGGCAAGGAAGTTGGCCTCAAAGCCAATTCTGGTTAAAGAGTCAGAAATCTCGTTACCCGCGATACCCACGAGTCCCGGGACCCATTTTAGCATCAGGCTATTATGTCTACCGATATACTTCAGCCTGGATTTACAGTACGCAACTACCCTTGAAGTGGTTGGGGGGCTGTCTAAGGCCATGAGCGCAGCTTGGCTGTCGCTGCAGACCCATATAGATCTGTCTCTCCATATGTTTCGCCTACAAAGTTCACAGCTTACACCTCCGCTTGAAACACAGATGTATGCATTCCAAGAGCAAAGTGCAGTTTTGTCCCGCTGGATTCCACGTTCTGCGCAATTCCGCCCGTTTTTCGAAACTTTTCAGCATGAAGGAAGCTATGCTGAGGGATGCAAAGCTTTTGAGGCTGGTGTAGTCATCTCTTCCAGCCTTAGGGATGAATCCGACCCTCGCCAACCTCCAAGAGCGTGGTATATAGGCCAATGCCAGACATGCAGTGAAAATTTTCTTCAAGGCTGCTGTCACGGACTCTGCGCCTTCCTTCAGCATGACAGGATATATGCCATCTGATCCGGGCGACTTGTAGCCGCCAAAAGATTTAATGGCAAACCGCATGGCGGCCTCATTCACCACAGAACTGGCAACGTACCAGTCATGCCGAAAAGGTGTAGCAGCTCTGATAACAGCCTTTATCAATAATGGTTGCTACCGGCTGACGTTTATCTGATTACCTGGAAAGTGAGATTCCATCAACAAGCTAAGGGTCTCACTTTGCCGCTCCGTTTCCCTTCATTTTAAAGTTAAATAGTTTTAAAGTGCTAAACATTCCAACCCTGAACTTTTCAACTGTGCGTCACAACGCACTGAGGCATCTTGTGGAGAAAGCCACAGTACAAAAGAGATTGCATTTTTCTTTCAATAATTAAAATACTTATAATTTATAACAAAACATTTAAAATTATAATAATAATTAATAATTAATAACTAAAATATCTTTTGAAGAAACCTAAAAACTTCTTAGGAAGCTAAAGTGAGCTCCAATGTTAGTTCAGAAAACGTTCTAGGCGTGAAATATGTACAAACTGTAGTCGATCACTAGCAAAACTGTAATGTAAACCTAACGCACAAACATATTTTTATTATTTCTCAAATAAATATGATACCTTAAGGGGGTATTCTCGTCTAGGCGCCTTAATTTTAGCTATTTTTAAAACTAAGATAACAAAAAATTAAAAACATTTTTACTATCCTTTTTTTTATGGTTTTTATTAATATTGGAAAAGTATAAAAAAAAATTTGTAAAAAAAAATATAAAAAAAATTAATAAAAGAAAAAATAAAAAAATCGTGAAATTACAAGCCGGCGGAGTGGGGGCTACATAAAAAACGGTGCTCCATGGTTGCCATGATTCCAACCCTTGTAGTGATCTAAAACAAACAAATTAAAAAAATTCTTCATTAGTTAGGATGTCGCTATCGGATTACGCCAAATCCAAGAAAAAAAATTCGGAAAATGGTGTCAAGTTGAAAAAAAAAAATTTTTTTACCCTCTTTTTTACCTTTTCAAATTTTTTAAAAATACTTCAAACTTAAATTTTTCTAAATCCGAGACAGGCGCGATAGACAGAGGTATAATAAAAAATTCTTATCAAACTTCAAAGCGATCGGTCAAGTAGAACTTGAGATATCATGACGACCATCTCAAAAAAAGTAGTTTTGAGAAAATCGCGTTTGAAGTTTGAGCAACAATTCCAATAGAATAACTTAGATCATAATATTTACTACTCACTCTGGATTAATCGGCGATATATTTCCAGGTATACATATATTCTAGAAGTATAAAGTTTATACATACAGTGGCCGACAGAAGTCTACATACACCCTCCCTTTCGTTGTTTACAAAGTACAAACATTTTAAATTTTTTTCTAATCGTCTTGACTAAAAGAAATCCATTCTGTAACAAAAAACAACAGGTTATGCTAAAAAAACGCAAAAACAGCGTTGACAAAAGTGTACATACAGAAGCGGTTTCCTAGCTTGTACTCTGATATCCTATGTTGTGATAACGGTAAAATACCGTTAGTCAATTTCTTTCCTCTTCTTATGTTCGTTGCTTTGCTAATATAGATTTTAGTTCCATTTAATACTTAAGCCTCTATGTACAATCGCTCCTCGAAAATAGGTAAATATCAGAGACGTTAGAAATTTTGTTATTCAGCACAGGAAAGACAACAAATTATATAGCGAAATTTCAAAAATCTTAAACTTAAGTCGTGCAACAGTCCAGACCATTGTAAAAAACTTTAGAAATAGTGGTTCCACGGAAAAGAAGCCGCGCAGTGGTCGAGCGATCAAACTACCTCGCAGAGATGTCAGCTTGATTCTGAAAGAAGTGGACAAAAATCCAAAAGTTTCTGCACCGAAATTGGCCGAGGATATAGCAAGCTCATCCAAGAAGTGTGTTCATCCAAGAACAATTCAAAAAGCTCTGAACAAAAACAACTTTCATAGTAGAACCCCACAAAAAAGCCTCTTATTTCTGAAAAAAAAAACCGTAAACTTCGCCTGGAGTTCGCCGAAGCACGAAGGGAAAAGGGGATGCATTTTTGGCAAAAAGGTTTGCTTACAGATGAGTCGAAGTTTAATATATTCGGTAGCGATGGAAGAGCAAAAGTGTGGAGAAAAAAAATTTACTGCACTGAGTCCGAAGAATTTGGTATCAACAGTGAAGCATAGTGGCGGCAATGTAACGGTTTGGGGAGCTGTTGCTGCATCTGGAGTTGGAAGATTAGTATTTATTGAAGGTAATATGGATAGTTATAAATACAAATCACTATTGGAAGTCTATCTGAAATCTTCGGTGGATGATTTGGAGCTTGGTCCAGGTTAAGTCCTTCAACATGATAACAATCCAAAGCACACATCACACATTGTGAAGGATTCACTGCTTTACCATGCTCCAAGGCAATTAAATACACCACCGCAAAGCCCAGATTTGAATATTATCGAACATGTCTGGGAAATTTAAGATCGAAAAATTAGAAAAAATCCGATTTCAAGCGCTTCAGTACTCAAAGAGCGACTAATAAAAGCTTGGAACAATATAACTTCTCCAGAGTTAACAAATATATGGATATTTTTAAGTTTATAAGGGGGGAGCCTGCTTTAGAGGCTTCAAAAAATCGATTTTTTTTTTGCTTAATGTCTTCCCAAGCTATCCAGGAATGTGTCATCAAAATTTCAGAAGCAAATTCAAAATATTTTCGGAGTTACAGAAGAAATTGTGAGTAAGCGTCGAGCAGGTATACGAGCGGGCGGATCGCTCGAGGTGCGATTTCTCGGTTTTTTATTTTTACGATTTTTCCTAATTGGCGGGAAAGATAGGGAAAAAGTTAAACGTCCTATCGAAACGAGGTAACATTGATTCTATTCCGAATTAAATTCTCTTCTAGTTGAACCTAAAAAACCTTAAGAAAGTTATGATTAACCCACTTTTTAAACCATCTAAAGTAAATTTGTTTTTCCAAAAAATGAATTTTTTTTTTAATTAGCGAAAAATTGTTTAATTTCTCACTTTTTGCTTTTGTTTAATTTTCTTGGTTTAACTAGAAGCTATACTGTACTAAAATAATTTTTTTTTTGGTTTTTGGTTTCTGATGAAAATTGCGTCCTGCATCTTTCCCGCCGCACGACACATGTACACTCGAGGCGTTTCGGCAAAATGCTTGTACCAGGCTTAATATGAAATATATTTTAATACAAAAAAAAAATGGGAGAAGACTTCTGAAATATGTAGCAATAAAACTTGTAAGTTTCGTTTCAATCGAATGTTTCTTTCCTTCCCAAAAAAAAACCACGAAAAAATAGATTTTTTGAAGCCTCTAAAGCATGCTCCCCCCAAAATGATTAGAAAAAGCTTTCAAATAAAACTATGTAAACACATTTTTCAGTAAAGTTTTTGAACTTTCAATCCAGTGGAAATGGGGGGTGTATGTAGACTTATGTCGGTCACTGTATATGTAGAGAATAAATAAAGGTTGTGTGGGATACAAAAGATTTTCTGAAAAGAAGGAGTCTTCAAGCCGTCCGGTAACATCTGTCGTTCACTGTGCGATTCGCTCCACTCGGCCGGCTTAGACGCCACGTCACAAAATCTGCTGTATCTCCGAAAATTATTCGAATTTTGAAATATCCGTTGAAGGGCATATTTTTGAATGACTAAACTTTGAAAATATACAAAAAAAATCGATTTTTTTTTCAAATTTCTAGACCAGAATACCCCCTTAAGTCTATTTTCCAACTATTATTTATTAATAATTCATAAATATTTAAGCTCTTCTAACTTTTTTTCCACTAGCAAGCATAGAAAAAAGGCCGGTAGCGTAAACAACAAATACTTTTATTTTTTTGGCTTTCTTTTTTAATTATCTAGACGCCTAGTTTGCATTTGAAAAAAACCCCAAAAAAAAAACAGTCGATTACATTTTCACATACTTAATTAACACTTGGCATTTTTTTCTCTCAAACTCAACTCAACTCTAGAATCTCCCACCCCACTTAACTTAAGCGTATACTCGAACAACTTAACTACTACAATTACAATTACATAGTACATAGTACATACTAGATAATATTTTAATTATTATTAATGAAAATTAACAATAATACAACAAAACATGACATGCGTCAAACAATTAATCTCGTATTTACTAAAGTCGCATAAACAAATTTTTCTTTTTTTCAACTTTTGATTTTTATAGCCACTGCAAATCAGTCGATTTTCGTGAGGAATCAAGACAATGGGCAATACCCGTACAAACTAAAATCCGGTGTTCATTTCCATTTGTACATCAATACAGCGCCTTGTGGTGATGCACGGATTTTTAGTCCTCACGAAAATGACACTGGTGTTGACAAACATCCAAATAGGTTGGTAAACAAAATCAAATGAAATTACAAAATTCTTAAAGTTAAACAAACTAGACTACTACTACTAAGTATTTGAACAAAGAGACTTACAAAAAAATGAAAAACAAAAAAAAAAAATTAAAAAAAAAAAAATTTAACTCATACAAATAAGTATTAAAAGTCACTGTTTGAGGAACATTTGAATTGAGTTATGCTTCCCATTTTGTTATTTGTAAGAAATTTATAAATCTATGTATGTATAAACTATATACAACATATTTATTTTAGAAAAAAATTATATTTGAATTTTTGAGTGAGTACCAATCAAATTAAGTGTAGTCGTTAAAAAGTGAGATTCGCGTATTCGATGCCACGGCATGATTTTTACCTACTGCCACGAATCATCCAAGCGCTTCCTTAAAGAATGAAATTATTGAAATTCAACATTGCTCTAATATTGTTACGATAGGAATGCGCATAATCGCCGAGTAGAAGTTGGGCCACAACCCGACGTATTCATACATTTCACGCGCTCTCGTTTTATAGAGCTCAGAAGTGCTATAAAAAGGACTTACAAATGCTCAGAGAGATGCTATTACTACTTCTAGATATCTTCACTTCATTAGTTATTCCAGATTACCTTCCACGAGAAGTTGTAGAACCACTCAATGCGATCTTTGCGATACTGCAGGCCTGCAGAATGGGAGGGAGATAACATCATGTTTTGCGCGATCAGCTGCGATCAAGTCTCTGACGATGCCATGGTGCAGACTCAAATCGCTCAACTCTTATAAGCAGGAAATCAGCTATCTTGCGTGAGCAGGTAACATTTCTCTGATCTGGGCTCCAGGACATAGGAACATAGAGGGTAATGAAATTGCTGATGAGCTTGACAGAAAGCGATCGGCTGAATTAGGCTCAGCGGTCTCCCACACGGTCATCGGCATCCCTTTGACTGTTGTTAAAGTGGAATTGCACAACTTATTTCTCAGGAAAGCATATATCAGATGGAGCTCCATTTCTTCGTGTGGTATTTCGAAAATCCTATGGCTCCAGTACAATAGACGCAGGACGCAGTTAGTCCTACATTCACCACGTCATTCAATTTCCAAACGCGTAGCTGTGTTTACCGGTCATTCAACGATCGGCACACACGCAGAAAGGCTGGGTTTTCCATTTAATCTCCATTCAGAAGCTGGGGGACCTTTCAGGGTCCTCCTCTGAGCATTTTCTCTGTAAATGTCTAGCCTATTGAACACATTCTCTGTAAATGTCCGAGTTGGGCATTCAGACGATTAAGATCCATGGGTGTTTCTTTCTTCGACAGCCTGGAGCAGTGTGCCAACCTAAAGCCCATCAACCTTTTCCATTTTCAACACCTCTGGTTGGCTGTAGATATCTGCCTATTGGAGGTCTTGTAATGGTATGAAAACGGCGCTTGAGTGATACTAGGGAAACGCCAGACTGGTTCTTCAACCATTTCACCTACCTCAATTCGATCTTATTCCATAAGTGTGCGCGACAAGCGTAGAAGTTCCTCACTAGTATCTTTCCAGTCATAATTTTATGAATTTTAAACCTCCGCTCAGAAGATATCAACGATAATTAAGCTTCACGCCTTAAGCCTTACAAAAGAGAGATAAAGATTAAACTCTGGTAATTTCCCTTCAATGCCTTTAAATTTAGTTCTAGATTTATTGGAGGTTTGCACTTTGACCTCGCGGCCTTTTGTGTCCTCTACTCATCACTGTACCTCATACAGACCCAGTTCCCTTATTAAACTTAAGATAGAGCTGGGTTGAAGTGAGCATATGTGCCTTTCTTCCGGCTGCAAATGGCTGAGATGTCTCAACCATCTCCGCGCTATAGCACTGCATTCTAGAAGAAGGTGCATTGAAGTCTCTTGGCATTGGTTACAGAAACGAAAAGAGTGAAACATACCCCGATCATGTGCAGATGACTACGCAGTCTGCGATGGCCTGTGAGAACGCACAAGAACATTTTCATTTTATCCTTAGGAAGGCTTATGAGATTTTTAAATATCTTTTGGTGTACGCCCCAGGATTTCGTCTGGTGTAGTCCCATAGTTTGGTGCCAGCTAACCGTTCTTAGCCTTAGCTCTTCACTTCTAAGCTTCTCTTGGGCGATGTGTTGTCCCTTAGCAAGGATGGATCCATAAACTGTTGCTACAAAGGTTTATTGATATGTGTGAATTTTTTTGTTGTGTATAGGGTGCGTTTTATGTTTCAGGTCGAGCGAATTTTAGTATTTTATTTCTGAATAGCCAGCTTCAAGAGCAGTTTTAGATATCCTGTAAAATCTCTGAGATTCATAATCATCCTCTGGAAACTACCTCGTGGCAATGGATGATCGGTCGTTTGAGTTATTCCTAATGTGCGGATGCACCCAATGCTTCCTTTGTCCTTTATTTCGCCTCCGAAGGAGTAGATAAATACAGGGTCCGGCACTCGAAGTGTAACCAATTAAAAAGGCCGTAAATTTAGTTTTATTCAATTCAAAGTAAAAAATGTGTGAAAATAATACAAAATCAAGAATCAATTTACTTTTGTTCGATATGACCACCCTTTGCCTTGACTACGGCCGTAAGAACGTCCAGAAAGGAATCGCAAGCTTCCCGAATGTGACTTGCAGGTATTTTGGCCCACTCGCGGACAATGTGATTTTTCAGCGAGACTGGTGAATCTTTTAGTTCGGACTTTGCCCTCCAAAATGACCTAAAGAGAATAATCCAACGGATTCGCGTTTGGTGACTTTGGGAGCCATTGTGCGGACGTTATGAAGTTCAGATCGTTGTTTTTTTAGCCATTTTTGGTTCACTCGAGCTTTATGAGACTGTGCCGAGTCCTGAACGGTCGGTCAAATAAACCCCATCGTTTTAGGAGTTTACGAATTGCTCAAATTGCAAAATTGTCTCGTCAGAAAACAGAATGTTCGGAAAGTGCTATGGTTACGGTTATGGCTACGGTACGGCACCACTAATTGTATTTTAAATCGGCTGATTTTAAAACAGTCTTGAGGGCACTTACTCTACTCCATAATAATTAATGGAAATAAATCAGAAATGACAATCATTAGTTCATTCGGTTAGGTTAGGTTGACCTTCCTGGCTGAAAGCCATCACATAGACCTATTGGTCCTTAGTGGTACCAGATGAAGCTTGCCCCTTACGTTTCCTTGTAGTAGGCTTCTTGTAATAAGCCTGCGTCTTTTGCGAGTCTAAGTAAGCTCTGAAGCTCTAACCCCGAGATACAATCTAAACTCTCATATTTTAGAGCTCCTAAACATTTCATTCGGATTCTAGCTAATGCAGGGCAATAACATAGAAGGTGTTCAAGAGTTTCCCTCTCTTCTAGTTTATTGCAAAATTGCATTAGTTAATTGGTAGTTACCATGACTCCATAAAAACTATTTATTGTTAGTGGTGATTGAACCAATCCCCCAATTGAAGATGTGTTACTAACTGCTGAGAGATGGCCGCTGTTAGAAATTCCTTTTCTCTGATTTTCTCTCCTCATTAAGTCTGGGATACACTCGCAGTATACCTCCCGCACATAATTGACTACTGCCGGAAACATACGAGTATAACTTGCCGTTTTACCGTCGGTAGAAAAATGTGTCCGTTGCCTTTGGCTTTGTATCGTTAAGCATTGGTATTTCGTTAGAAAATAATAATATATTTCCAACTTAGAGTAGAGAGATATCGACATTTCCTTAATTGTTGGAGATTCAGTATTCAAGACAAACCTACTCGACTGTGAGGTTCCACTAAGTTTTATGCATAACCCTCCACATCCATACGACGAAAAAATCTGTATTCTCTTCCACGCTCAACGAATGTCAAATGCCAACTGATTAATGTCTTCTACTTCTTGATTGGCGTGATAACCGCAGACGCGATTTTGGTCGAGTTTAACAAAGCCATTTCTTTCTTCCTGGAGCTGATATATATTCCCATAAACTTAAAATCGAAAGATCTGTGCGTCTCCCTAATGCTTGCAGTGTCTTTCAGGCGGAAGTACTGGCAATTGGGGAAGGTTGTAGGCTTCTAATCGCAGATCCCTCTTTTAAGGGCAATATCGCTATTCTTTCGGATAGCCAAGCTGCAATCCAGGCACTGGGTTTGGCTACAACAACCCCTAAAATGGTGGAACAGAGAAGGAGTAGCCTTACCACATTGAGTGAAAACCATAAAGTTACCTTAATCTGAGTTCCGGGACATCGGAACATTGAAGGTAACGAAAAAGCAGATGAACGGACAAGAGGGGGATTTGTCATGAATAACGCTCTTGCAGAATCGGTATTCACACCATTGGGTGCAGTCAAGAATTAAATTTCTCTAAAATACCTTCGAACCGCGGATTGTTGATGCAAAGACCAGACGAAATGCAAAATTAGCAGAATGTTATGGCCTACTTACAACCTCAAGCAATCGTCGACATTGATAAAAATGACACGACGGGACGCCTGGAGGCTGACGGCAGTCATAATTAGTTTCTGATCTATCAGAGAACTATCGGGAGCTGTCAAAGTGAGCATCCCTCGCAATACATACTGTCACAGTTGTAAATAACCGGAGAAAAAGGAAACAATCTTCCATTTCCTCTGCGAATGCCCTGCCCTATAGAAGGACAGAATGTTAGCCCTGGGTAAGCCGCTTTTCGAGAGTCTGGAACAATTGTCTGGCTTAGATGTCAACAACCTGATAAGGTTCCTGAACCGCACAGACGGGATATAGTCATGCTGTAAATAACTGGTAAACAAGTTGGTAGCGAGGATGTGGCAACAAAAAAGTGCGGAAGCGCTAGTTGGATTCTGGAAGAATCAACACTTAAACCAACCAACCAACCATTTCTTTATCGTGCTAACTGGCGCCAGTTGAACGCTCCAAGTGAATCCAATTCCTTCTCTTGGCTAAGTCCTTCTCCACCTGATCTTTCCAACGCAGTGGAGGCCTTCTTCTTCCTCTGCTCGTACCGAATCGAATACTGACAAATGTCAACCGAAAAAAATGGCGGCCAAATAAGACCTAGGACCTAGACTTCAAGAATGATAGAATAAAAGATTGCGGCTATTAGCGAGGCGAGACGTCACACAGGTGAAGTTGCGTGAGAGAAATGTGAAAATGAGTGCTCTGAATGTGAGAAGAAGAAGAAATTACACAAATGTTACACGAAACGTGACGTCAGAAATGTGAAAATGAGAACTCTGAATGCAAGAAGTAGAAGAAATTGTACAAACCTGACACGAAATATGACGTCACACACAAATCTATTCTTTCAGATCCATTGAGAACGAAATAGCTATACGCCACCGTTGTATTCTGTTCGTCGTGCCCAGACCTGAACCATAAAATGCACCCTATAGTTTTGGTACTCACTCAAAAGCTGCTCAAAATTCGAATGGAAATACAAAGAATGCTAAATCTACTCCAGATTTACCACTCTTTGTCCCACTATACTACAATTTGCATAGTGTTCTATTTTGAATTTACTTACACTTGAAAATGCGTGTCTTCCCAAGGCGCAAAATAAAAATAAAAAAACATTAAATTAGGTATGATCTGTATTAAATTTATTTTATTTTACAAAATGTACAATCGATAAATGAATTCTTTCTTCTCTTTTTTCTCTCGATTTCTTTTTTCCAATAATTTAAATATCTTAATTTATTTTTGAAAATATTGTTTTTCCGTTACTCTTTTGTGTTTGCTTCTGTTGCATTGTTGGTGATTTTGCTCATGTCCCTACTGTGCCACTCTGCTGTAAACTACTGCGTCTGCGTGCGATCGCTGAAACTGCTATAAAAAAATAATAAAAATGCGTTTAAATGACTAATCATCACCCGAAATCATATCAAATCAAATTTTAATTTGAAATGTAAATTTTCAAAATACCATAATCCAATACGCATAAACAATTCGCTGATCGCTCGCATTTTGTGCGGCCGCTGCTGCTATACTTAATTGCTCTTGCTACTTATCCAACGCTTATATGGCATGCCATGCCTTGTAATGGCAGAAAGGCGCGTGGTCAATTGCGTACTAAAATCGAATCGGGTGAGGGGACTATACCGGTTAAAAGCAAAGAGGGTCTTCAGACATGGGACGGTGTACTGCAGGTGAGTATCTTTTAAACTTTTCTCTCTTTTTTTTTTTTTTTTTTTGTTTTCTACCCGAGATTGCCTTTTACTTCGACTTGTGCCAACTTAAATTAATATATTTGCACTTCTTCGCAGGGCGAACGTTTGCTGACCATGTCCTGCTCGGATAAGATTGCACGCTGGAACATCGTGGGCATACAGGGATCTCTGCTGGCCTCCATTATAGAGCCAATTTATTTGCATTCCATAGTGTTGGGCAGTCTATTGCATCCCGAGCACATGTACCGTGCCGTTTGCGGCCGAATAGAGAAATCCATACAAGGTCTTCCGCCTCCCTATCATCTGAATAAACCTCGCTTGGCGTTAGTCACATCCGCTGAGCCGCGTAACCAGGCTAAGGCACCGAATTTCGGCATCAATTGGACCATTGGTGACAGTGAGGTTGAGGTGGTGAATTCACTTACTGGCAAAACAGTCAACAACCAAATATCACGCATTACCAAGCAGATGTACTTCATGAAGTATGGCTTTTTGATGAAAAATTTGCCTGGCATACCAAATCGCAAGCTGACTATCGATTACGGGCAAGCAAAGGAGAGGGTTAAGGACTACCAGGTGAGAAACAACTTTTTTTCATGTTCACTCCGCTCGGGAGCATTGGGCCTCGACAAGACTTGCCTTGCGTTGGTTTCGATAATTTATTTGATTTCTGACAAGGTAGGTGACTAGCCTGCCGCTAAAAAACAAATATTTTTGTATAAATTTCAAGTTTTCATTCGGTTTTTCTAGGCTTTAAAGTATTCACTCTATAGCTTCAAAATGTAGTGGAAATATGTGGAAAACATTTAAACAAAAACTGTATAAAAACTTTACATCTCTTCAGTTTGAGTAACTGGGCCCTAACTACTATTAATTCGTTTTCCTCTCACATACTCGTCCACCCCGTCGCAGGATTATAATCACTGCACTATGTTTTTTTTTTAAGTGAAACTTCTTAGGTGTCGATGGACGAGCGAGAATGGAGAGTAAAATTTCAAGGCCATGCAACGTTTTGGGCATTTTCGTTCCGCGAGAGAGAAAAAAGATATAACGTAAAGGGAAAGGAAAGAGAAAGATATACCTTATATATATCTTAGATACACTTTAGGCTATTTTTCCTGAGTTTTTCCTTGTAGTTGCTAATTTCTAGTGAGAAATAACACTGCCTACTTTTTGGCGCAAACTTGTACGAAAAATATTTTTGGTCCCTACTTTTTGGCGTTATATTTCCTTGATGCCTACTGTTTGGGGCGTGTTTTGGTTCCTATTTTTTTTGGCGTTTTTTGGCGCTTATTTCCGTTTCCTGGCTAGTGCTTGTGCGCACTATAAAGTGCTATCCATTCCGGCGTCAGATTTATTGGTATTGCCTTGCGGTAATTTGTACCGTTGCTGCGGTCCTGGAATCGCTGCGTTTGTGCGGGTGATAAACACTCGGAGTAGTCCGCGTTTGTGTCCTGCGTTTACCTACACCGGTCGACCCTTCTCCGTTTTTTTGTAAATTTTGTCTATTTGTATTCTCTGCAAATGTTGTGAATTTATTGAGATACATATTCTTTCTCTCTCTCTCTCATTATCTCTCGGGTCTCTCCCTCTTTCTTTTTCTGCCTTGAAAGTTTCACTTCTGTTATGTGTACTACGCTACGTGCACATTTTTTTAATTTTTTAATGTACGTATATATTTTTGCATAGTTCATACTGTACTGTTTTTAAAAATTCAGCAAAAATTTTAACCTCTTAACCAGAGTTCTTAGAATTTTTTCGAGTACATAGTTTTATAGTCCATTTAATTTTAGTACAAAGTATCAAAGTACAAAATACCATTGAATTTTTTGCATTTTTTTTTTTTTTTGTTGACGGTGCTACGAATTTTTTATGAATAATAAATACCTGTACAAAAGAAATTCAAGCCTTTTCTTTGTATGGAAGAAAGCGCGTGACACCTCAGCGAAAAAAAAACCAACGGTAGTTTGAAATCATTTGAAACTTAGACTGCATAACACTAAAATTCAACAGGCTACAAAACTGAATGCCCAGAAAAACCCTAAAAATTCTTATTGAAGAGTTGGAAGTTTTGATGAAATTTTGAAATTTTTTTTAATTTTGTAAAAAAGTTTGAAATCTTGAGACATCGTAACCTCGCATATTGTAGAGCTCCTAAACATTTCATTCGGGTTCTAGCTAATGCAGGGCAAGAACATAAAAGGTGTTCATACTAATTAGTAGTGAATAGAGACAATTTAATAGTACGATGTCATTTCCAGGTAATAGGGCACTATTTCATTAGGTATTCGTATGCCATTATTAGATTCAGATACTACGATTCGGTGGAAAGCTCTAGGGAGAGAGTACAATACCAAATTACTCTGCAGAATACAAAGATTAGCCTGTGCAATAACAGTTGGTGCAATCAGACCATGTCCTAGGCAGGTCCTGAATGCACTGACACACGTTATTCCGGTAGATATACATATCACAGGAAATGATAACCATGAGTGCATTTAGGTTAAATGAAGCGGAAAAGACTTATGGTCATGCCAGTCTATTATTGCGACAAACTCAATTAACTTCGGTGAGGACTGACTACACCGTCCCGACGGTAACATTCAACAGGAATTTTGCGACACTCTTTCCAAAAAAGGAAGAATGGAATAAGGGATTTTCACTAAACAACTTCGACACTACAGTTTATACAGATGCCTCTAAAATGGATTGTGGTGTTGGAGCTGGTATATATTCTCATAGACTTAAAATTGAAAAATCTGTGCGTCTCCCTAATGATTGCAGTGTCTTTCAGATGGAACTACTTGATATTGAGGAAGCTTGTAGGCTACTAATCGCAGATTTCTCTTTTAATGGTAATATCGGTATTCTTTCGGATAGCCAAGCTACAATCCAGGCACTGGAATCGGCTACAACAACCTCTAAAGTGGTGGAGCAAAGTAGGAATAGCCTCACCACCTTGAGTGAAAACCATAAAGTTACCTTAATATGGGTCCCGGGACATCGGAACCTTGAAGGTAACGAAAAAGCAGATGAACTGACAAGAGGGACATCCGCTATGAATAACGCTCTTGCAGAATCGGTATTCCCACCATTAGGTGCAGTCAAGAATATAATTTCATAAATGCCCAGCAGCCAAAAGGGGTATCCCTCACAACACATACTGTCACAGTTGTAAACAACTGGAGAAGAAGAAAACAATCTGCCATTTCCTCTGTGAATGCCCTGCCTTATAGAAGGACAAAATGTTAGCCCTGGGCCAACCGCTTTTCGAGAGTCTCGAACAACTTTCTGGCTTAGACGTCAACAACCTAATAAGGTTCCTAAGCCGCACAGACTGGATATAGTCTTGCTGTAAATAACTGTTAAACAAATTGGTAACGAGGATGTGGCAACAAAATGGTGCGGAAGCGCTAGTTGGATTCTGGAAGAATCACCACTTCAACCAACCAACCAACAATCCTCTAACTGTATTGCTGCCATGAAAAAGCTCCTCATAAAAAACCATCTGCCATTCAGAGACGTCGTAGAACTGTAGGTCCACTTGGGAGTAAACCTAATTCGCTTTTATTTTGAACAAAATTTAATGAAACTTCACAAATATTTTACACAACTTTAACTTATTATTATACCTCTATAAAATCATTCAATAAAATTTCCATTAGTAGCAAAATCTCCTTGATTCGGGTTCGCAAACGATTGCATATCCGAATCAAATGCTTGATATTCATATTGACCCTAACGGTATTATTTTCGGCCTTCAGAGAAGAAATGGTGTTATTAGGTTGCTTATTTGTTTCACTCTCACTACGTCCGATACGTAGTAATCCAGAGGCTTAAGATTTGGGGAGTTAGGTGGCCATAATTTCGTTGTTATGTGGAAATGGAAATTTTCAGCCATCCAAACTTGTATCGCCATCGCTTTGTGTGAAGGAGCAGAGGAGCAGAATCTTGCTGAAAGATGTATGGGCTGTCGCCGCGTACACTATCAATCCAGGGTTTTAGTACTGTCTCTAAAACCTCGATATAAGCATAAGAATTCACTCGAATCTCTGAGTAAAGAAGTGTGGTGGCGTGTCATGTCCTTTGTTGCTCACAACAGCTACAGCCATAACAGCGGCTGGAAGCTTCGTGTGGTTGACAACAAGAACCTCTTTGGATTTAAACATGACATATCCATTTCTGCAGTTGGTTTTGTGGACTTGATCAAAATTGGTTCAGAAAACAACCTTAACATCTCACGCGCTTCAGGGTGTTTAATTTTATTTAGAAGGCGTTTTGGACCGTTAACTCGCTGTTTTCGTGTTTGCTCCAACATAAACTGCCTTCTGCGTGGGATTTCTTTAGGGATAACTCGACGGATAAGACCCTCAGAAACATTAAGCTCCCTCGCAAGGGTTCTCTTTAATTTTGAAGGGTCCTCGGCAATGATCGCTTGCACTTGTTGAATCAATTCTGCAGATCGGTTAGTGTCAGAAAGTTCCTCGTGTTTTTTGCGTTTTACAACAGATTCGGCATCGCCGCCTGATACTTTCAATTTACGCCGAATCTTATGAACAAATGAACGGGCGCACTTAACAAAGTTACAGATTTCTAATAATAATAAAAATGTTTGTATCTGTAGTTTGCCCAATGGCCGACACTTCGACCTAAACGATATTTTGTATTCTACTATATGTTTTAGAAGTAGTTCATACTAGTCCTATTGAGTGGCACGACTACCTTAAATGTATTACATCAGGTTTTATCTAACCTAGATGTTCTCTGTCTCATGCTAGGAATTGGTTGAAAGCCAAATTCTTTCCGTCATTTTTCCGCCTTACGGACAAAATACCCTTGATTTCATTCGATTTCGATGAAATATGTGCAGTCTTGTCTTTGCAAAGCCAATACAGTTGCACAAGATATTCTCGGTGGCTTAGAGATTTCTAAATCGGTGTGATTTGCACATATAGCGACGATACCTGCATGCCTTTTCATTTCTTGAGTTAAGTTTTAATACTTGGGAGCAAACAGGAAAATAATAGTTTCGCAAAAATCCCTATGCCGTAGAGCAGCCAGACTTGGGCACCCACACAGAGAAAAAAAAACTGTTTCCTTAGATTCTTCTTGATTGCCGCCTCTACAACTATCGTTGTACGGCCAGCCCATCTTCCTGGCACGGTCTCCCAAGTCCAGTGGCCGACTATTGTTAACGTAATTCTGAATATGTCTGCTTGTTGCTTTCTTAATAACTCATCAGTTCTGGATTTGTTGAAATTGGGCCATGTTTGTTTAGTTATTTTGCAGATATCCATGTTAGTCCATCTGTCAATGGCCTGCTTCTGGAATAGCGAGAAGATCTCCCTTTTGCGCACGCTTTGAGCACAGCCCATTTCTACCGCTTCGGATTCGTTATGGGATGTCCCTGTCTTGCCAGTTCATCCTTTTTCTCATTTCCTTCTATGTTCGTATGGCCAATTACACAGATGAGAGTGATGTCTGTCGTACGCGCTAAAGCATTAAGTTCTTCTATGCATTGACTGACGATTTTTGAATTGGTTATATTTATATATGTATAAACTTGCATATAATTGGCGCGTACACCCTTTTTGGGTGTTTGGCCAAGCTCCTCCTCCTTTTTGTGGTGTACGTCTTGATGTTGTACCACAAATGGAGGGACCTAAAGTTTCAAGCCGACTCCGAACGGCAGATATTTTTTATGAGGAGTTTTTTCATGGCAGAAATATACTCTGAGGTTTGCCTTTGCCTGCCGAGGGGTGACCGCTATTAGAAAAAAACCTTTTCTTCATTTTGGTGTTTCACCGAGATTCGAACCTACGTTATCTCTGAATTCCGAATGGTAGTCACGCACCAACCCTTTCGGCTACGGCGGCTGAATTGGTTATAGGTGACTTTAAAGCTAAGATGACTACTTAACTATCTGAAAAAATACATAGGTACTTCCAATAACTGTTGTGGATGATTTCTATTATCCTGCAAACTTATCCCGCCAACTTCTGCTTGAAAAATACTATTCTAGTTCTCTAGGCGAAATGGCTTAGAAGTTTCGAGGTCTTTCGAATATATACCGGCGCCGACGTCGCAACCCATTTTGGATCCGTCAGTGTTGTATTTTCTTTGAATACTGAATTCAAATCCCATTGCTTTCGCTTGGGTAACTTTACCTTAAGCGCTATCCTGAAGTCTACAGTAGCGGTAGTAAAATATGATCAGTTGCTAAAAGAACACTATGACCAAATATTCTAGCATTCCAAAAACCACCTGCTTTTATTCTGAAGGCGGCATTCGTTGCTGTAGTTGTAGTTGTAAGTCTATTGGTAACAGGTAGAGCCTGATATTGAGTGCCTCTGCTGAACACGATTTCATAGTTCGAGTTATTCCTGCGCAGGCTGCTTGTTGTACGCCATGGTACATAGATAGAACGTGAAGTCCAAAATAAACAAGACTGGCGTCATAGAAATGCTTTTCATGGCGCCATCTTTTTAATGAGTTAGTCCCTACCTGACTTCCAGTGAAAGCTTAGTGACATTCGGCTCAGTGGAAGCGAAGTTATTGCGTCTAAAGTGTCAGTATGTTGCTGTGATCGGTACAAAAATGAGTTTCGAACAAAGAGCTAATATCAAATTTTGTTTTAACGTCGGTAAAACTTTTACCGCAACATTTGAATTGATGAAAAAAGTGATGTTTATCTCGTGCCAGAATTCTTGAGTGGTTTACACGTTTCAGAGACGGTTGTGAGGATATAAATTACAATGAAAGTCAGCAATCACCGAAAACTCCATCGAAATTGCTCGTAAATGTATCAAAAATGAACCGAAATCATCGTTGAAATTCATGGAATCGGAGTTGAATATCTCCAAAACATGGATTTATCGCATTTTAACTTATCATTTGGACTTACGAAAGGTCTGTGCACGTTTCATTCCGCACAAGTTAACTGAGGACCAAAAATTGTTCAGAATTCAACATTCGAAAGACCTCATTAAAGAGGCGAGAACTTCTTTCACAACATTGCAACTGGTGATGGAACGTAGTGTTTCCAACACTACTAAGCGTCAAAGTGCCGAATGGAGGGCTCCAGACGAGCCACCACCCAAAAAATCGCGTTTGGAAAAGTCAAAAATCAGGTCGATGCTCCTTTATTTTTACGATTCCAAGGAAATTGTCCACAAGGAGCTCGTGCCATCGGGCCAAACCATCAACGTAATCTTCTATCTTGGCATTTTGAAGCGTATGTTGCACCGCATTCGACGAATTCGACCTGAATACCGCGAAGGAGGAAACTGACGCTTATTGCATCATAATGCATCATCGCATCGATCCACCCTTGTGGCTGATTTTTTGACTAGAAATTGCATTATAACCATCAATCACTCACCGTATTCGCCTGATATGGCTCTCTGTGACTTTGAACTATTCGAAAAATTGTGTCCGTAGAGGCCATCCAAAAGTTTTATACCGACATTCTGAAGGAGATTTCGGTCAATGACCTAAAACACTCTTTCGAAAAGCTTCTACATCGGGCAAAACAGTGTATCGAAGCCAGAGGGGACTATTTTGAATAAATAAACTCGGAGTTATCTGAACAAAGCTCTTGTTGTTTCTATTTTAGCTCATTCTTGTTTATTTTGGACTTCACCTTGTAGATATAAACAATAATCACCATAATTTCGGTACCAATTTTCAAGCAAACATTGAAAATACCCACTTTTTCTTATAGTGCAATTTACTCGTACTTAGGGGTGCACATAATTTTTAATGACATCTTTTTTCTTAAAAACTGTACTCAAAATAAAATTGCTCTATAATTTTCTACAATGTTTTCAAAAGAAAAGAAACAACAAATATTAATATTTTCCTTCCACTTACAGATTGCCAAGAAAGAGTTATTTGCGGCTTTTCGACGCGAAGACTTGGGCAGCTGGCTGAAAAAACCAATGGAACAAGATCAATTTGCGCTTCCGGAATGACTCCGTTGTCACCATTTTGTTGTAAGTTTGCATAAGTATACGAGATTTGTCAATTTCGTACGATTTGTATGCGTAATGTTGTTAATCTATAAATTCATGATGTTATGCATTTTTAATGGAAGAATGAAGAAGAAATATTCGACAACAGTCGGTGAGTTGATGACTAGTGATGAGGATCAATTCAAATGGTTCATGAAACGAAACCAAAATATGAATAATTTATATGCTGATGAACTAAATGAAACAATAAAAATACAAATGTTAACATTTCAACGCATGAATAGTGAGGAATCGAGAAATAAGTGGAAGGATTCAGGTGATCAATGGCGTAGGAGCGGTATCGAAGAGAAAATAGTCAAGAATGCGGTTATGAAAGAACGAAATTTAAATTTAATAAAATTTGTTGCTAAAATAAAGCTTAATATGAATAATTGCTCTAGAATATTTCTAGAATAGAATGTAGCTAATATGCTGGAACTAAGTAAAGCAAGTATTATGGCGTTTTAGTCTGAATCAAAAACAAACTCAAAACACTCCCACACACGAGCACACGAACACACATGAACACAAACACAAACTCACACATTGATGATATCCTGCTGATAAACTCTAATAAAAGGTATAAATGAAAGCTTAAAAAATTTCCTACGCAAAAGTTTTTCAAAGATCTAAATTTAGTAATTTTGTGTTGAGAAAAGCGCATTAGTATTAAATTATAGTGAATTTGATTTTTTTGGTTACACGAATTGATTGTTGTTGTAGAAAAAAAATATTTACCTGTATGTGTGTAATTGGCACGTCAATCGCTTCACCGGGTATTTCGCCGAGATTCTCCTTCAATTTGCTTGCTGCTTTACCTCAAATAGAAGGGCCTGCAGTTTTAAGCGCATCCGAATGGCAGTTGGTTTTCATTCGCAGCTGGCAAAAATGTAGTCTGAGGTTTGGCTTTGCTATCTGCCGAGGATTTGGCGTTATAAGAAGAGTCTTTTTCATAACCACATTGAGACCAATCAAATTGTATGAAGAAGAAGAAGGCATTTTAAAAACTGTGTACACATTTTTTGTTCCATTAGAGAGGAGAAGTGGCTTCACCGTATTGAGATTTAGCCCATACTAGTGGTATTATAGTCCAGAGGGCCTAACTGGACTCTTTTTTCCCTTTGGTCACTCCTCTCGCGAGCATAGGGCTTGGAAAAGACTTGTCTTGCGTTGGTTTCGTTAATCTGTTCTGCTTTCGGACAGGGTAGGTGATTAGCCTGTCGCTACCAGTCGAAAGTGGTGGAAATGCCCACCTGTCGTTGCTTAGGAACACTGCCTTCTTTACTGCTTGGAGCGCAATCTGTATTTCACATTTTTCTGCCAGAAGGATCACGCAGATGGTCGAGGACTTCGCTAAATTTGGTGCGTCTGCGTTATTACCGCAGTTGCCCGCTTTCTCTTGCTGGCGCCACTGATGCAATGTGTAACTGTTTGTTTTTGCTTGTTTTAGCAGCCACAATGCAAATAATGTGCTGACTATTGTGCGGGAGTAAGGATGGAATGGATAAGGTTTTGGGTTTGGGGAATGAGATTGTTTTTTTTTTAGAAACAGGGAAATTAGGTAAATTTGGGAAAGTGCGAGGACCGTGCTTTACGTGGGATTCGAACCCTCAATATCCGGGATGGCAGGCTATCGTACTTAAGCTAAACTACCGAGGCCGCTGAAGTGGACTCTTAGGAAGGTTTATCACGTCAATATTGTTGGGTTTTAAAGTAGTTACAAAGAAATTATGTATAACTGAAAAATAATTCTGACCAGCTTTAAATTAGGTTAGGTTATACTGGCTGGCCACGCAGATACCATTTTGGTACATAGCGATACCAGATCAGAGTCCTATTTAGCGAAAATATGCATCACTCAAGATGTGTGTACTGTTCGCGAATTTTAGGAGTTGCTCAAACTGCCGTTCAGGGATAGATTCTAGTCTATCACAACTGAGAGCACCCAGGGAGCATAGTCTAGTTTTCGAGAGAGCCGGACTGTAGCATAGAAGATGTTCCAGGGTTTCTCTTGTACCCAGTTCACTACATTTTCTGCAATCATCGTTAAGAGTAAGATTTAGCTTACAAGTAGGCAGTGCTCTGTTAGTTCTAGTTCCTTTTGAGTTCTACAGTTCCTTCATTGTTGTTGGCTGGACAAGGAGTGAACAAGGATATAAAAAATGTATAGGTTAGCTTAGTTACGCTGTTAGCCATATTCCATTTGTGTGTAGAGGGGTTCGCTAAAGCCTGAAGTTCCATTCTAACTAGTTTGGGATCAAGATTCCACTCTAATTCTCAATATGGTGAAACGACTTCGTCTCGCTAATAAGCGATGAAATGCTGTGTACGGCTGCGGATTCTAATTCTGTCAGACATCTAAAGAAGTAAGAGCTTAGACAGCTACATCGAGATCTGGCAGGAGCAGATAGTGACAGAATAAGTGCTTAGCGCCTCCCCCTCCTGCTCGTTCCTGCAGCCCCAATAGAGGTCAAGGGAGAGAAACCCCATACATCTTTCCCATGCATTTCTATTAGGACTGCACTAATAGAAGATCGGCTTAGATTTATGACGGACCTATTTCGGTGTTCATTCCTTCTAGGCCAGAGCTGTCTAGTTTTCTTACAAGTGGGCTCCGTTGTTCATCTACTGTTGGTTTGGAGGGTGAGTATTTGTGGATTACGAATGATGACTGATTTGCGGTTGCGTTAACCGCTTTATGCTGCTGATGAGCTTCAGCAGATGTTTGGCATCAGCAGGAAGTAAGAACCAAGATACCGAAATAAATCTTAGTCCCGCGAGAGCAGGTGCTGAGCTGATTCCACTTCATCCTCATACAGTTAACTCAAAAAGGACTCGAAGTCTCACGGCATGCATACCTCGCGGATAGTGACCTGTGAGGTCACCCACGAAATTTGAGAGCTGAGATTTTGTCGTCTTCAGAAGATAACTCGAACGCTTGCCAGTCGGCCAGAAGGATTTCGTGACCTTACAAGTTTGTGTACTTGGCCAGTGCTCGCTGAGTTGACGCGAAGCCTATCGTTTCGTTGATTTCTCCAATTCAAATCGCGTTATCTGCATTTTATCATTCCTGATATTGACTGACGGTCCAAATTTTCAGTAACTGAGAAGTGTTGCCAGTGTCGAAGTTAAAAGGAGGCTTGAGTTATAATCACCCTTTGTCTGCTATTTAATTAGACGCGGGCATGGGAAGGCTACACATTTTTCTTCTAAAACGTGGCGCAAAATTAAGCACCTTATCGAAAAATGTATAACTTTTGCAAATGGCATCGTCGTTAATTTATTATTTGACACTTGAACTAGACAGCTGCAGTGTGCAAATGAACAAGCCATCGAGTGCGTAAAGTTCAAAATAAAGATTTTCATCACTTAACCCACCGTTGGACAACTTTTTTAAAACCTTTCGTTGGGCAACTGGGTCTGGCCTTCTTTTCCTTTTTAAAAGGTTATATCCATAAATCGATAGAAGATTCAATTTTAGGAAGTTACCTTGAAGCTCAAGTCGTTAGCTATAATAGAAAGAGGTTAAATTCACGTCCACAGTCGAAAAAGTCTGGCCAGATCCGGGTGCCCAACGGAGGTTTGAAATCATTTTATTTTTTATTTACTAAAAAAATGATACGAAAACAACATTCGATATTATATAATGTCTCCCTCTCTTCGCATATTTTCCGTTTAACATTTTTTTTATTTTTATTTTTTTTATTTTTTATTTTTTTGGAATTTGTTTTTGGCCCTTCCATGTTCTTTACTTCCATGTTTATTTTCTTCAAATTTTTTTTTTTTTTGTTTTCAATTTATTATTTTGTACATATATTTTCTTTTTCTCCTTCCAGATTGTTTGTATTTGTTAGTGTTCCGAGTGGCGTGTTAATGGAGTGAGCTGCGTAACAGTATTAGTGCCAGTAAAGAAGAGCGAAGCGACCAAATCTTTACGCGTGTGGAATTTATTTTAGATGATATGACTCGATTACAGAGTGCCGTAGACTTTTTTGTATTTCATGTAATTGCTTACTGTAAAATGTTTATTTGTATTTAGAATTCAAGTCAATAGTGCCGTCTAAGTCAATAGATTTTCGCATTGAGAATGTGCGTACTCTTACATGTTTTGTAAAGATTTTGTTCAGTGTATTTTTTATATAATATTTTATTATATTTTTTATTATTACGTTACTTTCTTAATTTTTTTTTTAATAATTATAACTTTTTAATAATAATTTTTTGTCTTTATTTTTCCACCATTTTTTATCAGCGGACACAAACCCTTCAACGCCTCGAATTTATGTGCCCGCAAAGTGATTTATGTGTCTGTTTCAGCTAAGCTTTGTTATAAGAGACAGAAATTTGGTCAGTGGGAAAATTCAAAAACTTTAAAAATTGGAGGAGGCTCAGCTCTTAATGTTTCAAAAACATTTCAGATTTAAAATTTTTGAAGATCAATCAATGTAAAAATTTCCAAATATTTTTTGAAGAGATTTGGTCAATGTGAAAAAAAAAACAATTATACATATATTTGAGGAGGCTCGACCAATGTTAAAATCTTATGAAAATTTAAAAATTCAAATTTTTGAAAATCAATCAATATAAAAATTAAAATTTGAAATATTTGAGGAGTTTCGGCCAATGTAAAAATTTCAAAAAAAATTTGAAGATATTTTTGAGAGATTTGAGTGGGAAAATTCAAAATAATTAAATTTTTTTAAATATTTGAGGAAGCTCGGCCAGTGATAAAGTTTCAAAAAAATTTCGGTTTTCAAATTTTTGAAGATCAATCAATGTAAAAATATACCAAAAAGTTTTTGAAAAGATTTGGTCAATGTGAAAATTTCAAAAAAAATTTTAAATATTTGAGGAGGCTCGGCCAATGTAAACATTTTACGAAAATTTAAAAATTTAAATATTTGAAAATCAATCAGCGCAAAAATTTCAAAAAAAATTTTTTTTTATTTGGTCATTGTGAAAATTTCAAAAAAAAAATTTACATTTTAAATATTTGAGAAGGTTCGGCCAATGTTAGAAATTTCAACAGAATTTAAAAATTCAAAGTTTTGAAATCAATCAATGTACAAATTTAAAAAAAAAATTTTAGAATATTTGGCCAGTGTGAAATTTTCAAATAAAAAAAAAATTGTAAATTTTAAATATGTATTTGAGGAGGTTCGGCCAATGTAAATATTTTACGAACATTTAAAAATTGTAATTTTTGAAGATCCATCAATGTAAAAATTCCAAAAAAAGTTTTTAAGAAATTTGGTCAGTGTGAAAATTTCAAAAAAAAATTTAAATAATTGGAAAGATTCGACCAATGTAAAAATTGCAAACTTCCAATTTTTGAAGGTCAATCAATGTAAAAATTTCAAAAAAAAAAATTTAATAGATTTGGTCAATGAGAAAATTTAAAAAATTTTAACTGTCTGAGAAGGTTCGGCCAACGAAAAAATATTTCAAAACAATTTAAAAATTCAAATTTTTGAAGATCAATCAATGTACAAATTTCCAAAAACTTGTTGAAGAGATGTGTGTGAAACAGTGTGAAAATTCTACAAAAATTTTAAAAACTTTAATATTTGAGGACGTCCGACCAATGCAAACTTTTTTGTTTTTGTTTTGCTGGCTCATACCATGAAATTAAAAAAAAGGTAAACCCAGAAGCATCGAGAGATTTGGTAACTCCTAAAACCCCCAGGAAAAGAAGCCTCAGGTGTTCAAAGCTCTGGAGAGTAAAAGCGCAGATAGTCAAGGTGGGAAGGAGAGAAGTGACAGAGAGAAAAGGTTAAGATAGAATAGAGACAGAGACAGAGATAGCTAGTTCTGTGAGAATTTGTCAGATTCTTTGGCAAATCTGAAAATATCTCCTAGTTGGAGAGAACGAGTTTTACTCCTTCTCAGGACATCGGAACCCAAAAGTCGGAGCGTTGCTCTAGCAACGACAGGACACAGAGAAAATGCTCAGTGCTATTCGGCTCCTCTAAGCAAGACAGACAAATCGGGCCCTCAATGATTCCAATGGTGGTCATATGCTGAGCCCATGGGTTGTGTCCTGCTATAATACCGACCATCAACCGAAGAAAGTTTTAGACGAAAGAAGTTATAGATGAAAGTTCGACAGTTTTCTTTTCGGGCTTTTCACGAAACACTTTGCAGTTCTGCAGCGTTCTAGACCGGCCCATCGCTCTTTATGTAAATTATACATAATCGCTGATCCAATTCATGATACTCGCAGAACTGATTCCTGATCTGCTCCCTGTTGGGTAACCGCTGATCAGCAATTAGCCAATTCATCGCCAATTTGATTTCCTTTAACCACGCAGTGTCCTGGAATCCATATACATAAGTACAAGCCTGTTCTGTCTTGCGACAGAATTAAGCTTCTTCTTACATTCTTAAACAATTTTTGATGTTCGCTTTACGTTCTTCAGGGTCTTCAGTGGAGCCTGACTGTCACTACTAAAGACTTCAATCTGTTTCCTGCTCAATCAAGTTCGAAAGCTCTCCATTTCCAAGTTTAGGGGTATCATAAGTACTCTCTATTTAGGTTTAGGAACCTGTGATGCTCTTCTGGAGGAGAGAACAAACTGTTTAGTCTCTGTACTGCCAGCCTTTGAGGGCTTTGCTAAGCCTACAAATGGATTCTGGTCCATGTAATTTTGAAATAGCGCTTAAATTTTGGTGGGCAGTGCGCCTTTTCGTTGCTATCATCACCTTCATATCCACCCAATACCCACTCCAACAAAACGGTGTTTCTCGCTCCCAGGATATTGAGGAGAGTGAAGCATTCCTCAACAAGTTTCGATGTTGTTGTACTCAAGCCTGCAAATGAATAAATTTTTAGAAGTCTTCACGACAGTGTCCAAAATACTTGTTCCACTTCACATAAAATCGGTCAACCACATTTTTTTTTTTTTTTTTTTGTCGGGACAACTTTAGTTAGTACAGCACTCAGACACAATTAAGTCCATTAATTTTCTTTAAATCTACCCGACCTCCGAAGGAATCTGTCGTGCCAAGAAGCCAAGGTGGTCGCTTCTTAACACATCAGTGCCAAAGACCTGAAATCTGATTCGAGCGAAGGCGGGGCAAACGCTCAGGAAGTGGTCCGCCGTCTCATCCTCCTCTCCACATGCTGGGCAGAGTACATTGTCTGAGATGCCTACCTTTTCCATGTGCTTCACCCACAGAAAGTGGCTCGTCATCAGTCCAACCAGCCGTCTGCACTCCCCTCTGCTTAATGACAGAAGGCTTTGCGACAGTCGATCGGACATGACAGGTAACATCAGTTTAGTCCATCTGCAGCCTCTCTCAGCCTGCCTAGCCGTGGCTTTGATGGCTGCCTCATACTTAATGCTTAAAATAAGTAAAATTAAGAGCTTGATCACGTGTGTATTTTCCATTATCGTCGCATATTTTTTAAAAATCAACAAAAGACGTAACGAAACAGCACACAAATTCTGGCACGAGACGCGTATTCAAAATACTTAAACTCGATTCGCACTCATTTTGACATTTAGCATTGAGTAAATAAATGGAGTAAATTGAGTAAAATAAATGGAGTCCAATCTCTAATCAATCATTTTTGTGCTATAGAAAGATAGCGTCGAGTTATAGAAACGAACAAATATGTATTTGCTAAAAACTTTTTGGTTAGTGGACTAGAACGCTGAACCCCCAAAACAAATTTGTTTTTTCTCTGCTTTTATCATTTCTGAATTACTCAATGATTTCAGTCATGTCTTTTGCAAAAAATAACTGTATTTATATCCCAATATTATCGCATCGCTTCAAGCGTGCACTCTGACGCCAGCCTTACATGAATTTGAATAAATTTTATATCGCTTAATTTTAGATAAAAAAGTTAGTTTTAGTTTCAATCTTTTAATCTTCGCAAATTTATTAAGTGCAACTACGAGTTTATTGTGCTTTATTATGCTTTATTAATATTGATTAAGTTTTTTTCATTGTAAATTAATTTTATTTGTTTCTTTAATGTATTTGTTTTTTGATGTGTGGAGAATAAAAATTATTAAAAATAATTTTCTAGATGATGCTAGTTTTTTTTTATTTAAAAATTATAAAACTTAAAACTAAATTCTGTAAAATATGCAAATCTAAATCGTAAGGGAAGCGTCGTTAATAATGAAATTTTTGTTTTTAAGGTGTAGTTATACGCCTACCTACCTCTTGGCCACGCAAACCTTACCACCTCTCGTTTTGCACTTCTTCGGCCCCAATTACTGCGGTTTAACTTACCAAATCTTTCTAAAAGTTAACCCTTTAGAGACGAATGTCGGCATATAGCCGCCCAAACTAGTGCGTAGCTGTAAGACTCGCGACATCTGTCGTTCTGAGCAATAAGATGCGCATAGGTATAGTAAAAGAGTCACGTTTTCATTCACAGTCATTAAGGACCATTAACGATGAACTCTCATCTTCCTTATAATGTAAACTTACGGTGTGTGACGACGGTAGAGTCAGAACAAATTTCAGTGCTTCAACAGGCTTCTTTATATTTTATCCTACGCACAATGGCTAAGCGATATAGAGATGAAACGTTAGATAGCAACAGCTCTGACGAATATTACTTTGAATCTGATAAGACGGAAGATGGCGGCATTACTTTGTCAAGTGGAAGTGAAATACGTGCAATAAGAAATCCACTCAGGCATTTCAACATTAGCAGTGATGATAGCAGTTTGTTTATAATTATTTTTTGATTTTATCACAAATTTTTCTTGTGTTAAATAAAGCCTTAGTTTTTATTTTCTTTCTTGTCCTCAGCGACGCTCGCCCGTCGAGCTGATCCATCCCAAAGGGTTACGACATCTATAAAATAGAAAATAACGCTCCATAAATGAACTCTTCTTTGTCAAAAAATTATTAATTTTTAACTATGAAGATAACTTTTCTGTTATCCGAATTTTTATTATACATTAAAATTTTTTCAACATTTGAGTAACTTTTGCGTTTGTTTTTCGTTATAAAAATTTGATAAATATTTTAGTAAATGCTCAAATATGCTTGGCGGCAATAACTGCTGGGCCCGGGCAGGCATTGAAGCAACGAGGCTTTCCAGCATTTCGCTTTGAATTTCATGTTCCCATACCTTGTTAAACACTTTTCAGTTCTGCCTTAAAGTTTGAGCTGTTTTGAGCCAGTTTCTTTTTCATCATCTGCCAAAGATGCTCAATCGGGTTCAAGTCGGGGTAATTTTCTGTCCACGCCATATGCGATATTCTGAAATCTGCAAACAATTTCTACGCCTGTATGAAACAAAATGGACTGATGACAATGACAATGACATGAAGATCAATATCCAGAAAACCAAAGTCATGCGTATAAACACAACCTTTCTGCTGTTTAGGCAGGGTTGCATCGGTCTCTGGCTCGAGCGATGACATAAAAGCCGAACATAGAGAGCTATGGTGACATTTGGCTCTCTGCAAGCAATTTGGAACGCATTTCACGGCGCACAAAATTGCGAATTTTTAACTCCAATGTAAAGACGACTTCACTTTATGATTGTGAAACGTGGAATGCGACGTCAGCTGACATAAGTTTTTGTAAACAGATGCCTTCGAAAAATTCTCAAAACATTCTGGCCAAATAATATCTCGAATGTTGGCTTATGGGCCAGAACGCAGCAGAAGCCAATACTATCAGAGATCCGAAAGAGAAAATGGTGCTGGATTAGCGATGTTCTACGCTGAGGAAATGATGACCATTGACTAGAACCTCCAAGGAAGCCGCAGACGTGGAAGACCAGCGAATACCTGGAGACGTTTGCTGGAGTCAACTCACTCCACGCCGCTTAGTTGGAATGAAGTTAAGAGATTGGTGAAAAAAGGACCCGATTGAAAGAAATTCGTTGTGGCCCTATGTGCCACATTGGAACTCTAGAAATTATGATTAAGGAGCAGTTACGCTGCGTTTTGTGCCTATTTAGTGATAATTCGATCCATTCGGTGATCATGGCTTTTTTGTTTTTTGAGTAAATTTATTATTTTTGGATGACTACATCCAACTATCCCGCGAATAGGCACTCGTTCTTTTTTGAAGTAAAAATAATCAATTTTTGATCACGAGTCAAATAAACAAGTAGTGGAGCGCGTAAAGGTTAACATAAATATTTTTTTTATTTTTCAGAACAGATATTAAAAAAAAAATGGACGATTAATTTTGCACCACTTTGTGCTTTGTCCCTTTGATATTTAGTTCGTAAATTCAAAGAAACAAATACACAAAATCCAGCGCCATCACTCAAAATAATTTTTTTGATATTTCGTAAAAATTTTATTCAAACACAAAAATGTATGACTAATTTTGCGCCACCTCGTTTCAAAAAAAAAATACCTAAAATCCAGCGGCATCACTCAAAATCATTTTTTTTAGTATTTCGTAAAAATTTTGTTCAAAAACAAAAAACAAACAATTGGATGTTAATTTTGCGCCACCTTGTATTTCAAAGAAAAAAATACTAACAATCCAGTGCCATTACTAAAAATCATTTTTTTTGGTATTATATTTCGTAAAAATTTTATTCAAAAACAAAATTGGATGATAAATTTGCGCCACCTTGTAATTCATAGAAAAAAAACAATAAAAAATAGGCGCCATGACTCAAAATAATTTTTTTTGTTGGTATTTCGTAAAAATTTTATTCAAAAACAAAATTGGATGATTAATTTTGTGCCACCATTAAAGAAACAAATACACAAAATCCAGCGCCATCACTCAAAATAATTTTTTTGATATTTCGTAAAAATTTTATTCAAACACAAAAATGTATGACTAATTTTGCGCCACCTCGTTTCAAAAAAAAAATACCTAAAATCCAGCGGCATCACTCAAAATCATTTTTTTTAGTATTTCGTAAAAATTTTGTTCAAAAACAAAAAACAAACAATTGGATGTTAATTTTGCGCCACCTTGTATTTCAAAGAAAAAAATACTAACAATCCAGTGCCATTACTAAAAATCATTTTTTTTGGTATTATATTTCGTAAAAATTTTATTCAAAAACAAAATTGGATGATTAATTTTGCGCCACCTTGTAATTCATAGAAAAAAACAATAAAAAATAGGCGCCATGACTCAAAATAATTTTTTTTGTTGGTATTTCGTAAAAATTTTATTCAAAAACAAAATTGGATGATTAATTTTGTGCCACCTTCATAGAAAAAAATACACAAAATCCAACGCCATTACTCAAAATCATTTTTTTTATATCTCGTAAAAAATTTATTCAAACAAAAAATTGGATGATTAATTTTGCGCCACCTTGTGCTTTGCCCTTTTGATATTTAGTTTCTAAATTAAAGCGTATAATTTGTAAAACTAAATTTTTTCATGATTTCATCACTCATTTAATAATAATTTTGTGTCTGTCGTGTGCCCAATGGACAGCACTTCGACCTAAAACTTAGTTTGTGTCCTTATTATTTATTTACCTTAACTAGCCATTTGTGGCCAAGTCTGTCTTGTGAGCTAATCTTGTACGTACACGAATATGTGCATATGTATGTGTGTATGTATGCATGCAACTATGTGTGGTGACATTGACACTGAGGCAAGTGATGTAATTTAACGAAAAATAGTCATTTAAAACTTAGTAGAATGAGTAGCGAGTAGGGTGAGTTTTACTAAAATCCAAAAATACAATAAATAAATAGTAAAGCATTAAATACGTAATTAAAATTTTAAAATACATACATATAAAAAGGTAATATTTGTACATACGCATTTACTTATGTATAAGTGCTTATGTATGTACATATCGACATACGCCAAGTCAATACTTGGGCAAATAAGTTTTAAAATCGGAGTAATTAGCAGCAAAGCGACGTCTAACTGGTATGCACACACTCACACACATACCATGCATGCATACAATTTTTACGTATGTATATGTATATATGTGCATATGACAGCGCAGCCGCCAACGCAAACTACAGGTAACCCTCTTTCAGCATGGCATCTTAGCACACGGTTTCGCTCTAACACGAAAAGAAAATTGCAAAAACCTTGGTAAAATGCCCTTCTTCTTGAAATTTTCGGTCAAATACTACGTTGAGGATTTTTTTAATATTAACAAAGGGGGAAAACATGTTTATTAATGGACACAAATTAGCTACATATATACATAGTTGGTTATAAATATGTATGTAGACCACATTTTCCACATTACAACTACAACAACTGTGCTAAACCTCTACAAAAGCAACCTTAAATCAGGCATGAAATATCAAAAGATCGCTAACACCCATGCGCATGCAGACGCTTGCATACACTCACATTAACCCATACACGCATTCACATACATACATACTCACACACACACATACATATATATAAAAATATATATATACATATATATGAAATTATATGAATTCGATCTTATAATAAAATACTGTGATACTAAATTTTACTAGTACTTCCAGCATAGCTGCATTTTATCCATTCTAAAATATTCTAAAAGCTTACATTATATTGACGCATCGACGCATTGGCGCATTAGAAAATACATACATACAAAACTCTGTAACAAGGAGAAGAAGAACAAGCACGACTCAATGTATTGTTTGGTGGTCGCATCTGTCAAATGGCGGCTGCGAATTACAAGTCTT
The DNA here is from genome assembly GCA_037575425.1 of Anastrepha fraterculus. NCBI lineage: Eukaryota > Metazoa > Arthropoda > Insecta > Diptera > Tephritidae > Anastrepha > Anastrepha fraterculus. Next base: position 290,357 of record JAYXIM010054984.1, read on the forward strand.
GCAATGCGCGTCGGCAAAAGTAACGTAACGTAACGATTTAGTAGAAATGATTAAGAAATTGTTGAATTAGGCAAACCCATAACAAAGAAAAAGAAAAAAAACAGAAACAACAAAATAAATTAATCAAATAATTATTACTAAAACTTAGCTATTAACTCAACCCTTCCACTAAAAAAAAAAAACAAAAACCAAAAATGAAAACTAACTGTCATAGAAATATCTACAAAAATGGGCGCTTTAAAGGGCGCAGAAAGTAAAAATTATTAAAATCTAAACCAAATAGTACGAAAATATAAACATTTTATCTGATAATTAACGATTTGCAGGCGAGCAAGAGAGTCAAATTCTTTTCTTAGGAACAAAGCGCAGTCGGAAATAATATTTTAAGCTAAATACAAACACACACACACACACATACAAATGTAAACAGTATAGTAAACAAATTGAGAAAAATGTTATGAAAATAAAGGTAATGAAAAACCAAAACAACATTTGAAAAAAAAATTTAAAATTAAAAAGAAGTAATCAATCAGCTGAGTCCTGAGTGTACGATCAGCTGGGTATACGAGCGCATACTTTTGCGTCATAAGCGCGTCTAAATTTGTCTAAGAGCGCACATAGTGCTATATTTTTCAAAGTAATTATGGCTAAAGCAAGAAATTATAGAGTACAATTTTGAAAAAACAAACAAGCAAAAAATAGTAACAACGCATACGAAATAATATTAAAAAAAAATAATAATAAAAATAAAATATAATTTAAAAATAAATATTATTAATAAAAAATAATATTTATAAAAATAAATATTATTAATAAAAAATAATATTTAAAAACCAAATGGCAAATGCTTGATTTTTTTTTTAATTTAAAATTTAAAAATTTTTTTCTATTAGGTTTTACCTTCTGTTAATTTTTTTTTATGCATTTTTAAAAACATACACATTTTTTTGATTAATTGTATTTTGATTAATTTTTATATATTTTTTTATTAATAATTTTTATTACTTCTCTTGTTAATTTTGTATCTCCTTTTTAAATTTTGTTTTATACATTTTTAAAATTCAATTTACCTATATATATTTTTCTTAGTTCTTGTACTTTTGTTGTTAATTTTCATACTTTTTATTATTTTACAATTTTTATTCCCTTTTTAAATTTGCTTTCATAAATTTTTAAAATTTAATTTTTTATTAATTTTTGTACTTTTTTGTTAATTTTTATATAATTTTTAAAAATGTATATTACTTTTCATTGTTTTTTCTTTTAATTTTTTATGCATTTTTTAAATTTGGTTTTATAAATTTTTAAAATTAATTTCGATATTTTTTTACAAATTTTTAAATTTTTGTATTAATTTTTGCCTTTTTATTCATTATTTTTTTATTAATTCTTCTAATTTTTTTATTTATTTTCATTTTTTTTTCTTAATTTTTATATTTTTTTATAAATTCTTTTTTATTAATTTTTATATTTACAAATTTTTATTACTTTTCATTTTTTTTCTTTTATTTTTTTATCCCCTTTTTAAAGTTTATTTTATAAATTTTTAAAATTTAATTTTTATATATTCTTTTATTAGTTTTTGCCTTTTTTATTCATTATTTTTTTTTTTAATTCTTTTAATTTTTTTATTTATTTTTATATTTTTTTAGTTTTTACTTTCTTTTAAATTGTTTTTATACATTTTTAAAAATAAATTTTTTTTTTATTAATTGTACTGTTTTCATTAATTTTTACATATTTTTGATTAAAAAATTTTATTACCTGTTTTATTAATTTTTTATCTCCTTTTTAAATTTGGTTTTATAAATTTTTAAGATTCAGTTTGTATATTTTTTTTTATTAGTGCTTGTACATTTTGTATTAATTTCCATATTTTTACAATTTTTTTTATTAATTTTTTATTCTCTTTTTGAATTTGGTTTTATAAATTTTTAAAACTTAATTTGCTTTAAAACTTAGTATGCGTTTTTGACCTTTTTCAAGTTTCAAGTTTTATACGTTTCTTAATATTTATTTTTTTTGTAGTTTCTTATTCCTTTTTTAAATTGGTTTTTACAAATTTTTTAAATTTAATTTGAATATTTTTTTTTAATTTTCAAATTTTTTTTATTAATTTTTTATTCTCTTTTTGAATTTGGTTTTATAAATTTTTAAAATTTATTTATTGTATATTTTTTCTTTTAATTTTGTCATTTTTTATATATTTTTTTCATTAATTTTTTTAAATATTTTTTTATTATTTTTGTTAATTTTGTAGTTATTTTATATTTCGGCCTCTATTTCGGAAAGCCCATTTAATACCATTTAATTATCTTATTATTTGATAAAATTTCTGCTTGAACTTTTTGCTACATCACGAAAAGTCCCATCACTTGGAATTTCTAGTGAAAATAAGCTCTGTGAAAACACTTTTTGGAACCTTTTGTTCGTAAACATTTTTTACATTCTTCCTTGATATCAGCGGATTGCTAATCTATTGCTCTATATTAGAACAAACCTATAGAATTTGCTGCTGTGTTGAGGTCTTTCACTACCGAATTAAGACCTAAATCTAGCCATTCACACAGGACCTCGCGAAGTGAAATTAAAATCGGATGTTTTTTTTGAAAAACTGAACTACGGCGATAACCGCAGGCGAGTGGGTTGATGCATGACTACTGTAAATGCATTTGGTAGGCTCAATTTCGAAATTGCGAACAGCTCATGAAACACCAAATAATAGAATAATAGCGGTAGCCCCTTGGTAGGCAAACCTCCGAGTGCATTTCTGTCTTGGCAAGACACTCCATAAAAAAACAACTGCCATTCGAAAGTAATATAAAACTGCAAGTCCAACCAATTGTGGAAAATTAACAGGAGAACAACAACAATTAGTTTCAGATTTGTAATCGACGACCTTTGAAATCCCTTTTCTTCGCATTCTTTAAAATCGTGCAATGTGTTGATATTTCTGCCACTTTTGAGTGGCTTCAGGTCCATAGTGGATTGCTGCTGGAAACGGGTAATTAATTTGAAATTCAATTTCGGTATCAACTGAAGACTGGTCACTTACGAAAATTTGCAAAAACATTTTTCCAGTGTTGTACGCTGGCTCGCTTGCTTTCTTGTTTTTTTATTTTTTATTTTTTTTTTTTTTTTTGTTTTTAGTTTTTGTTCCTAAACACTACGCAATATTTAAGTTAAAGCAAAAAGCAACCGAATACAAATTTAAATTACTTGAAACAATAAAAGCTTTCAAATTTTAAAGAAAAGGTAACAAAGAGAAAAATAATAATTAAATTAAGCAGAAAAATTAAAAAAAGGAAATCAATAAAATGACGAATTTTTTTAGCGAAAAAAGTCTAACCAAAAACAACAATAATAAATAAACAATGTATTACAACTGTATGTATACACACACACACATACATACAAGCCAGAAGTTATATGAAATGCTTACGTAATAATTACTTAGAAACACACAAAGCCAAGCACACAGCTGCATACAAAAAAACAATAAAAATGGTCGACCCAAAAACCAAAAAATATAGAAATAAATTAAAAAACAAAAATGAGGTTTTCCAACCTAAAACCAAAGCTATTTAAACAAAGAAAAAAAGAACAAATAGTTGGCGTAAATTTAAGATTTCGTAAAATTTCTGAATTACAAATGAGTTGATTTCATACCGAGGCAAATCCAAATGTGCTAGCCCACAAACAGTGGTTAAGTATCTAAAAGTTGCAAACAAAAAACGAAAGGAAAAATACCTGGTGCATCCAACAATTACAACTCATTACCGATCACTCCTCATCGACTCATTTGTAATGCTCCCTAGTTTTTCAATTAATTATCCAAATGCATACAAAAATACTAATGCTGTAAAATGTAGACATGATTTGTGCAACAGTTTCAAATACAAATACAGTAGGACGTACTTATTACTTAGTAACATAAAAAAAAAATTAATAAAAAATTTTAAATTTTTAAACCAAAATATTTAAGAAAAATTATAATAAATCAACTACTCAATAATAAAACCAATGTAATTCATTAAACAAATTAAATTAATTAATAAAAAAAAACTTTCCTTACGCCTTTGCAACTAATCGAAACCTTAACTCGAAACTTACTAACAACTTCTCATAAACACTTTCAATAATAACGGCATATTAAAAGGCATTCAAGCAATTAAAAGCCAAATACAAAATAAAGCTGATTTTTCTTAAACGAAAACCAAAGCAACTAAGCAGTCGTACTTTAAAACTTAACACGCAATTTTAATTTCGCTGTAAACCGCTGAATGGCGCCGAAAAGTAGACTATTTTAGTAGCGCGTGCTGCATATGATTTCTTGCCTTACGTTTCATTCATCATTAGCACTCGTATGAGAAAGCAGAAGTCTACCTGGCATACAAATAACAGGCAAATCTTATTTATGTAAAAGTAATAAATGTAGGAGATGCAAGCAAATAACAGTAAATCTATATATATATATATATATATATATATAACAGTATGAAATTATGTAAAAAAAATATATATAAAATCAAAATTTGTAACTATGTACTTAAACGAAATACGTAGCTTAGAATATTTGAGCGAAAGCTCTTTGCCTTTCAAGCTCTCTTCCCTGCGGTCTCTCTCTGAACACTTCTTCTGCTCACTTCTTTTTACTCATTTGCTCTCTCACCTGTCTAACATAACTTGTTAAATTTATATATTTAAAAAGTAGCACACAAAATACAGTAGAAATGCGTTGCTTTTTTTCAAACTCCAAAATCAGTAATGATTTTTTATGATAATAGAAAAAAAAACAAATAGAATGAACACGTAAACAATAATAATAATTACAAAAACAAAACAAAAAAAACAAAAACAAGCGCAACCAAAAAAGCTACTTTAGTTATTGATACATAAAAAGTATTTAGTAAAAATGTACTTGAAATAAACACAATTACCTACACGCAAAAAAATATCCATACATACAGACACATATTTCAAAAATTAAAAAAAAATAAAAATTCTCAAAACGCGTCAAAGCGTTTTTCTGCAGCGAAAATTTTACAGTTCTCGATTTCAAAACAAAAAAAAGTATAAATCTGAATAAATATAATAAATAAATAATTGATTAAAATGTTATACGTAAATACTATAATACGTACACACACACACACACACATGTGCATAAACACATACATATGTATGCATGTGCAGACCTCTAGTCTTATATACCAGATATTCTATAGTATTTATAACTGTGTTGGTGTAAATCAAATAACAACACAGCAAAAATCGAGCAGTGAGCAGACGAAAAGTCTACTCTAACAGTAAGATGCAAACATACAAAAACAAAAACGCAAGCAAAACAAGCAAAAGAGCAAACATACGAGTATGGACGAGTGAAATGCATATAAAAATGCACGCATACTCGTACATACAAATCGTTAGAGAAGAGGAGAAACTTGTGTAATTTTGGAGAGCGTATGCAAATTTTAACTGGCGCAACAACAAGAACAACAGCAATAATTAGATGACAGTATAACAGTGAAATCAATACCAATTACACAATTAATTACAGTTACTCAAAATTAAGAATTATTTATTAATTAGAAATTTTAATTAATTGAACAAATAAACAATGAAGATTTTGAGCTAAGAAAAAAAAACAACAATAAAGTCTTTTAATAGTCAAACTATGGGAAGCAGCATTTTTACTAGTTATTTTTTAATACGAGGGTTGCTGCTTTTAATACAAGGGTTGCTATCACTGAATCCATGCCCCCGACGTAAGGTAAAATAGAATAAAACAAAAAGTTGAATAACTTAAAATAAAAATTTAAATAAAATAAAATAAAAAGTTAAATAAAAAAATAAAATAAAAAATAAACGATAATAAAATAAAAAGTCAAATAAATTAAAATAAAAAATAAACGAAAATAAAATAAAAACTTAAATAAAATAAAATAGAAATTGAACTAAAATAAAGTAAAAAGTTAAATAAAATAAAATAAAAAATAAACAAAAATAAAATAAAAAGTTAAATAAATTAAAATAGAAATTAAACTAAAATAAAGTAAAAAGTAAAATAAATTAAAATAAAAAGGAAATAAAATAAAATGAAATAGAAATTAAAATAAATAAAATAAAAAGTAAAATAAAAAATATTAAAAAAATAAAAAATAAACCAAAATAAAATAAATAAAAAAGACATTAAACTAAAATAAAATAGAAATTAAATAAAAATAAAAGGTAAAATTAAATAAAACAAAATAAACTAAAATAAGATAAAATAAAATAAACCGAAAATAAAATGAAAAATTTAATAAAATTAAAATAAAAAGTAAACTGAAATAAAATAGGAACTGAAATAAAATGGGAACTAAAATAAATTAAAATAAAAAACAAAATAAAATAAAATAGAAAAAAATGAGAAAATAAAATTAAAAATAAACGAAAATAAAATAAAAACGAAAACTAAAATAAAATAAAAAGTAAACTAAAATAAAAACAAATATTGCTGTTTTCAGAGCACATAACAATTTTCACAAAATAAAGGGTGGTTAAGTTTCAAGGGCCGGTGTTGATTTTGAATAAAATACAATTTTTTTAGGAAATTATTGTCATTTCTCTTTATTATGATAATATTGATATGGCTCAATTACGTATGGAATAAAATATCGGCCAAATGGCCGCCACAGCCTCGGCGGCACACCTCCATCCGATGGTCCAAATTTTCGATGACTCTGAGGCATAATTGATTAATGCCGTTAATGTGCCGAATTATCTCATCCTTTAGCTCTTGAATTGTTGCTGCCTTATCGACGTACACCTTTTCTTTCAAATAACCCCAAAGAAAGAAGTCCAACAGTGTCATATCACATGATCTTGGCGGCCAATTGACATCACCGCGACGTGAGATTATTCGGCCATCAAATTTTTCGCGCAAAGAGCCATTGTTTCGTTAGCTGTGTGACAAGCGGCACCATCCTGTTGAAACCACATATCGTCCACATCCTTATCTTCCAATTCGGGCCATAAAAAGTTCGTTATCATCTCACGATAGCGAGCACTATTCATAGTAACTGCCTGACCGGCCTCATTTTGGAAAAAATACGGCCCAATAATGCCGCCGGCCCATAAGCCGCACCAAACAGTCACTCTTTGTGGGTGCATTGGTTTTTCGGCAATCACTCTTGGATTATCATTCGCCCAAATGCGGCAATTCTGCTTATTGACGAATCCACTGAGGTGAAAATGTGCCTCATCACTGAAGATGAAGTGCGCGATATGAATTTTGATTTGAACGCCCGTTTTCATAATAAGCCTGAATAACTTTGACGCGTTGCTCGATTGTGTATCTTTCCATGGTTCAAATTGAGTTAGTCTGAAATTGAAAAATGTCAAATGAAATGCAGAAAAAAACTTGACGTTTAGGTGTGGTTTACATTCAATATCGGCCCTTTATATTAACACTTGCAAAAATTATGAAAGGATTAGTGTGTTTGATCCTTTTTTAAATGCCGCTAAAATACCTGAAATACCAGAACTGGCTACTAGCTTCAAAACTGAGATCGAGCTTGGTCATCACTAATGGCCGGTTCGAAATCCCAACTTCCCATAATAATGATTCATCAGATTGGAGGCACTTTTCCAATGGGGTTTTCTTGAGAATTAATGATTTATGTTTGCGACATTGTGTTGCAAAGTCGGTCCCAAAGGTTCTGAATTACATGCAAAAAAGGATCACGTTGACATCGCTAAAGGCACGATTTCCAAGGTTGAACCCCACCCAACATTCATCGAAATTGTAGACGAGACGTAGGTTTATGAGTACGACACGCAATCCAGACATAAGGCGAGCGGGTGGAGAGCTCTGATTGAACCAATACCGAAACAAAAACACATGGTTTTCAGTCAAAATAGAAAGCAATGCTAGTGGTTTTTATCGATTATCTACATTGGTATTTTATACTACAAATTTTTGCCAGAAGTTCAGATAGTCAAATTCTATTATTTGGGCGTTATGAAACATTTACGTGAAGCAATTCGCCAAAAAAAGAACGGATTTGTGGGAAAGCAGCTCGTGGATTTCGCACCATGATAACGCAACGTTGCTCAGTTCCTTCATTGTCCATGAATTTTTGACCCACAACTAAACAAATACCATTCAATAGCCATCGAATTCACCTGATATGGTTCCTTGCGATTTTGATCAGATTTGTTGTTTGATCGAGTCAAAAAACCACTATGGGGAACGGGGTTTTACCACCGAAAGGAAATAATGGAAAAATCGACGACGGCTCGGATGGTTATACCGAAAATAGAGTTCTCGAAATGTTTCGAAAACTGGATGAAACGCTGGCATAAGTGCGTTGCAGTTGATGGGGCGTACTTTGAAAGCGAAAATTTGTATTTTGAATTTTCTGAATATATTTCAGGAACTTTTTGATCAAGATGGTATGTTCGGTCAGATTAATAAACTATTCGAATGTAAAGTAAAAAGAGAGGCTAGTTCTATTTTACATATGTAATATATCAAACTCATTGTAAGCCGCTTTATAAGTATTTTCCTATATAGGCAAGTTAACTCATGTTAATACCCCTGTCACGTGTAAGTGAAATTAGATACTTGGGTGGGTGTAATATATGATTCGAAGCTTACTTTTACGAGTCATATAAACTTAATCATTGCCAAATTTTATGCTATGCTTGCTTTTGTTAGGCGTCATAGCTCCGATTTCTCCGACCCTTATACGCTGAAGCTTTTGTATACGGAGTATGCATCCTTCATTTGGTCTCCGTATTATAAGTGCCATGCTGCTGGAATTGAACGAATCTAAAAAGTATTCTTACGCTTTTTGGATCCTATCCCTACATATGAAGCGCGATGTTTATTGATCAACTTAAAATCATTGCAAAGCAATTTTCGACTTACTCCGTGGGGCTGTTGACTTTTCAATGCTTCTTGAGACGATTTTCTTTAATATTCCGGCTATGTTGGTCCTTCCAAATCCCTTTATGCTCAGAATGCTCCTATTACTAGAACCTTAATTGAGTTTAATATGATCTATAAATTTGTTGAGATAGATTTTTCATTTGCAAAAAATCACCTATTATAAACTTTTTAATATTTTTTATTAATAGTTTAATTTTACTTTCTTTTTTTATTGCCTATTATCCTTAAAATATGCCCACTCTGCCTATAAGAATCTATAGTATTATATTCATTGCCTTAATAAATAAATCTATACTAATATTATAAAGAGGAAAACTTTGTTTGTTTGTTTGTTTGTTTCATTTGGCTCAAAAACTACTGGACCGATTTTAAAAATTCTTTCACCATTCGAAAACTACATTATCCAAGAGTAACATGGATTACATTTTATTTTGGAAAAAAATAGGGTTCCGTAAGATATTTGGATTTTTCGGACACAAACTGAAAAAAATCTTATATATAAAATAAAGACAACTTTTTGTGTGTGTTCGCTAACTGGCCGTGTCTGCACCGAATTGAACCAAACTTACACACATTGTTAAGAAGGTATTGAAGATGGTTTCCGTATAGTTTGGATACCTATTGGTGGATAGGGCTCGAGATATAGGTCAAAACGTGGACCCGGGTAACCTTTGGACGTGTATGTACAATATGGGTATCAAATGAAAGCTGTTGGTCAATGCTTTAGTTCAGAGTATTTTTCATGCCGCTCCGTGACTAGGGTCTCGAGATAGAGACCAAAACGTGGACCCTAGAATGTGTTTGTACAATATGGATATCAAATTGAAGCTGTTGGTGAATGCTTTAGTACAGAGTATTTTTCATGCCGCTCCGTGATTGGGGTCTCGAGATATAGGTCAAAACGTGGACCCGGGTAACCTTTGGTTGTGTATGTACAATATGGGTATCAAATGAAAGCTGTTGATAAGTGCTTTAATACGGGGTAAATTTCATACCTATTGATGACTAGGGCCTCGAAATATATGCCAAAACGTGGACCCGCCGTGTCTTTGCACCGAATTAAACCAAACTTATGCACATTGTTAAGTAAGTATTGAAAATGGGTTTCGTAAAGTTTGGTTGTAATTCGGAGCACTGGCAACGGGTACAGCGTTCTTTTGAGCCAGCCATAATGTCGCTTACTTTTTTAACGCTTGGGGCGGACCTGAACTGTCAAATTGACAGTGTGAGTTACAATGTGTCAATATTTCTTTCTGATTTGGATGCCATAAGGAAAAAACGTAAGTGAAATATGTAAAAATTGTTTGTGAATTTTTTTGGAGTGGATTTTGGAACAGTGAATAACTTCTTACGAAAATTGAGAAAATGTGAAATCCGAATGAAATTATGTGTTCGTGGAAAAACAATTTTTTTTCGTTTTTTTTTTTTTGAAAAATATAAATGGATAATGGTTAAAAAAGCTCCAATGCTTAATAAAACATATAAATTGAAACGAAAAATTCATGGATGATCAGGAAAAAAGACGATTGTTTATTCATATGCGTTGATTTGAAATTTAAAAACAATCTTCTTTTTTCCTGATTTTCAATTTATATTTTATATTTACTCAAAAACAAATAGAAAAACAAAAAATATTGTTTATGCCAAAGCGCTTGAATAAAGAATAAAGAAATAAATAATACGAAAATCATATATTTTCTGTTCTAAACCATATCTATTCTATTTTAGTGTGCCCAGCGAAGGGGGCCGGGTTTGCTAGTAAATAAATAAATTTAGGAATAACAACAAAAGTAGCTCTCAATAACACAGGGCAAGCCTATGCCATCAAAATATAGCTGAAGTTCATCCAGAAAATAAAAGTCAGGCGGCTGTTCGACTACAATAACTGCAGGGCCCTTACTCTGTAATGCGATGCAAAAAGCAATGCGATGGGAAAATAAATTGCGTTACGAAGGGTAGTCGGTACTCTGTAGCGCTATCGCATCGCTGAAAGTGTTGCTCTTTTTATTATTCACTTATTTTTCGCTTTAGTATGCATCACTGACCGAAATGTCGAAGAAAGCGACCAAAACAAACGAGCGATTGGAAGTAAAGTACCTATATTTAAATAATCAGTCGCATTCGTGACACAGCTGTGATCGGTGTGTTTTTTCTCAGTGCTCTGGTTTCATTTAGCAAAAAAGAAAAGGCGTAGTGAAATAGAAAATACAATAGATAGTGACATTTTTTCCTTTCCTTTTAAATAATGTCACTCTCAAAACTTTGATGCGCCAGAGCACTTAGTTTTGCATACCGAAAATAGGTATTTTTCAATACCAAACGTTGAACACCCTGGCTTTTTGTGGATGTAAAATCCCGCCAAACCCATCTCAAATTCCAAAAAAAAAAAAAATATTTAAATAATATAAAGTAATGGATTCTGTTTGTTTGTTAGTCTTTGGAGTTGTCCTATATATTTTTCCAAAAAGGTACAATGAATTAATATTTCAAATTTATAAAATTATCAATTAATACTTACATATTTGGAAATTGCGTAAGCCTATTATTTGTAGCAGGAAAAATGCGATAGTGACAGCTGTTTAACATTCACTTTCGCAATACAGAGTGCTGCCGATGCGAAAAGGGAGAAAAACTTGCGAAAGCGCAAAATGTGAATGCGAATGTCGAAATACCGAGTACCGATTCTGCGATTTCGTGAATTTTTTCTTTCGCATCGCATTACAGAGTAAGGGCCCAGGTTTCAGGATCAGGTATTCGGGTCTATTCGTCGCAATAATTATTTGTAATTGTCCAAACTAAATGTCTGCCTTTATCAAATAAATAACTATATACGTATTAGGCCAAATTCTTTAAAAGAGTTTAAGTAAAAAAAAAATAATACTTGTTTGAAATGTGGTGCAATTTACATTCAAAAAATGTATTCTAACTTTATGGCATTTTGTTGCATTTTATTGTCTAAATAAGAAAAATAAATATTTCTTTTCACTCACCCTGTCTCGCCTGCACTTGCGCCATCTGATTGTAAGTTTCCAGGATGTTAATTAACAGTTTGTGAGCGCTTCGGCGGAACATCCTACATGAGCTTCAAAACTTTTACACTGAACCAATTTATTTGTACTTATGACGTACACTGCGTTAAATAGCTTGCTTAAGGGGTTAGGGGTAGTCAGAGGCCCACAGAAATGATGATTTTCAATAATTTTTGTTTTGCTAGTCAATTGCTTTATCTTACAAAAATAAAAAAGTAGCATTAATACATAATGTTTCGACTTGGGTTTAGCATAATTTCAAACAAAAGAATTAATAATTGTAAAAGTTATCGCTGTTTGTGGGCAGCGAGTTCCTCCTGAAGTTCCTTGCGGTGATCATCGCAAGTCCTTGGAGATTCATCAATCGGTAAAGGAAAATTAGTTTTATTAATAGATGATTTTGTGCCTGATCGAAGCTTTTTCTTTCAAAATTAACAATATGGGGGAAAACAATTTCGAGAAAAAACCGACAATTCATTGTTTAAAAAAAGTCGAAATTTTTGAAAAAAATCCTTTGATCAGGCACAAGTTTTTTTATGTTTTTTAAAAGCAGTATACATTTTATTGAAATCTACCAAGCGGTTTTTAAGTTACGGTCACAAAAACATATTTTTGAGAAAAACGCATTTAAAGTTTTGCTATCGAGCTCCGGAGCGCCCGAGCGTTCTGTGTTAATTGTTGAATAACTCGAAATGTATTTTCAGGATTCACTTAAGATATTATACTTTAAGAATATGCAAAAAAAAAATCCAATTTTTTGAAAATTCTGACTACCTGTAACCCCTTAGTTGTGGGTCAAAAATTCATGGATAATGATGGAACTGTGCCACGTTGCGTTGTCAAGGTGCGAAATTCACGAGCTGCTTTCCCACAAATCCGTTCTTTTTTGGCGAATTGTTTTACGTAAATGTTTCATAAAGCCCAAATAATAGACTTTATTAACTATCTGACCTTCTGGCAATAATTTGTGGTGTAAAATGCCATTCTATTCCATAAAAACTTGAGCATTGCTTTCTTTTTTGACTGAAAACGACGGGTTTGTGTTTCGAGATTGGTTCATTCAGAGATCTCCACTCACTCCTCTGATATCTGAGTTGCGTGTCGTACTCATAAACCCACGCCTCGGCTCCAGTTGTGATGTCTTCGGTGCATGTTGAATCGGATTCAGCGTTGAAAATCATGCCTTTAGCGGTATTAACACGCTCCCTGTTTTGCATTAAATTCATATCCTTTGGTACCAACTTTGTAGCACCACGTCGTAAACCCAAATCACTCCACTCGGGAGCATAGGGCCTCGACAAAACTCAGTCTTGCATTGGCTTCGTTAATCTGTTTTGCTTTCTAGCAGGGTAGATGATTAGTCTGCCATTTACCAGTCCTAAATGGTGGGAATGCCTATCAGTCTTTGCTTAGGAACAACGCCTTCTAACTGTTTAGAGCGCCTTCTGCGTTTCATATTTTTCTGCCAGAAGGATCACACAGATGGTTGAGGACTTCGCTAAATTTGATGTGCCTGCGCTATTACCGCGGTTGCCCGCTTCCTCTTGCTGGCGCCACTGATGCAATGTGTAACTGTGTCTTTTTCTTTTTGTTTTTTGGGTTTTAGCAGCTACACTGCAAGTAATGCGCTGACTTTTGTGCGGGAGTAAGGATTGGAGGGATAAGGATTTTTTTGTTTTTTGTTTTTGGGGTTGAGGAATGAAATTTTTTTTTTGTTTTTTAGAAAGTGGGTAAGTTTGGAAAAGTGCGAGGACCGTGGAAATTGAAATGACATTCGCTAAACCTTCAATATTTTACCGAATTTTAGCTATGCACTTCAAAATTAATCCACAAATTAGAGGGCGCAGTTACTCACCCCAGCGTGAAACTAAATCCCTTCTCCTCTAATGGTAAGTACACAGATCTGCATGCATACATACATATGTATATGTGTATGTATGTATATGTATATGCATGTGTATGTATGTCTGTAGTAAGACGCGTGCATCAGTGCGCCATTGTGCCGCCTCTGGCGCATTCTCTCCGCGCCTCTTTTAATTATTGTGTCATTATCAAAAACACGTGGTGCAATTATGCCACACAAACACACCCACACACACACACTCATGCACATACACGAATACAGAAGAAGCTTTACACCGATAAATCTAGAAATTATGAAAATGAAAATTAGTTTTCCACGCTTCGGCGACAAAGACAATTGAGCGGCACCGCAGCGACAGTGCGCAACAGCCAAATGACAAGAAATAAACAAACAAACCAAGCACGCGGACAAAGTAGTCGCCCCTTTGCTTCCGCTTGCAGTCGGTTGCCTCTTCAGCTGAAATTGCACCTCCACGTGATAATTTAGAGCAGATTGTCGCCGCTGAAGATCGTCGCCTGGCTGCGGCGTTTAAATTTAGTCGAACGATCTTTTGTGCGCCCATGCAGGCGTCAGGGGGATTGCAATGCATACGCAGCGCGCTTTTGTGCTGTGCGTGTGTGTGTGTGTGTGTGCAGGACGCGTGCGTTTGCTAGCCGAGCATTTGCTTTCAATTACGCACTGCAGCTGTGATGATTTATTTTTGGTTCTCGTCAGCCAAAATGTCAACCAGCGGAAGATACAATAAAATTAAGGTAGACAAGAGCCAAGCCACCCGCACGCTTGGTGCGAGTGCAAGAATTAGCGGCGGAGAGGGTGACGGGGTATCGGCGGAGTGGCACTGAGATTGAAAGTGTCGGTGACGGTGACGTTGCTGCATTGACAAAGGGGACGAATTAAAATAACGGGGTATACTCAATCATAATTATGTGATTTGTTCGAGAGGAATTTCGTGCTCGCAAGTCTGGAAGGAAAGCTATGCCAATGGAATTTTTGATATGCCGCAAATGTTGTGATTGAAAGAGATGCCTATGGAGGTTCATTGTGGAGGAGTATAGACTTGCTTATGGTACGGCGATTATTTGTAACATAGCTCTGGATCCTTACTGGAATATGTTTTTCCATTAAAATTAATAACTGTTATTATTCATCAAATTCCGATCAGTTTGGTAACTATAGAAAATGGTTTAAATCTGAACTCAGACCATTCGCCGCCGTGAAATAAAGACTAATGAAATGAACAGTGAAATAAGTGGACAGAGAGGGAGTTCTTTAAACACAAGTTGGTCTCCTTCTTCTGCTTCTTCTTCTTTTATTTAGGACATGCCTGTTTTTTTAAACAATTTCTTAGATACAAAATTTTATAATTTATCATATTACGAGTAATAATACTGAATTATATACGTAATATTTAAATACATAACTGATATTTATTTTCCAGGACGCCGTCTTCCCACTGCAATTCCGTCACGTGCAGTCTTAATTAATCGGCTGTTGGAGGCTCTTGAAACATGCTCGTTCCATGGGCGTCTTCTTGATCTTATAAATTTGACAATGTCATCGGTGTTCGTCTGGATTCTAATATCATGGTTTCTACAGTAGTCCCATCTCGTTTTTCCTGCTATCGTCCTTAATGTGTGCATTTCTCTAGAGCGTAATAATTGTTTCGTTTTTGTGTTCTCCGCAAGTGCTTCTGCACCGTATGTTAATATCGGTCTTACGATTGTTTCATACACACGCGTTTTGCTTTCTACATTCATATATTTGTTCTTCCATATAATATCTCGCAGAAAACCTGATATTTTTGCACCATTGTACATCTTTCTCTCACTTCTGTGAGGATGCTCCGATCGTTCGATACGTCTATTCCCAAATATTTGAATTGCATTACTTGTTCTATAATGTTCTGGTTAATTTCTAGCTTACACCTTATTGGTTCCTTAGATATTACTATTGATTTTGTTTTTGCAGTTGAAACTTCCATATTAAATTTCGAACCAGTAGTAACGAAACGGTGCAAGAGCCTTTGAAGATTATCTTCACTATCAGCAATTAAAACTGCATCATCTGCATAGCAAATTATTGTTATGTTTTGATTGTTTAGTTTGTAGCCTTGAAGTTGGTTAACTTCAGAAATAATTTTGTCTATGATTAGATTAAAAAGTTGCGGACTTAATGAATCCCTTTGTCGTATTCCTGTGGTGTACTCTGTACTGTTGGTAAATTTCTCATTTACCATAACTTTAATTGTGCAATTAGTATTGAGATTCCTAATGACTTGAACAATTTGTCGAGGAACTTTTCTCTCTTTTAAAATTTCCAAGACGTCCTTCAGCCTGACTCGGTCGAATGCTTTTTTAAGGTCTACAAAACACATGAAGGCTGGACAATCGAACTCAATTGATTTTTCCATTATTTGTTGTAGGATAAAACTGCAATCAATCAGTCGTTCATCGGTTTTTACGAAATCCTTGCTGTTCTTCTTGTCCGTGTAGGTATGGCTGTCTCCTTCATAGGCAAAAATTAAGCAATTAACAGCACTGATGATATCGAAAAGGAAACAATGGGCTTTACAATGCACTGAAATCTGAAACATTTAAACGAAAATATCTATGTTTCACAACGTTAACTTAATAAAATACTGTGTCGCATTAACAGAAAAGAAAATAAGGAAAAAATGGCAAACAACAAGATTCTCACTATTAAAAACAGAACTTAATAAATGAACTAAACTGCAAAAAGACAAACTACAAGAACACAAAAGCAAAATGTTTAACAAAAATTAACAACGCCTTTCAGCTGATAGGAAATCCGATTATGCTCTTCGAACATAAAAACACCAAGCATCCAGAATCTTCCAATTGAAAAACCAAATAACTCTCAAGTTTGCGCAAAAAGCGATATCGAGAAGGCTGAAGTTTTCGCGCAACACCTTTAAAGGATTTTTCAAGCCCATGAAATAATTGATAGCATTATTCCGCCCCCGGTTGTCCAAAAATCCTGTGAAATTGAACCATTTACATTCTTGGCAATAATTTCAAAAAAACCCTAAAATGATGAAAAGCCCTGGTTTTGTCTGATAACAGATGAAGTTCTAGAAAACGTAACACCTACCGCTTTGGGTAAATAAAAATATAAATTATTGCATTTGAAATTCTCGGAAATTACAATAAAACATTTAAATGATGCATCCTCTTATCGTCCAATCTCGTTGCTTCATCTGTTGGGAACAAATTTTGAGATGCAATTTGGCACCCGCTTAAACTAAATTATCGCGCTTAAAGAAGCCGTACCTACTCACCAATTCGGATTTAGAGAAAACCATTCTACGATAGACCAAGTGCATAGACTAGTCCATACAATATCGGCCAGTCCATAAGTTCGTGCGTATTTTACGCATAATTTCACTCGTGTACGTTTTTTGCATAGAAAAAATTATTCGCGGAATGTAACGAAACTATTGTATTTATATTTTCTTTGGTATATTGTGCATTCAACAAGTGATTTTAATCGCGGATAGAAGCACTTGTTGTTAAAAAATAAATGGGATCTTCGAACGCGTATAAGAGGCATAATTTGTATTTTTTTTTTAAGTGGTAAAAATGCAACAACTGCTGCTGCAGAAATAAACACTGTTCAGGGAGAGGATATCCTGAGTGTGAGGACTGTGCAAAAGTGGTTTTCAAAATTCCGAAGTGGTAACTGCGACGTGGAGGATGCCGCGCGCGCTGGTCGTCCTGAAGTCTTTAACTCCGACGCCTTTCTCGAACTCGTGGAAGCTGAACCAAATTTGACAGTCGATATGATAGCTCAGAGGTTAAATTCATCGCATGGAACAGTTCACAGGCACCTGGTTCAGAGTTGAGCAAGGTTTCAATGCTGGGAAAATGGGTTCCGCAATGGACTTTCCGTCGCCAACCTTCAGCAGGGAGTGAATGTGAATGTTCAGCAGCGGCTTGAAAATGCAAGTTTTTTGAACCGTATCGTTACTGGTGATGAAAAATGGGTCCTTTACAATAATCCTGTTCACAAACGCCAATGGTTAGATACAGATGAAACACCAGAACCCACCCCTAGAGATGGCCTTCACCCGAAGAAGATTCTCCTGTCTATTTGGTGGGATATAGCCGGTATTGTTTATTATGAACTTCTGGAACCAAACCAGACGATAACTGCTGATTATTATTGCCATCAGCTATCAAATCTGAATGAGGCACTTAATAAAAATCGACGGTCTGTCGAGTGGATAGACGCAAAGTTTTGTTTCACCACGACAACGCAAGACCTCATACCGCAAGGCAAACATTAGGCAAGCTGAACGAGTTCGGATGGGAGCTAATGCCGCATGCACCATACTCTCCGGATATTGCACCTTGTGATTATCACCTTTTCCGTGGACTTCAATCCCATATGAGTAATAAGAACTACTCCTCAAAAGAAGCTATAAAAAGGGATATCGAAGCGTATTTTGGCTCCAAGGACAAACAATTTTTTAAGCAGGGAATTAAAAATTTGCCTAAACGTTGGAAAGACGTTGTAAATAATGAAGGAAAATATATTATTGATTAATAAATACTTTAAACATCTTTTTTATTAATTTTAAAACCACCTGTAAAAACCGCACGAATTTATGGACTGACCTGATATTTACGGTAAACATATCGTTCATAATTAGCCTAGAACTCTTAACTTTACAACGTACTGCAAATTTAGTTTTTAACCCGCCGCTAGGCACCCGGGTCTGGCCAGACTGGCTTTCTCGACTTTGAACTTGAATTTAAGACATTTCTATAATAGCTAACGACTTGAGCTCTCAGGTAGCTCCCTAATTTTCTATCGATTTATGGATGTAACCTTTTAAAAGGGATATTTGAAAAGGACGAATAAAAAAAAGGATTTAAAAAGTTACACCTTCGGTAGGGCACTTCGGGCACCAATGAAAAAGGTAAGAATTTAAAAATATATACCTGGTATACTTAAAAATTAATTATAAATGTGGCGCATTTGCCACATATTCCCTTTCAATTGCATGCAAATAAATAGGCGTCTGGCCAGACCTGGGTGCCTAACCGAAAGTTTTAAAAAAGGTGCCCAACGGAGGGTTAAAGATGCCACCTCAAATAAATGTACGCAAAAAATTTATGTTACATACAAATTTTTGAAGGTTAATTAGGAGAAATTAATCATGTTGTAGCACGTTTCTCTCACCGTTATCATCGTAGCACTGGCAATGTAATGGTTGACAATGGACCCCAGGGGAGACCTATTTACAAATCAGCCAGGACTACCTAACCCAACCTAGTTTTCATGGAAACCTAGAGGCACTCGAAAATGATCTAATTATAATTATTATTGAAGATGTGGTTAGGTTTCACGAAGAGAGTAATGTGCAACTGGAATATTGATCTTAAGACATGATGAATGTCACCTCTTGCTGTCAATCTTCCAACTTGAATTCTTCTAGTGGTGAAGCTGATAACCCCAAACAGAGACTGAGAACCTCACAAACACCAGTGGAAGGAAAGGGAACAAAAGAAGTGGGTGATTTAACTCTTCTAGAGGGAACTGGTCCCAAGGCTGACAACTGGTCATTGGCGCGAATCCACAACAGCAGCTTCGAATAACTAATATTACCAAAAGAAGCGACCCAAGTAACAAATTAAGGATTGTGATTTACGTTTTGCTACTCCGTGGAAGCTTTACGGTTTGCCCACGTCTGTAGTGCTAATGACGATGATGATTGAAGATCTGAATGAGTTATGTTACTCGATGGCTAAATAAAAAAAGATAGTGGCGCAGTGTCTGATGTGGCAGCCCGCATTTACTTTTGTAAAGCCGTTTCATAAGCTAAACCGAGTGTAGTGCCCTCGTATACCGTCACTAAGAACAAGGCATCGAATTTTCAATATCAGCGTAAAACCGATCTTCCTACATGGATCTGAGAATGGGCTCATCTCTGAGCACCCAAGCAGATGCAGGCGAAAATTTAGCAACAAATTACTTAGGATTATATGCCGCATTTTTTGGTCAGTGGCCAAGGACAGCCTCCAATGCTGACTCTCTTTAGTACACTGATAGCTAAGCAATCAGTTTTAAAATTAAAATACGACAATGGAACTGGAACTGTTAGGAGTTTGGTTTCAAGGTATAGCAACGCGATATCACACGATCTTGGTGGTCAATCCACGGGTCCGAGACGAGAGATAAATTGCTCACCGAAACGAAGACGTAGTGAATCCATTGTGTCACGGGCTGTATGGCAAGTGGTCACGCGTGATTTTTCAAAAACCCCTATTGGAAAAGTACCTCCAATTTGATCACCCTTTATAAACAATTTTCTATTATTTACGAATAATACAAATTATTATAAAAAATTTGGTTTTATACTCGCAAGGTATAGAATACTCCGTGGACAGAACTACTTCATCGGTTAGCTATTCTCAAATAGAATATTTTGAATTGACTACAGATATTTGTTATGGAGCGTAGCAATCTCAATAAGAAATTTTTAATGGGTTTCATTCGATCACTAATATGAAGATGTGGTGATTTGTTCTGGGCACAAAAAATCTTTAGGTTGAAGTGCAAACCTTCCATTATTCTTGTTGCTGTAGCAGCATGACCATTCCCCACACCTATACGGGCAATCCTGCTTGATTGACTCTCCTTGGACGGTTACAGATCCAGGTCATTCCGGTAACTTAGAACCGGCTGTTACATCATTATTCTATTCCAATATGGTAATAAGGCCAGTGTTAACCTAGCAAAATAGATTAGCCAGCTGAGAATTGCTTGCTCCAGAATAGTAATCCCATCGCAATACTTTTCCTTTCCTACGGAGCGCATTTGCTGACCTCTTTTTTTTACTTTACTAATTTTAGTATAAATGGTTTGGTGAAGCATAAAAGGGTTCATGGACTAACTAATTAAATGGCATACACACGCACACGACAGCCAAATTGACGAATAATCAGTCAGAAGATGAGAGAAAATTATGACATTCAGATTTTTATTTGCTGTTCATCAAAATGATTTACGCAAACTGTAATCGCTTGACGTGAGGTTTGACATGAGGGGAACTGTTGTAGTGTATGACATACTCGTACAAACACACATGCACCCACACATACATATAGTATTTATGCTTCAAGCACTAGTGAAGTGGGGAAGCTGCTCTCATACACATACACACATACCAGGCACATCAAATGGTTCACGAGCGGTAGCCTGTTTTAGGACTAATTAAAAGAGGTGCACACTGTCGGCAACCCGTGGAGAAATGTGTGGAGCGAAAGGGGTGCGCGACTGCAAACGCTTATGTGCATCGATTGCCTTGATGCTCCACCATTTGAAGTTTATGACACTTTCCACTTCCAGTGCGTTTGCTATATGTAGATATGTATGGAGAACAAATGAAAGTGTTCCGCCTGTTGTTTTTCAAACGGTTTTTTTTGTTTTTTTAATTTTTTATTATACAACTTTTAAATGCTCTGACATAGTTGTTATTGGTTTTTTGGTTGTGTGCTTTGCTGATGAATGCGAGACGCCTGTCGGTAATTGACGACTCTCACACACACACACATACTTGTGCTCACAAGATCCGTTGTAGCTACACGACAAGCCTATTAAGTAAAGGGATACACACCAAGCAAATACAAAGTGAATTTACTCTGGTGATTTATGTGTGTGTCTGTGCAGTAGTGGGTGCTCTGCTGTTGCTGGGGGTGAGAATGTTAAGTGTTGAAAATATGACAGCCAATTTGTTCTCAACATTTTGCTACTTAAAAGAAGAAAGTTGAGATGATTTTTATGTAGCTACTATGCGCGCACACACACACACATATTTACGTACATATATGAGGGGCCTGGGAAGAAATACAGCTAGCAAATGGCGTTTTGTGACGTCTTACTGTAGACATGGCAAGTAGGCGTTCAAAGTGTTGTCGGTGATTTAAATAAGCCAGCTGGTTATGCTGTTAAATATTTAGTATGTATGTATGTGTGGATACTAAACTGGTCTAGGTGCTACGCGTATTCGTTACTGAAATTTTTCTATGGGAGTGAATGAATTTAAGTGTAATGAAGTCTGGTTCAAAAATCTATACTGGGCATTATTTGGTTTTCGATCACTTTAATAACCTTTTTTTTTTGTTTTATCCAGATCCATTTGAAATCTTTAGAATTCTTGATTAGGTACGATCAGTAGTTGTACTGTGAGGGTCACATGCATCTATATCATGACCACTGGTGGTCTAAAGTGGGCAAGGAACAGCAAATATAATCCCAAATTTATCGGCCTTCTCTAAGGCCTTACTATTGCTTTCTGAGTGAGTCTATCTCTGTTATGGCTGAGACGACAGTTGCTTTGAGGTTCTGAGTTATTTCTCAACTTAATTTTTAAGGTATTACTCATTGATGAAAGCAAATATAATTTAAATGAGCCGAATGGAAAGAGTTGCCTGAAGGAATCCCATATTGAATTTGAGCCGAAGAAGACAAAGGCTACTGTGAAGCACACCGGTGGTTGGTTCTATGCTAGTTTCAAATACAGTTGTTGGAAATATTCATTTTGTAGAAGGCTATATGAATAAATTTCAATATCTGAACATCCTTAAAGTTAATATTTGGCAAAGTGCCAAACGGTTGGGTATATTGCACAATTTTGCTTTCCATCAGGTCAACTACCAAAAGCCCACCTCCATGCTTTCCAAGATGTGGCTTATCAACAACTGCCCTTAACTACTCTAATCGGCGTCATTCGACTGATCGCTCTATAGTGGAGCATACGAGGTGCGTTCAAAAAGTATCGCGAATTTTTAATTCACCCAGGTTACGTATATTCGAATCTCGATTCTTTGTGGCGATGGTTTTTATTAAGAGCTTTTTCATGGCAGAAATGTACTCGGAGACTTGCCATTGCCTCCCTGGGGGCGACCGCTGTTAGAAAACAACTTTTTCTATCATTTTGCTGTTTCATGCACGAAGCTTCAAACTCACGCACCAAACCATTCGGCTACGGCGGCGGCCTCTCTCTCTCTCTCTCTCTCTTAGCTTTACAGTCTGTGGTGGACCATAGCTTCATCAACTATCCTCCTCCAATTCAGTCTCTCTCTTGTCTCATTTCTCCAATTACGAATGTTCATCGCGTTTAAGTCTGCTTCTACGTCATTAAGGCATCTCTTTTTTGGTCGGCCTCTCTTTCTTCCTCCAATTGGACGCAAAGTAAATACCCTTTTTGGATTCTTTCGTTGGGCATTCTTATGATGTGGCCATCCATCTAATCCGCACCGCTTTAATAAAACCAATAAGGTTTTCAATTTCTTTGTTATAACGGATGCGATACGTGCCGTTTCCAAGCCGAATGGGACCGTAGATTTTTCTCATTACGGTTCTTTCAAATCACAATAGCTGGTTTATATCATTAGCTTTCAGTGTCCAGATTTCAGCACCATAAGTAAGAACCCGACGTATCAAAGTTTTATACATCTTGATAAAACCTTTGATCTGGACAATTTTATATTTGCATAGTACGTCTTATTAGCAGATTTAATTCTTTCATCTATTGCAATTGATGCGTCTTTGCTCGCTGATAGAACGAATCCTAAGTATTTGAATTCATTTACACTTTCAAATCACACAAAATCATCTATGGCTAGATTGTTGGCATCCATATTTCGTGCTGAGCGAAGCATAAACTTAGTTTTTTCGGCGTTGACATTCAGTCCTATAATTTTTCCTTTTGCTTCTAGCAGCTTCAATATGTTTGCAGCTTGTTTTTGTTTGTTGCCATGATGAGAACATTGTTAGCATAAGCACATATTTGAAAATCTTTGTCAAATATTGTTCCGGACAAGTTAATTTCATTTACAACTCTGTGCAACATAAGGTTGAAAATCAGAGCGGACAATGCGTCTCCTTGTTTAACACCAGGCAGGGCCTGGAAGCGTTCAGACATTTCGCCTAGTACTAGCATCTTCCTATTAGTATTCTTCAACGTGCAGAGAACCAGTTCAATCAGTTTCAACGGAACGCCAAGTTTTTGGAAATAGTGTTTGATTTGCTTTCTGTCTAGACTATCAAACGCTTGTTTAAAATCAATAAACAGGCAGAATATACATATCTATGTTATGCTCGATAATTTTTTCAAAAATTTGATTTACCAGGAAACATTGATCAATTGTCGATCGATTGCTTCTAAAGCCCCACTGGTAATCATCTATTATTCCATTAGCATAACTTTGATACGCTCGTACACAATATTTGTGAACACTTTGTAACCAACGTTCATTAGCGATATTCCTCAATAATTTCGACATTCAGTCTTATTGCCCTTCTTATGTATTGGCTCTATTACACTTGTTTGCCATTCATTTGGTATTTTATTATTTTTCAAATGGTTTTTACAAGATAGTGTATTTGCTTGTACAAGGCTTGCCCTTCGTATTTTCTGAGCTCTGCCGGGATTCCGTCTTCTCCACCTGTTTTATTGTTTTTTAATTTATTTATTGCTGTGGTTACTTCAATTACGCTAGGTGCGTCTATCAATATTTCAGCGGCGGCGGCCTATCGACTCGTTAAGCCTATTTTTATGCACCACTATTAAGGATATGTGTTACAGCGGCCATTCAGAGACGATTTGAAAGGTTAAGCCTAAAATCGAAATTGCTATTTGTGAGATAAATATGGAAACTCGCGAATATTCGTATTAAACCAAAGGTTTTAGGGCCGATTCTCAGTTCCTCAGACACAGAAAAAAGGGTTCCCTAAAAACAATTTTAGCTTTTATCATCAAAAATATATTTCTAATGTAAATAAATTTTTAACGTTAAAAAAAAAGAATTAAAAAAAAAACAAAAATGGTGAGCAACAATTTTCATAATTTATATAAATCTAAAAATATTTATTAAAACGTAGTTATGTATGTGAGTAAAGATGGCTTTCCTTAAGACAAGCATTTATATATAAAATAAATATGTACATATGTATTTTTCTAAAAAATGTCAGTTGGCAAGGATATTGATACATTTATTAATGGACTTCCATCGAAACTGTCAACCAGAACGCATCGACCGCACTAACAGCAACAACAATAAAGATAAACGACTCAGAATATTTGTGTAGGAAAAATGGAAGAGCATAAAAAGGGTTTGATTGTACCCAACAAATTCTAGGAAACACCAAAATGCATACTAAACACAAACATAAAGCAAACGCAGGGTAGAAAAAACTAAATGTGTATATGTACATATGTGTGTGTGTGCAGATAAAAAAATTATAAAAAGTCGATGAAAAAGGAGTTAAAAAAATTGTCAACATGATCATTAAATGCTGAGCGTGGAGCTACAAATATTTATGGCTTTGGTAACGTACACACACACACACACACACACATGCACAAGCACACAGAGCCAGATAGATGGGCAGACAGATAGACGCACGAAACATGCGGTAAGAGTAAGATTTCTTGTGAACCATATGGCGTGCTTGCATACATACATACTAACCTATGCACACATATACATACACACACACTTACACACATTCACTCACACTCATATATGCATGCATTTTATATACTTCCAATGACCGTACAACTGCCCAAGTGATTTGGTTGGTCCATTGGAATGTCGCATGTCGATGCCATAAAACAACAGCAGCAGCGGCTACACCAACAACTACGTATCCATGACGATAATATCAATTATGTTAAAGATACTGGCGCGCTGATAAGCAAATCAACAGCAGCAACAACAGCAACAATGAATTATAGAAAAAACAAAAAATAAAATATTCTACTTGAGGATCTACAGCCGCGTATGGAGATTCTTGAGAAATTTGGATTGGTTCAACTGTAGTCGAAATTAAAAATTAGTTTATAACATTGGAAAGCAACGTTAAGAGCAGAAATTAACATTTTTCAATGGAAAATTGAGGCCAATTGTATATATTTGCATACCCTAGAGGGAAATTCTCTAGCACCGAACTAAAGCGCTTTCAACCTTTTGAGGGCTCCAAGTAACGAAAATATTTCCAAAAAGTGCATGTACTCGCATTGGCTTACATCTCAACAGGGTGGAGAGGGGCGCATGTGGCTTTCATACCAAAATAGGAAAAAATAACTACTCGCCGGTTAAGTTGTTGTTTTGGCAGCATAAAGATTCCTCAAACATATTTTTTTTTTTGAGAGGAGGTTGAAATAAAAAAATTCCAGAAACATTTCAAAGGTGCCGTCACACCAATGGTATGTGGGGCACGCTCCCACTAATACTATAACAATTCTACACCTCGGGTAATTCTACCCTGGGACCACAAAAGTATAACTTCTGGGTAGAGCCGCGTTCATGTCCGAAGTCACAACAAGTACCTGCGTCCAGGCTCCTCTCCTGCAGGCATATGAAGGCTATACGGCGTCGATAGTTCCAATTACTCCCACTGTGTTTATAGGTGGTTCCAAAGTAAAGGAGACATTATACATATACGAGTAACATAAATCCGGGTTGTTCCGGTTACGTGGAACCCATCGTCGTGGGAACGGGACTGATTAGTCTTAACTTTTACGTTTGCCCTGAAAGCGACGGAGAAGACTATTGACAATGAAGTAAGATCAAACACTCTGCGAACAGCGCCTGTCCATCCAAATGAACTTGCACACAGGACAGGAGAGTCTACAGACACTACGTTGTATCAGTTTTCTTCAGAGATACTAAACGCTTTGACTGTGAGGAACCAGTAGTCTGTGCCTTCCTTGGCATCGAGGGAGCTTTCGCCAACGCTTATCCCTCGGGAGTATGTCGCGCCTTAGAGAAGACAAACGTGCAAAGATCTACCTGCAAATGGATAGAGTCCCTACTACGGACAAGAACAGCTGAAGCCACACCGGCCGCCAGTACTATTCAACTTGAAAAACAAGTAAAGGGTGCACGCAGATGAGTCCTATCACCCTTCCTGCTTTTAACACAGCTAGCTGGCAGCGTATAGTAGAAACTCTCGCACAAATAGGGTCGCCTAGTTACTTAATCAGAATAATTGAGAGCTATTTCACGGACCGTAAACTGAGGTTTAGAAGTGACAAAGGCTTTGAGGAGTATATCGTATCAGCAGGGGTTCCTCAAGTTTCCACTGCTATGGAACCTAATGCATGACGGGGTTCGAAGACTCGATATGCCCCCTAGAACTAAAGTCATTGGAACGCGGATGACATCGCGGGGGTAATGGTAGCAAAACATATCCACGAAATGGAGAGGATCGCCAGCGCATCAGTAAGCAGGATCAAGACTTGGCTAAGGTCTATGAAGCTGGAATTAGCTGAGCATAAGACCGATGTAGTTTTAATAAGCAGCAGGAAGATAGTAGAAACTATAAATGTAACCATCACCGAAAGGTAGATGAACGCATGGGCTAATACCCATTCCTACGACGTGGTTAGAAAGGAACCATGGGGGAAACAAACTTCCACCTAACCTAATTTCTTTCAGGGCATGGAGTACTTAGAAAATACCTCCATAGATTCGGCCATGACAGTTCCCCAAACTGCCCAATCTGCACGGATAGTGAAGAAGTCGCTGATCACGTCTTGTTCCAATGCCCACGCTATGCGCCCGAGACTTAAGATATATTAAACGAAGGAAATATTATAGGTTCTCTGCTAAAATCGAGTGATAATTGGAAGCGAATAGGCGCGCATGCAAAATATATCCATAATGATCTAAGACGCGCGGAGGTTCGTAGACGAAATAACCAGCAGCCTATGATCTAACCAGCCCCGTGACAGTTTTTGGACAGTTCTGCGGGGAGAGTGGTAGATAGTGGAGAGGCGCTTAGTACGTAGGTGTAGCTGTGAGGCTACAAGTCGTGCATACTGCTATGCCGGTATAGCAGTACTAATGAGAGTTCCCCCTTCATGGGCGTCATCCCGGAAAAAAACCCTTCCTATGGAGCCTTGTCGTTGGTGACTTGCTGATAAACAATGGCGTCCGCTGTCAAGAATATGCGGAAGACATTGTAATGCGCATTATCATTGAAGAGTCTACAGTTTCATTGACTATGCTAAAGCCTTTGAGGCGCTTAGGAGAGACGCGATATGGGCCGCACTGGAACCACCAAAACTAACCAACATAGGAAAAAGCTCATACAACGAAGCCACAAGCAGGGACTCCAGCTGAGTCAACCCTTTTAGACAGTTTCCGGTATTAAGCAGAGTTGCGCTTTCTCTCCGCTTTTATTTATAGTCACTCCCCACATGAGCCTCGAATGCTGTGATGGCAACTAAATGAAAAGCTAGGAGCCTTTGTTGACGTGGATGACGTAGTTTTGTTGTCCACCAGCCACAACGAAATGCAAAGCATGTTAAACGTCATTTCCACTGCTTCGCACAAATTTGGTATAAAAATCAATATACAAAAATCGTAAACTATGCGCTCTAACACTCAAAATATGCAACCTTTCTATATCGATAACGACACTCTTGATGATGTGGAGGAATACGAGTACCTAGGCAGTGTTCTTACGCCTAAAGGGGGTACCTCGATGGATGTAAATACTCGCCTAAGCAAGGCTAAGCGAGCTTACGCTTCTCTTTTGCGGGTATGGAAATCCTCCACAATTAATCAAACGACAAGATTGAAAATGTTTAACGTTTCTCAGCTGTTTACAGTAAATAATGAGAATTTTCTGGCCACGAATGATTTCAAATCAAAGGCTATGGGAAATCACGAAACAAAAAGGCATAGATAACGGCACTAAGCGCAAAAAATACAGGTAGATCGAACACAAATTTAGAAAGGACGCATACAGCATTGCACATTCGGCCTTGGAATGGAACCCGACCGCTACAAGGAGCAGAGGGCGGAATTTTTATTATGGGGTTTTTAATTAAAAGAGATTGAGGCAACTAAGAACCCACCCTAAGGGCCAAATGAGAATGTTCACGGACGTTCTCACAGTTCACTACAGCCGTCTGCACAGGCTTGAGATATGGTCAGCTGACTCCTGTCGTTTCTGTGCATAACCCCGGAAACTCCAACTTATCTTCTTCTCGATAATGATGCTATAGACGGAAGAAGGTTTAGATATCTCGGCCAGAAAGGCACATAGGATCAGCCTAACCCAGGTCCATCTTACGTTTAAACCAATAATATTTCTTAAGAATTTTATATTTTTATATTATTTTGAGCTCCAAAGGATTAAAACAGTGACTATGTAGTCGAATTCTTTCTCTGTTTTCATAAAAGTACACAGTTGGTTTTTTATATCTACTGCATCTATTTTTAGGTACTTCCCAACCAGTTTCGTTAAAGGAGTCTTAGGTTCGATTCATGGGGCAGATACAAACATTTTCATTTATTTATTTTTTTTTCTTATGGGTGTAAACCATTGGGGCAGATAAAAGAGCAACATTTAGAAATATTATTCAAAAATAAAGAGCTTTCCAATAACAGGTGTTGTTGGTGAATGGATTGCGCTATCGAGAGATGATTAACGATTTTTTATGGCCGGAATTGGTGATGGTATTGATCTGGACAACGCTTATTTTCAACAAGATAGCGCTACGTGCCACACAAGCAACGGAACCACTGATCTTTTACGGGAAAAGTTTCCGGACCGTGTTATCTCTCGAAGAGGTGATTAACTTTGGCCACCGAGATCTTGTGATTTAACACCTTGTGACTTTTTTCTTTGAGGCCACGTGAAAGAGAAGGTCTACGCTAACAGCCTAGGGTCGATTCAAGACCTCAAAGACGGAATTCGTGAGGCTGTCGAGTGGCTGCCCACTTTGCAATTCGGTTATGGAAAATTTCATGCAGGATATTTCAAAAGGATATTGACCTGTAAGCATGGTCGTGGTGGTCATTTGCCTGATGTTAATTTCCGCTATTAACGGCATACCTTCCTCTTTATAATGAAATAAACATCCGATATAAATCCGCATAAAAAATAGCATTTTTCTTTGAATATAACTATTTATACCCTCTTATTGGAAAACCTTGCACTTATCAACATATAGAAATTCGGTAAAAAGGCCTTTGTTATTACATACCATAAAATTGCTCAAAAATTTTTAGTCTTATAGCAAAAAAAGGCGGATCCAGCATTTTTCTAGAATCATATTTTTTCATAGCTGACTGGATCAATTACTAACTGCAACAATTTCGAAGATAACACCTTCTGCCCTACGCAGCTGTTTACCTCAAAAATTCTAATTTTTGAATAAGATTTATGAATTATGAAGAGTTTTCGTTTACTTTTCGACTCCCTGGAAAAAACACGACTTGTTCCGGTTGTGTCCGGAATCGATCTCAAATAAACTTGCGATTACTTACTTCGAATTAGTTCGCACCCTGATTTCATTGGTTCAGGTTTTTCCTAGCGGGTGTAAATGAAAATGTGTGTGTGTGCCATAACGATCGATATCAGTGAATGAATGTGAAAACATTCCACGTGAATGACCTGTGAGAAAGTTTTTTTAAATATTTGTTTTTTGTTTTTTTTTAAATAGTGTTTGTTGTAAATTTATATACAGTTCGAAGCACCTGTGGTTTCTATCATAACAAGCTCGATAAAACATAAACAAAGTATTAATGATTAGAAACAAAAATGTGTTCTCTTCTCACAGGCAGACATTTACCTACCGAAATAGGCGC
Source organism: Anastrepha fraterculus (assembly GCA_037575425.1). NCBI lineage: Eukaryota > Metazoa > Arthropoda > Insecta > Diptera > Tephritidae > Anastrepha > Anastrepha fraterculus. The sequence continues at coordinate 320,825 of JAYXIM010054984.1, forward strand.
CACTATAGTGTGGTTGAATATTTATAAATTCAAAATATAAATAAAAATATATATGTGGAAATATTTTAGAATAATTTAATTGGAATTGGCATTAAACAAACTTCTAGGGAATAAGATTTAAAGCACGTAACATAAGACGGACAGACGGATGGAAATTTAGTCTTACCACATAAAAAGTGAGCGATCTGATCTAGAATTTACTCCAAAATGCACGTTGCACCGCCCACTTTCTAAAGTTTTGCTTTCAAGGGTTTTTTTTGTTGGGTTCATCATATTTAAGTAATTTTTCTTAATTTATAACTGATATCACGAAAATCAATATTCTGCTGCATTCGTTTGAACCAATTTTCAAAGCACTCCTACCAATCAGAAGTAGATCGTTGTCCTGATAGTAATTAAATTGAGGTTTGTTGTGAACAAGGAAGCCAAATTTTCTTGCACTATTGATCGAATGGCATTTGCAGAATATTCAAATATTGTCGGGTATCCATCT
>JAYXIM010054985.1:0-30905 GCA_037575425.1 Anastrepha fraterculus
TGGGTTGGTGCGTCACTACAATTCGGAATTCACAGAGAGAACGTAGGTTTGAGTCTCGGTGAAACACCAAAATTAAGAAAAACATTTTTCTAATAGCGGTCGCCCCTCGGCAGACAATGGAAAACCGCCATGAAAAGCTCCTCATAAAAAATATCTGCCGTTCGGAGTCGGCTTGAAACTGTAGGTCCCTCCATTTGTGGAACAATATCAAGACGCACACCACAAATAGGAGGAGTAGCTCGGCCAAACACCCAAAAAGGGCGTACGCGCCAATTATATATACATAGCGAAAACCCGCCAGTTCCGCTGGTCGTCTTTAAAAAAATCTAGATTAATTAATTAAATTAAGCCGAAAAATACTGTGTATTTTATAAAAATTCTCGCGCATGAATAGTAATGAAAGAAGTTTTAAATAGTAGTAGCAATTAAAAAACGTTTGATGTGATTTACTTTATTACTTTTTTTATTGTAATGCTCTTTGGTATACAATATTCTTCGTTTTGCCATGCGTTGTTGAATAAATGAACAATACCGATGGCTTACCAACTCTTGAGCATGAAACATAACGTTGGCCATGAGAAAAACATGGGTATTCTAAATCAATACCACAAATTGATAAGGTTTGGCCTTGTGTAATCGCGAATGCAAGGCGAACAGGAAATTGAAGACGTTTAAATTCAAACGGCATATCCGATGGTATCATTGGTATTCGCGGTATTAAAACGTCTTCACCAGAGTATTTTCCATTCAAAATTGTTGTTTCAATGACGTTATTCATCAATCTCTTAACTGTTAATCGAGTGCCATTACATAGTCGTGGTTGATTTATGTTTCTCAACATAATAATCGGTGCTCCTATTTTCAAGTTTAGCATATGTGGCGGTAATCCAGGTAAATCAAGGGAATTCAAAAATTCGGTGGGATAATTTACAATATCATCTTGATTTGTAACAGTGTCAACGGATCGATATGTTTGTTCTGGACTTGGTATGTTAGCCAAAATAGCCGCATTTATTTCATTCACATCTTTATTTTTGCCAGCCATGATGGCTCGTTCACTAAGCCAATCATGATTTTTGTAATTTTGAGGCAAATTTGGCAAAATACTTTGAATTAACTGTTCTTTCGTTTGACATATTTGACAAAAGTTTGGTTGTAAAGTTATTAAGCCAGTTAAATTATCGACAGGAACTTTGCCATTTTCAATATCCAATAATTGCTGTGAAAATTCAGCACCTGATGGATCATTTTGCATAAGAAGACGTACATTTGTAGTTAGTTTGAGTGTTTGAACATGTCTCCACAAATATGCTGATTTCAAACATGCAGCCAATTCATCTGCTACAGTTGCCCGAGGAATAACAGGCAGTGTTTAAAGTGTCTAAAATCACCTGCCAGCAGCACTAAAGCAAGACCAAACATTTCATTTTTACTACGTAAATCTCGTAATGTCCTATCAAGCGCTTCTAGTGACTTTTTATGTGCCATCGTGCACTCATCCCATACAATTACGTGTGCGAAAAAGCGGAGAAGGAGAAGAGAACTGTTCTATCCCCCCCCCCCCCGCTTTAACCCAGCTATGTGTTCAGGTGCAAATGACTTTTTTGCGTGAAGTCTGATATAAAATAAGTTCTATTTACTCTTCTTACATTTATATAAACTTTACCAGGCGAAGTAAAAAAACTGACATATATTTGCTTCAACCGTATATTTGTGACAACACAGGTAAAACGTAAATATATGAATGATATAGGTAATATCTCATATTAGCATAACCTTTCTGCACAAAATTAAGGAAACGATCACCAATCACGCCGGCAAAGAGACAATGAATTTTTCACTATAACTGACTTCAAATTAACGTTTATATAATAAGCGCATATGTGACATTTTAAATTTTTTTTAGAATTTTTTTTTAATTTTTAATAATAAGTGGTCTTCCCCTTTCTCTTCCTCTTCCTCATCCTGTAGCTATTCCTTTTCCTCTTCCATCTACAGCTCCATCTCCTTTCTTTATCCCGGAAACGGGCAGTAAAAATTACTTCACTTAAAAGCTTTCATCAACAGCTTCCATCTGATACCCATATTGTACAAACACATCCAAGGGTACCTTGGTACACCTTTTCGGCTATATCTCGAGACCCTGGTCACTCAGAGATCTAAAAAATACTCTGTTCTAACCCGGCTTAACGCAACATAAAGTTGGCCGTGAGCAAAGCAATCCTCCTTTAAATGAAGCCTCACCCTTGATAATGTTTGTCCCATGGGCCTTATTTATTGTTATGGCGAAGGCTATTATAATGGGAAATTGGCAGCGCTTCAACGTAAAAGGAAGTGTGGTTTCGCTCGGCTGCAAAATTTATATGAGGCAATAGAAATCGCCTTCCCTGAGCCTCTCCGCATAACACTTCCGCGTGCAAACAATTCGGATAGGAACTCTTCGACGAACCCTTCTTGGTTGTCCTCTAAGCATATTTTAAAATTAAATATGGATGTACTTTTTTCTTAAAATAAATTATATTTTGCGTCTGTCCAGAACTCTTTCTAATTGCACTGTTACCGTTGTTTTAAGTGAATTGGCAAATTTCAAGTCAATTGTCAATTCATATCAATTATTGCCATCACAACAAAATTTTGAAAAAAATTCGCAGCACCCGTTGGGACTATGTTCATGAATACATACACTATGGAGCAAAAGTGAGCACAAAAAAGATATTATATTTAAAAAGATTTAGCAGAAATTTTAATACCGCTTTTAAGTTTTTAGCATTATTTATTTTTTATATTACTATACTTACCATAGGTGTAGGAACTTGATTACATTATACTTATAAACTTAACATTTTATTCTATATTATTAATTAATAAAAACCAAAAAAGGACATGTGTTCAGTTTTGCGCTCGCTTCGAAATTCAAATTTAAATGTACATAGTTAAAATTTTAATAACTCGTTATTCCTCCTTTTGCCTTTATTGTTGCATTCACACGTTTCGGCATGCTTGCTATTAAGTTTTGACACGTTTCTACCGGTATTTCTTCCCAACTTATTTGAACTCTTTCACAGAGTTCATGAATGTTATTTGGGGCCTCATCAAAGTTACCTAACCGTCGTTTCACTATAGACCACAAGGTTTTCTATAGGATTGAGGTCAGGGCTTTGAGATGGCCACTCAATGGTCTCGAAATTCTGGGTTTTTAGAAAATTTCGGACGAGCTTTGAGGAATGCTTGGGGTCATTGTCCTGTTGGAAAATTACTTCATTCTCTGGAAATTCCATTTGACCCAAAGCTACCGGCATATTTTCGTACAGAATTTGATGATACACCTCTTTCGTCATGATTCCTCTAATAAGTTCTAACGCTCCTACTCCGAAATAGGAAAAACATCCCCAGACCATCAGTGATCCCCCACCATGTTTAACCGTTTCTATTACCTGATGACTCTGGGTGGCTCTTCCTGTGTCAGACCAAAAATATCGTATGCCATCTGAGTTAATCCGATTAATTTTGCATTCATCAGACCATATTACTCGTTTCCAGTCTTCTATAGTCCAATGCTGATGAGCTAAGGCAAATTACATTCGAGCCTTTCTGTTTTTGACAGAAAATTTTGGCTTTTTGGCGGCAAAACATCCAACTTTTTTTAGTGCCCGACGCGCGGTACAAGCAGTAGCCTTATTTCCTATGCTATCAGCAGCTGTTTTTGGTGTTTTGGTTTTTCCAGCCATTCAAGGGCGGCCATTTTTTGCACTTGGCCCTTTCAAATTTTTATTTTTTTTAATTTTTTTAATAGCTTGAGATATCCGTAGCTCAGAGGCAATTTGTCTCGTTGATTTGCCTTCTGAAGCTAATTCTCCAGAACTCCACTTTTTCATTATTAATTTTTCGCATTTTTCACAAAATATAAATTTTACTCACAAAATGAACCTTAACGAATGAAAACCACAACGCAACAGAAAAATAAAGGAAGTAACGAATACAAATCTATCGAAATAAATAAACTTGTTATTGTTATTAACGGTTAACTTCCAAATCATAAGGGGAAATAGAGTGAGGGCAAAAGTGATTACATGTTGCTCTTAAATGCTCGCTGCTTGCAAATTCTTCTGTTATACTATATTATAATTGTTGTTTTTGTTTCCTAGTATTTTGTAACACACTAATTCCAAAAAAGGTGGTACCAGTTTTAATAAAAAACCATGCATAGCGCTGAAATTGATTATAATACAGCTGAATTGTAATTTTGTGATCACTTTTGCTCCATAGTGTATTTATTAGTAAAGAGAACAAAACAAAACAATTAAAGAGTTCTTTGCCCATAGAATGCTGTGCTCATTAGGAATAGAGCTAAACAAAGCAAACGTACTCATATATTGTATATGCGTATATTTGCAGAGAACGTTAATGTATAGAGAAGTCTCAATGACAGGAACGTATGGAATTTCGAGGGGTACTCGTCTCGCGAAGACAATTTCACCATAGACACATTTTTCAACAAAAATTAACAGTAAGTTTTGACATAGACATGATATAGTCGATTACTAATTTTCTTGGATTGAGTCTTATTTTTCTTAAAATTTTGTCTCACACCATAAGTGTGCTGACTCACCACACCCCTACACTATCTAACCTTTGGGTACCGAGTCACACACAGCCCTAACCCCTAGAAACCACCCCTATCATACCGCGAGCAGGCTAACCCACTTAACCGCAAGCAGGCTTACCCACAAACTCCAAATTTACAAACTATTAATCCATATATTTCAGGCCCTCAAACCCAAGAAAATTAGTAATCGACTATATCATGTCTATGTTATCTTAATCGATTTTCAGGTGTAGGAAAATTTAGAAACATGAAAATTTCAAAATGCGATATCTCAGCGAAAAAAATGATATTTGAGCAAACAAAACGCCATTTGAAAAAAGAAGGCTTGTATTTAAAGATGCCATCCTTTAATTTTGGTGAAAGAAAACATCTGCAAGGCTACATAACCTCAAATATGGGCAAAAATGGGGTTTTTTGCACTTTTAGGTTAGGATATCTCGAAAACCAGAGCAGATAGAGCAATTCTGAGGCCAGATTTTAATTCAGCGCATCATAAACCTTCGGAAATATATAGTCTGGTTTCTGGGTCTGAATGTTGGTAAAATTTTGTCGGCCTGTGTAATCATGTACGCGCTTCGCTAATGTATTGGTTGCTCCGCTTAGCAGCTCAAAATCATACGACTAAACAAAGATAGCGGAAAAAACTTTTAAACAAAAATGTTCACAAAAGAATGCTCTATAAAAAAGCTCTAAAGTATATTTTCCATACAGTCATCGACTGATACTCGACGTGTACGGTTGTGTCTACAGTGCTCTGAGTGATTTTCTTGCGTTCGCTTTGTGTTATTTTCGTGCAATTAGCAGTGTGCAAAAACCCTTTCTCTTCTAAGGTACTAGTCAAATACTCCGTATAGAGGACAAACGATTGCTTAAGATATGCCCCCTGGGGGACCGCCTCTTGGGGATAACAGGTTCGCCCTGTTATCCACAAGTCCTAAAGCGAAAAGAAAAAAACCTAGTTTAGTTAATAACTTTCCAACCCTCCCCTCAATTAAAAAAGAAAACCCGAAATACTTAGTCGCCAGTGCAGTTAATTCAGAAAAGCCATTAAGTAAGTATTCATGTTTCGCTGTGCATAAAGCTCTCAAAAACATAAGTTCTGAAATTATAAATATTTCTGAATTAAGAGATGGAAAACTATTGCTTTTTGTTAAAAATGACCACATTGCCCAAAAGTTTTTAGCTACCAACACCTTGTTCGGAATTTGCGACGTAAAAATTGAGCTTCATAACAACCTGAACTACACAAAAGGTACAATTTTCGCACCGTGTCTCAATGATATTCCAGGCAACGAAATTGTTGAAAATTTAAGTGAACAGGGTGTCGTGTCAATTTTCAAATTCCCCAAATATATTAACAACCAAGCAGTCCCAAGTGGAGTTGTGCTTCTTACGTTTGATTATTATCATTTGCCTGAGAAAATCGATGTTTCGTGGTACACTACCAAGGTAAGACCATATTACCCAAATCCGATGAGATGCAAAAGTTGTCAACTCCTCGGTCATACGACAAAGCGATGTACTAAGGCCCCTGTATGTGATGCATGTGCCCTTCCCCCTCACTCCACACAACCATGTTCACGTTCCTTTTGCATAAACTGCTCAGGTAGTCACTCTGCCTCTAGCAAATCGTATCCTAAATTCATGCAAATGAAAGAAATAATAACAATTAAAACAGACAACAAATGTTCCATGCGTGAAGCAATAAAAAAACACAAAATGCGAATACCCCCCACTCTCAATGAGACCTCCACTTCCTTTGCTAATGTAGCAAAAAATAATAACAACACTATACAAACAAACAATAGCCCTATTCAAAATACTCTACCTGAACAAGCAAGCTCCAGAAGCAACAACAATGTCAATAGCACAAACGACGAAACAAAAGAAAATAAAACCACACTAAATGAAGTAAACATGACAACAAATACATCAGTCGATGACTCAACAACTCACAATATGATTTCTTCTCTTCTCTCCCACCTTACATCTCCAGCATTAACCTCTTCCCTCTTCCCACCCGCTCCCATAATTGATCCCTCTCAAATGATAGAATAAGTGATGCAAATTTTGCAATGGAATATGAACGGTCTTCTCAACAATTACCCAGACTTAAATATATTAATTAATGAATATTCTCCCGAAATTATTTGCATACAGGAAACACATCTTCCACACAATAAAAAGCTCCATGCACCTAACAAATATGATAGTTACTTCCACAATAATTCTCAAAATACATATTGTAAACAAGGAATTTCTGTTTTCATAAAAAAGTCACGTAATCACAAGCAAGTTCCGATTAGTTCACAATTATCTGCAATAGCAATCGAAATGGATGTTGGATACAAAATCACTATAATTAACTTTTATATTCCACCTCACCAAGCCTTTAGCGTTAGTGATCTTTCAAATATAATTAGCTCCTTTACTACCCCAATTATCATTGTAGGCGATTTTAATGCATGGAGTCCGCTTTGGGGCTCCAATTCTGCGAATAAAAGAGGCGAAATAATCGAAGATATCATATTAACACACGACCTTGTTGTCCTTAATGATGGTCAACCCACTCACTTCTCTACACACGGAACATTCACCCATCCCGACATTGTCCTCGCTTCCACAACAATAGCTCCTAAACTCTCCTCCCATACAATTGACGACCTACACAATAGCGATCACTTCCCCATCATCACATCCCTTTCCTTCCCCAAATTTTATAGCATAAAGCCTAGCGTAAAGTTTCTGACAGAAAATGCAGACTGGCCAAAGTTCTGCACCATCTGTACATCATTGTGTGATAGTAAACCAGCTCGCCAAAATATAAATGCCGAAACATCTACAATAAAAACAATTATCCGTTCTGCTGCACACCTCTCTACCCCTCAAACTAACCCAAAAGTATTCTCAGCCAAACTGCCTTATTGGTCGAACCTACTCACCATCCTTAGAAATAACAAGAAGCGCTTATGGACAAAATTTAAACACAACAGGTATAACACTAATCTAGTAGAATATAAAAAAGCCAACGCCGCATTTAGAAAGGAATTGAAGTCTGCCAAAAGACCCTCATTGGAAAAGATAACGGAGAGTATTAATCCATCCTCGAATCCCAAAAAAATATGGTCGGAGATTAAAATCCTAACGGGTTATACTCGACGCTCCGATATCTCTCACATTCACACAGACCAAGGACCTATTTACTCACCACAGGACATCGCTGAAAAGTTTGCGCACACATGGTCATCTTATTCCCATAACACTAACTTCCCCTTCAAGTTCAACTCCCTGAAAAATCGAGTCCGGACGGAAAACTACTGTAACCCATTCCCCTGCCCAAAAGCCCAAATCATTGAATCTTGTATTACAGTTAATGAATTCGACTCAATCATTTCGACACTTACGGGCAAAACTCCTGGTGCCGACAGAATATCCTATCCTATCCTCAAAAATATCCCTTATCCCCTTAAAAGTAGACTTGTAAACCTGTTCAACCAAATTTTAACCTGCGGAACTTACCCTCAACAATGGAAAGTTGCCACAATTTTACCCATCCCAAAACCCAATAAGTCCACCTCCTATGTAGAGAATTATAGACCAATATCCCTCCTTCCCTGTATGTCCAAAACTCTAGAGAAAATACTTTCTACCCGAATTATGTGGTACGCCAAAGCAAAGGGACTTATAAACCCCCACCAATTCGGCTTTCAGAAAGGGTTGGGAGTTATGGACCCCCTACTCTACTTCGAACATTTCGCCTCTTCAGCCATGGCTGCTCGTAGCCACACATCCGTATTGAGCTTGGACTTCGAAAAAGCATTTGATAGAATAGGAGTACATATAGTTCTTGATGAGCTAAAGTGTTGGAAGATTGGTACCAAAATATACAACATTGTTAAATCTTTTTTAACAAATCGGAAGTTTGCTGTTTACACAAATAAGCACAAATCTCAAATATACAACCTTGATAATGGTATACCTCAAGGCTCACCCCTTTCTGTAACTCTCTTCACAATAGCCTTCAACAAAGTGAGCTCCATAATCTCTTCTAATCCACTTGTTGACCACTTCATATACGCAGATGATGTTTTAGTTTTCACTAAAATAAAAGACCTGAATAAAGTCAAAAATGTATTCGTAAAAATTTTAAGTGATATCAACGCATGGTCTGAAAGTTCTGGTGCCAATATTTCAGCAAATAAATGCTCCACATTCCATATATGTCGTAAACATAATTGCTCCTTTCCCTACATATCCTTTTCTAACATTCAAATTCCCCATTGTAACACTTTAAAAATATTAGGTCTTATATTTGATAAAAATCTAACATACAAAGAACACTGTAAATCGGTCAGATTAAGCTTATTCTCTAGATTAAATATTATAAAATTTCTATCTTCTAAACATTGTTTGTGTCATACGAATTCACTTGTAAATATTACAAAAGCCCTTTTGTTATCAAAAATTGATTATGGACTGCCGATATATGGACACTGCGCCAAGACCCACATCAAACTACTCCATGCTCCGTACCACATCGCAGCTAAAAGAAGTATTCGAGCTTTCCCAACCTCGCCAACAAAAGTAGTACTTGCAGAGGCGGGTTGGCTGATATTTCCTCCAGAATTGCACGTAATACTATGATGTTAATTCCTAAGTTGTTTCACGCCCGAAACGATTTATTGCTTACACAAGTTAAGACCGTCATTGAAAAACCAATCACAACGAACAAACCTTCCACCATAATGCGTTGCTTAACCCTATCGAAACGGCTCCATATCATAACAACTCCGTCATTGGTTGAAACAGCAATATTTCCGACTTGCTGCTCGCTTACACCATCACTTATTAATGTATCACAAAAACAAACCAAAGACTCTACCAGCAATAGTGAATACCAACAGTTACACAATGCAGCCCTTGAGCCTTTCAAACGTGATTGGGACATAATATATACGGACGGATCGAAATCCGACACCAGTACTACGTTTGCCGTGACAAATAAGTTTGGTGCCACCATTGCTGTATACTCCTTGCCCTCGTACTGCTCGGTATTTACAGCCGAAGCCGCTGCTTTACTTGAAGCAGTACTTTTTGCCTCTCGCTATGGAAGGAAAACTATAATTTGTACCGATAGTAAATCCGCCATCGAAGTTTCAACCAATTAAACGATACACCAATGATCATGAAAATTCGCAACGTTCTATTTCAGTACACCAATCAAATTAAGATAATGTGGGTGCCCGCCCACGTAGGTATACATGGTAATGAAATGGCGGATAAAAGAGCGAAAGAAGCCAATAGAGAACCTCTGCACATGGCTGACTACCTTACCGAAAAAGATATACGCAAACTTGTAAATAAGCATCTAAGAGAAACGTTTTCAAGTGATTGGCGCAGTTTTAGCCATTACTACAAAGGCCATAATCCCACTGGCGGAAAACCTACCTACCCCACAAGCTCAACATGTAGGAAGATAACCGTATTCGCGCGTCTCAGGATTGGTCATACACTCGCAACTCACGTTCATCTCTTGAATGGCATCTCCCGACCAAACTGCGTTCACTGTGGATATCCTGATTTCAACGTGACTCACCTCCTCGACTACTGCCCAAATTTACAACCAATCAGATCATCGATATTTGATAACAACAAACCATCGGATTATCTTGCACAAACAGTAGACCGTCATATAGAGCTGATTGCAAAATTTGTTACACTTTGTAAACTTAATATAGTATAACTCCATAATTTTTTTCTAACAATAAAAAACAAATGTATACTTAACAAAACTTAGTTTTAAGAGCCTGGACTTAATATGCCCAGCAGTTATAATGTCCGTTTCTAAATATTTTTATTTGCCAGAAATGTTAATATTTTCTTCTTTAGTTATAAATTCTATTAACTCATATTACACGATCTCTATATAGTTATAATAAATATAAATTAATTTTTATTTAAGCCGAAGGCCCTGGCAGCCAGTGCTTTAGTACTTAAGTGGAACAATTATTTATAATTGTTTTTCTTTTAAATAAATAAAAAATAAAAAAAATATTTTCCATAAAATCTATAAAAAAGAAGTTATTACGCTTTAAAACAATTCATCCCTTAATTTTTCGCGTAATTTTGCTTATAACTTTTTTATTATTAATTTTATATTACAATAAAAAGTTTTGAATGTAAGTTGTAGATAATATTATTGTCTACAAAAAAGTATCTTACAAAATGTTCGTAACTTTCGGAATTCACGAGATAAACACAAAAAACCAGTTGCACCCTTATTTCCAAGATGGCGGCCGCGGGACACAACCCCCGACCCCGAAAACTCAAACTTAAGTTCACAGTGATGGGCTTTACATAATAAAACCATAAACTCGCATACTCCTAAAATTAGTAAGTTATATTAAATGTTCTTTTGACTGGACTAATTATACATGTATGTTATGTCTGCCTGTCTGGTGTCTGTAAAACTTTGTTGAATCCCTCAACTGAATACAAATCCTCTATAGAAAACGCTTCATTACCAGGCGCACAGGAAGATGGCATATGCAAATGTAAATTTGTGAATTTATATACATATGCGCATATGCATATGCTGTGTGTATGTATGCTCACTAGAGCTGGGAATCCATCGATGGTTGCTCCACTCGATATTTTTTCCATCGATGGAAAAACCCATCGATACTATCGATGGTTCCATCGAAAATTTAAACGAGTTATTCAACATATATATTTTGGTGTCGTTTTTCAATATTACAAAGTTTCAAATATTCAAAAAGGGTCAACCAAAAGTATCAGAACTCATGACCTTGTCTATAATCATCGATACGAATTATCTAGCGTATAATTTAACTACTATAAGTTAGCCCTTTATAAATTAATTCCATCGAAAATATATTAAAATGATTTTAGCTTGTAATTTGTGAATGTTCTTTAATAATATATAAAAACAAAATTTATAGTTTCAAGTTAAACTTGAAGATAAAAAAAGGGTGACTTCTCGTCCTAAGTCCAAAAAACGAAAACAAAAATCCCTCTAAGCAAAAACAAAACAAAAGGCAATTTCCAAACTTAATGCTAATGAGAGGTCCTTATTGTACTATGCAGCGGATAGCTGCTACTCTTAAATACTACAAAACAAAAGGTGATTTCCAAACTTAATGCTAATGAGAGGTTCTTATTTAAAAAAAAAAACAATTCGTTCCAATATCACAGTTATTTTAAAGTAGCCATTGATTTTTGCTAATAAAAACCATTGTGTTCACTTGTTTAGGTTTTAAACATGCACTCCGTTCCGTCACAATAGCTCCTGTTTTACTAAATGTGCGCTCTGATTCAGCTGAACTTGCTGGTATACACAAGAATTTTTTTGCGCATTGTCCAAGTGCAAATAAATGTTCCTTGTTAATCTGTATTGTAGAAAGTACAATTATGAAAGTTGTTAAAAAAAACTACACTTAACTTACCTGCCAATATTGGAGCGGATCGCTGTCATGAAGAGCATTGCGCTGCTCCATATATTGGCGAATGGTAATAATTGAGTCCGCCCGTGAACTTTTGTTTTTTTCTTTTATTTTTCCTGTCATGCATTTAAATAAAAATGGAGTCTCCTCATTCCTTGGCAGTTCCTCTGTGGAATTTTTAGATCTCACGTCCTGTATTATATTATGAACCTCTCCCTCCAACATCAACATGGCCTGCTGGGCATTTGACGGATTTTGGAAACCCTCCTTTTTGAAGCGTGGGTCAAGAAGAGTTCCAAGGCGTGGTGCTGATCTATTCTCATATGAGAAGAGCCTTTTTTTTACGTTGCTCTGTAAAAACTCGCAAGTTTCTCTCCCTACAGGTGTTAACATCTGCTCATGGAGCTCTTCCAAACTTTGCGATAAGGCGAAAATTGCAGGAGCAATTAATGAAATTGTAACGCCATTTGCAGCAGACGCATGTTTTGTGGCTTTTTCGAACGGTTCCAAAAGCGAGCACAAGTCCTTCAAAATCCGAAATTGATCCTCTGACAGTGGAATCGGAGTTCCAGCGAGTAGGGACCTCTTGCAGTAGAGAGCAAGGATTTTCGGTGCCTTGGGCATCTTTGAACTTTGCATAAGCAATAGCGCTACTCTTAAAATAGGACACTATTCTTTTTGTGATTTTTAAAACGTTTTGCACATTTTCCAGATTTAAAGCATCTTGCACAACAAGATTAAGAGTGTGCGCAAAACACGGTAAGTGTTTCTTTTTCGCACGCTTTAATCATAGATGCTGCGTTGTCGGTCACAATGGTGTGCAGTTTGTCGAACACTTTCCACTCATCGCATATTTCACGCAATGTGTCCATGCATCTGTTGTGATAGCGCACGAGTCAACGGAGTCAAGAATGCCCTTCAATTTCTCCGTCATACTCTCGTTCATATTTTTAATATGCGTGTCCCGCAGAGTTTTTCGACAGGGCATGACGTATCTAGGGTCCACCACCCTCATCAAGTTTCTAAGTCCAATATCTTCGACAACGCTAAATGGTTGCAAATCCGTTGCGACAATTGCAGCAATGGCTTTGTCAATTGCTTCCTTTTTGGAAGATGTTGGACCGTAAACGTCTGTCCGTGTAAAATATCGCTCTAACTGAAAAGACGTAGTTTCGTTATTAACTTGCTGGGCAAGAGGGTGGGCCCGTTTTAAGTGCTCTAACAAGTTGGACGTGTTTCCGCTTGTCTTATATTCTTTGCCACAATAATGACATTTTGCAAGTTGTTTGGTTTGCAATTTGTCAAAATGTGTCCACACTGCGGAAATACACTTTTTGCGCTTAGGCTCCGGTTCAGATTTTGAACAAGATGGTTCATTTGATGATGTTGGAGAGGTATCATGATCTTTTTCTAAAAAAAAAAAAAATTCTTAAAAATTGTCCTGTAATTGTTTCTTTTTAAAATGCTTACGGGATGAGGTCAAAAACTTGTCCGTTTTACCAGAGGAACTGCCAGGGTACTCTAATAGAATAAAAGTAGACCTCTATGTAAAGAAAGGCAGAAAAAATTAATAATAACAAAATCTTACTATATATTGCAATTTACTTACACACGTGTTGGAACCAAAAAGAAATTCGATATATCGACATCGAAAAATTTCCATCGACTTATCGCACTCCATCGGTTCCATCGATAATATCGATGGTGCCATCGATGGTTTTCCCAGCTCTAATGCTCACTAGCGACAGCTCAAAATAAAACGGTAGACTTCTCAAGAAATCCAGCGCGCACTCATAGGCGCTGCGCACATTCATAGGCACAGCATTGTACATATACACATATTTACGTACATATATTGATGCATACATATGTACGAAGCCGCGGGCACTCGACTTGACAAAAATTGAAGATTTATCAAATATTGGCAAATAACACTGTGCGACAGTGAAAATATACTTTTATAGAGACCTAGCACAACTTGTAGGTATAGTAAAACTAAGAAACATGGTATAGGAGAAATTTCCAATACACCCCCAAAAATCTCATTTTATGGCCATAAAACCGTTTTTCAGTAGGTTGATGTGAACAATCACTCCTAACTTCACCAATTTCTATCCGATTTCGAATTTGTTTTTTTAGTTCGAAAGAACAAAAACAAGCCTTTTTGACAGTGTGTTGACAATTTTTCTGAAATGACAACTGACGAGACTGTAGACGGAAGTATTCGGAATTTTTTTATTTTTTCTGTGTACCGTACCGTACCATACTACACTCCAAAGGGCCGTTTCCAATGCATTTTTAAGTTTGGAACCAGTTCCGTTGTGTACTGCACCGTACCATACCGTACAATGCTGCACTGCACAATACTCCAATAAATATTATGTGTTTATAATGACACTTGTTATCATTTTCATGCTTCGATGCCTACGTACAAAATTAGTAAAATAAAAAAATAAAATCTTAAAACTCACACAACTCTATTAATTTTAATTCAATTACAGTCAAATATAGCTCATTCGACGCAGAATTAAATTTACTATAGCAGTAGTGTACTAAAAAACATCCTCAATATCGGATAATATCGCAAAAATGATGTCAAAGTTGAAAAAATAGAGAAAAAATAAAAAAATTCCGAATACTTCCGTCTACAGTGACGTCAGTTGTCATTTCAGAAAAATTGTCAACAACTGTCAAAAAGGCTTGTTTTTGTTCTTTCGAACTAAAAAAACAAATTCGAAATCGGATAGAAATTGGCGAAGTTAGGAGTGATTGTTCACATCAACCTATTGAAAAACGGTTTTATGGCCATAAAATGAGATTTTGAGGGTGTATTGGAAATTTCTCCTATACCATGTTTCTTAGTTTTACTATACCTACAAGTTGTGCTAGGTCTCCATAAAAGTATATTTAATTTTTTTTTTTGTCACACCGTGTAATTCTACGCGAAATATTCCAATATTGACTATTTTTGAATTGTCGAGAAAATTGGCATATGGGCGGCTCGTTTTATGAATGAAAGTTCTTGCTCATAGAAGTATGAGCTCGAATTTATCAATGAATTTTTTGATGATGAGTTTTTGTTGCACAGTACAATAGTTGAAACTGTTCGGCGCCGCCGCGACTGTTCAGCGCTATGGCAACTAGAATGATGGCCGCTACGCCTGCGTCTATGACTGCATTTTGTTCTTTTGTTCTTGTAGTCGCTAGGCATAGAATTTTAGCTTTGAACGACATACGCATTTTGAGGAATTAAGCGAGTGCCCTGTGTGTGCGGTTGTATATACATGCATATGTGTATATTAATAAGCATTGATTTGTTTGAATTCAACTCACATATTTATAAAGGGTGTTTTTTTTAGAGGTTAGGTTTTCAAGATGAAATAAAACGTATATAATTTAATGTTATGGCCAAGAATTTAGCTTTATTATAAAGATAAGGGTTTGCCATTATGTTTTAAAAATGATTTCGGGCAAGTGGCCGCCGCGGCTGGCTCGAATAAATTCAAGCCGAGAGGCCCAATTTTCGACCACTTTTTGCAGCAATTGGGGCCGTATGTCCGCAATAACGCGCCGAATATTCTCTTCCAAGACGTCAGTCGTCTCGGGCTTATCTGCGTAGACAAGCGACTTCACATAGCCCCACAAGAAATAGTCCAGCGGTGTTATATCGCACGATCTTGGAGGCCACGCCACAGGTCCACGGCGCGAGATAATGCGCTCACCAAAAGTTTCCTTCAATAAATCGATTGTTGCGTTGGCTGTATGGCATGGAGCGCCGTCCTGTTGGAACGTTGTTGGTCGTCCACATCAACATCGTCCAATTCAGGCACGAAAAAGTCATTAATCATGGCTCTATAGCGCTCTCCATTGACTGTAACAATATGGCCGGCTTCATTTTTAAAGAAATATGGACCAATGATTCCCTCTGCCCATAGTGTACACCAAACAGTGACTTTTTGAGGATGTAACGGCGTCTCAGCAATGGCTTGTGGATTATGTTCACTCCAAATGCGACAATTTTGCGTATTGACATACCCATTCAACCAAAAGTGAGCTTCATCGCTGAACAAAAACCATTATTTTCGAACCGCGCGAACCGAACCATTATTTTCGTAATAAATTTGCACGATTTGCAAACGTTGTTCAGGTGTAAGTCTATTCATTATGAAATGGCAAACCAAACTGAGCATAAATCAAGTGACAGCTGTCAAAAAGACCATCTACGAAAAAAGTAGTGCCCTTTATTTGCATATGCCATCTTCCTGTGTGCCTGGTAATGAAGCGTTTCGTATACAGAATTTAGTGATTTGATCAATTAATTGAACGTACATAGATAGATATAGTTAGGGCATCAAGTGTGCATATACGCACATGCACATACGTCGATGCATATGCAGAAGAAGTTGTTTTAGCATTTGCAGGAATTCGATCATTCGAATATTTACTCCCTAATTATTGCATGAAATATGATAAGGCGATGCTCGTGAGGTAGGTCATGTTGCTTCAGTGCATACATATGCGTGCAACACTATATTTATTAAAGATGCAATAGAACTTAGTTGTCCCATATACATATGTATGCAAATGCGTTTCTTTGAAGTTTTATTTTATTTATTTTAAATTTCAAAGTTTTGTACTATCTATAAAATGCATACATATATGAATTATTCCCTGTAATATACATATGTAAATTTAAAAAAATTTCGTTTGGCAAAGGAACAAAAATGCATATTCAAATGTACATAAATATAATATGATAAGGCAATGAGTCGTGAGATAGGTAATTGTTGCTGCAGTGCGTGTGCACATACATACATTTGTAACACTATAAGAATTGAAGATGCAATTGAACTTTTGCACAAATATAACTAACAAAATATATGTATATAAACATATATTGATATACATATATATTCATCAATATACCAATATGCTCTTTGAACTCTTGTCTAAAATTAATTTCGACTCGAAAAATTAGTAAAAATTTTCATCAAATTTACACTAAAAAGCACACAACAAAATGAGATCGTTTTATAATGTATTTTGTTTAAATTTTTCTTTTAAAATTAAAACAACAAACATTAAAGTTACTTTGATTTTAAATGTTGTCTTTTTATTTGGTTATATTTATTTGAAAATATAAATTGAATAAATTTTCATTTATCAAGGGAACATAGAAATACACAAGCAAATGCCTTGCAAAATGCCGTCGGCATTCGTCAATTTGACTTCATACAGAAACCAAAATCTGAGCAGAGCCGATGTACTTGTACGTAATTCACTGTAATCAGCTCTGTTAAGAACTTCCCCGCTGTCGAGTTAAGCGAGGTGAAATAGTGTTCGCGGTTTCACTTCATTTTTGACAACTCACACTATTCGTAGCTCGTGAGAATTCTCTATATTTAACGTGCAACCACTGTGTATCAAACCAACCACAAGAACTAAATGTGCACAAAAATCAAACCATAAATTGCGTTATTGAATTTATTATGAATTTTTACTTCTAGCTTTCACAAATACGCGCGGCCACGGATTTTTACTTTAAATTTTCTCAACACGTGGTGGGTGTATTTCTAGCTATTAGCGCCCTCTTCACTTAAAAGGAAGCAATAATCAATATTCGTGCAAAATTAAAAACATAAATGTCGCCAACCGTCGTGTTGCCGCTAGACGGAAAGAGTTAACTGAGAGTGCCACTGGGAACTGCAATGTTAACATTATTGTTGCTTACTCGCATGACGTATTAGCTAAAAATGTATCCAAGTGAGAGGAGGTATTGTACTATAAATAATTTTAAAAAATATCTCCGAAAAGCAACACAAATTTTTGTGTTTGCGGTTTGACAAATTGTTAGTGTTGATAAAAAAGCTACAGTTTTTACAAGCAACACAGTACAACACCAACAATAATAAAAAAGGTTTTTGGCAAAGGAGCTCAATATGTAATTGCTCCCATAGCCGTTTTTAAGTTCATTAAGCCGCTACTCTCTTCACATAAAAATTTTTGTCTCTTTAAGGGAAAATATAGAAATTTTGTTTATTCATTTATGGAAATGCAATTCTTGACATTTTTGCAAACGTTTTGATTTGTTCCATAGTGTAGTGAGTTAACTTTTAAGATACAGGTCGGAGAGTGAGTAATCCATTTCATTATCATAATCATAATAATAATTCTTGAGATTTTATGTGGTTCTTTCATTTGAACTCAAAAGTTTACAGTTAGTATTACTTCGTGTGTTGGTGTGAAAATATCAAACGTTTCATTTTAGCGAATACAACTTTTTAAAATCTTTCAACTTGAATCAATAAATATTACATATTAAAATAAAGTGTTTTGTTGTAAGACTACGTGGAGAAGCAACGGTTATAGCAACTAAAATAAATATAATATCCAAGGTTGCTATTCAATATAAATAAATAGTAATTAGAGCAGTAAATTACGAAGTGAACAAATAAATAAATAAAAAAAAATTAATTAACAGTAAAAATGTAAATATTATATAAAAAATAATGACTAATTCAGAAAAAATAATTAAGAAAATAAACAAATGAATGAAGAAATGTTTAAGTACTACTGTAATTACAAAAACAAAATTAAAAAATCAAATAAATGTTCAATAAATAATGAAAAATATATAAATTAATCGTACAAAAAATATTATATAAC
Organism: Anastrepha fraterculus; assembly: GCA_037575425.1. Lineage (NCBI taxonomy): Eukaryota > Metazoa > Arthropoda > Insecta > Diptera > Tephritidae > Anastrepha > Anastrepha fraterculus. The sequence continues at coordinate 18,736 of JAYXIM010054985.1, forward strand.
TAAATAATAAAACACAGTTTAGGTTAGGTTAAGTTTAGGTTAGGTTAAAAAATAAATAATAAATAAATATGTAAGGTTAGGTTAGGTTAGCCTGGTTGGCAATAAGCCATGCATAGACCTTTTGCTCCCTAGCGATACCAGATGGATCCGACTTATGAATACCTAAAGCAGACATCATGTAGGATGTCAGCGCTTTTGGCGAATCTAAGTACGGCTGGGAGCTCCGCTTCTGAGACGTCTTCCAGACCCTCAAACAGTGGGGTCCCAGGCATCTTAGTCGCGTTTTTAATAATGCCGGACAAACGCACAGAAGGTGCTCGAAAGTCTCCTCAACATCCTCTCTGCATTTTCTGCATTTGTCCGTGTTAGCAATCCCTATCTTGTACGCATGTGCAGCCAATAGATTATGACCTATTAGCATACTTATGATATTTCTTCATTCCTTTCGCGAGAGCGTAAGTACGAATTGAGTCAGTTTTTTGTCGTTAGTTCTACACATGACTTTTGCTGTTTTGCCAGGTTGCCAGGTTGTCAGGTTAGTCCACCTAGCTTCCACTTGCCTTTTCATGTGGTCGTCCATTTCGTTGTATATTGTGTTTAGTGGTTTTGGTATGTCATTCTCTTGCTCAAAAGGTAGTCTAACAGCACTTTTTGCTATCTCATCTACTATTTCGTTCCCCATAATGTCTTTGTGACCAGGTACCAAGTAGATATGCAGCCTACTGTTTCCGGCTAGTCTTTCTATGGCCTCCCTGCTCCGTCGAACAGTTTTGGACTTAATACAATATGAGCTTATTGCTCTTATTGCTGCTTGACGATCCACGTATATATTAATTTTTAAGTTCTTTCTTGTTCTAGGGTAGGCTAGCTCCGCGGCTTTCCCCACAGAAAAAACTTCCGCTTGGAAAATACTACTGTGGTCTGGCAGCTTGATAGGCTGTCTTATTCCTAGTTTTGAGCAGTAAATACCCGCTCCCACTCCGTCTAGAGTTTTAGAGCCGTCTGTATAGATGTGATGGCCAGGCTTCATGCCTTTTTGCCATCCCTCCTCTTCAATTGTAGTGCGAAACCTTCTCTCCCAATTAAAGTACGGAGTCATGTAGTCCGTGCCACCTGAGCTCCACTTTCCTATTGAGCTGTGACCGAAGGTTCTGCAGGTGAATACCCCCGCAACCATTAGCCTCCTCGCGGATTTCGCTCCCAGGTTTTCCGCCATGAGGTCAATATGTGGCATGCTGAGTATCATTTCCAGCGCCGCCGTTGGAGTGGTTTTCATCGCTCCTGTTATGCACAGAGCAGCGAGTCGTTGAATCCTTTCCAATGGCATTAAGTATGTCAGTTTTCTTGTCGCAGTCCACCATACTAAGTCTCCATACAGTAATATCGGTCTAACTACTGCTGTGTAGCACCAATGCATCAGAGAGGGTGATCGACCCCAAGTAACGCCCAGCATTCTTTTACATGCGTACAACGCGTTACTGGCCTTTTTCACCCTCTCCTCAACGTTGTGCTTCCACAGCAATTTGCTGTCCAGTATTACTCCGAGGTACCTCGCATAATCTTTGAGTAGTAGTTCATTGTTGCCTAGCTTCGGGAGGTTCCACGCCGGAACTTTGTACTTCCTGGTAAAAAGTACCATGTCCGTTTTTCCCGCGTTTATCCCTAGCCCTGCGCGAGATGCCCATTGGTGTATCGTTTTGAGAGTGTTGTTCATCACATTACTGATGGTTTCCAGGTACTTTCCTGTAACTACTATAGCTATGCCATCGGCGGCGATAGTACCCAACCTTGCGGAGTACCTCTGCATGCATATTTGGTGACGCTTGCATCGTTCCACTCCGCTCTTATCTTTCTGCTAGCTAATAGCTGCCTTATCCATAGATAAACCGCGGGTTGCACATTAAGTGACTCTATGCTATTTAAAATATCATCTTTTGTCACGTTGTTAATAAATATGTAAATAAATAAATAATTTAGTAAAAAGTAATAAATAAGTAAATAAATAAATAAATAGTAGTTATAAATTAAAAAATGCAATAAATAAATAATAAATGTATATTATTAAATAAAATGAATTTAAAATATAAAAAACTATATAATGAAAATTTAAATGAGCAAAAAATAAATTGTTTAATAGTTAGGCAATAAATATATAAAACATAAATAAATGCATAACAAATAAATAAATGAAAAATAAAAAAAACTAATAATAATACAAGGGAGAAAGTAAATAAACAAGTTAAATAAATAACGAAAAAATAAGTAACAAATAAATAATAAATACATAAATATATGTATTATAAAAAAATCATTTATATAACATAATAAAAAATTAAGCAAGAAGTTAATATACAATAAATTGTTAAAAAAGCAAATAAAAACATAAATAATAAATAAATAATTATAATAATCAATAATAAATAAACAGAAATAATAAATAATAAATACATTAAAAAAGTATATTATAATAGCAAATAAATAAAAATATTAAAAAAATAAGTGGTAAATATAAATTTACGAAAAATAAATAATTAAAAATAGATAGTGAAACATAAAATAAATAAATGTATGACAAAATAATAAAAAAATTGTAAGCAAATAAATAAAAAAATAAAATCAAATAAAAAAACAAAAAATAAGGAATAATTAGTTAATTAAATTAAAATAATAAATGCATTATTAGCAATTACTAAAAAAGTCGAATATAAGATAAATTTTATTGAATAAATAAATATGTAAATAAATAATTATGCATAAAAAAATAATAATACAAAGAGGGGAACAAACAAATAAAAAATAAGTAATAAAAAAATTATAAAAAATAAAAATAAGCAATAAATTAATAACTTCATAGTAAATAAATGAGTGAAATAAAAACATACAAAAAGTTATATTAGAAAACTAAGTAAATGACCAACAAATAACAAATATAATAAAATAATAAATAGAGAACTATAAAAAATAACTAAATAATAAATAATTAAAAATAGATCGGAAAATAAGTTATAAATAAATATATAGAAAAAAACCAATAAAATACAACAAAAAATAATAATAAAATAAAAAAATAAATCAAAATATTAGTGAAAATATGTGTGGCTTCTTTGGTTGATTCAGAAAGCGCAATGTACTCAGCTTCGGTGCTTGACACAGCCACTGTACGCTGTTTTCTGGACTCCCAACTTATTGCTCTGTTCACTTATTTAAATGCAAGCCCGGTATATTATCTTTTGTCGTCAACATTTGACCCCCAATCGGCATCGGCGAAGCCGTTTTTGGTTCTAGTAAAAGTGATTCCAAGATTCGGGGTGTGGTACACCCAGCCAAGTACATTAGTGAGCCAACTAGATTCTGGAATGCCAGTTTTCTTGCAGAATGACGTTCTTCTTCGGTTTCGGAGACATTGCCTTAGACAGCTTTATGCTGGCGTTTGAAGGTGTGGCGACCGGCTTACATTGATTAAATTCAATTCAGAGGCCAAACTTTAGACGGTCCTAGATCCTTCATTTTGAAAGCAGATACAAGTTAATTTTTTATTTGTTTTATTTTTTGCTTGCTGTTCGACGCTACGATTATGTCGTCAACATATGTATGTATATAATATGTAAATAATAATATGCAATAAGTTTGTTGATGTTTTTGTACATATATTAGCACTGAAGAGATGCCAGCGGACGGTTTGATAAAAAGTTTGTCAGCAGCCAAGCACATTCATTGTATACAAAATCTCGGAATGAAACTAATTTAAGTTTTATGCATATTTCGAGAAAATGTATTTAATATTTATTTAATTATTACTTGATCACACCTGTGAATATATAACATAAATTGGTAAGCGATGTCAGACTTGAGGGAAAGTCTGTGGGTAAGAAGTAAGGTGAATTTATTTGTCAAACATCGCGGGATTAAAATTTCGCTCTAGTTATTTTTTTCATGAGTTGGCAGCACTATTAATAACATCTGGGCCAACTTTCATGTGAATGTCGTTATCAGTAATATATTTACACTTGTGTTTACCAAACGACCAAGAGTGCATTTTTCGATTTTTACAATGTCTGATTTGATTGAGCAGAGAAGTGCCATCAAATTTTGTTTGCGGAATGAAATTTCGGCTGCGGAAACGTTTAGCATGTTGCAGAAGGCATTTGGTGATTCGACCATGTCGCAGAAAAATGTCTATAAGTGGTTCAAAGACTTCAAAGAGGGAGCGCTCCGGACGACCATCGACGTCAACAGATGACCAACACGTCAATAAAGTGAAGGAGTTAGTGCTCAAAAATCGTCGGTTGACTGTCAAAGACCTTACTGATATGATCGGAATATCAGAAGGATCTGTGAAAACCATTTTGAAAGACCATTTGGGCCTGCGAAAAGTCAAATCTCGTTTGGTACCGAAAACTCGCAATTTCTTGGAAAAAACAATGCTTTCAGACTATCAGGACAAGGTCAAATGCATCATTACGGGCGATGAGTCTTGGATTTATGCTTATGACCCTGAAACAACCGATGAATCAAGCGAATATCGTGCTAAAAGCGAGGCCAGACCGAAGAGAGCACGTAAAAGTCGTTCAAAAATAAAGGTCATGATGACAGTTTTTTTCGATTTTCGTGGTGTGGTGCATTATGAATTCCTTCCACCTGGCCAAACTGTTAATAAGAAATATTATTTGAGCGTTATGCGTCGTTTACGTGAAGCAATGCGTCTAAAAAGACCAGAATTATGGCCCAACAACTCTTGGTTTTCGTGACCATTTCGCCAAAAATTCCACGCATATCGTTTCGCAACCACCGTATTCGCCTGATTTGGCTTCTTGTGACTTCTGGATATTCCCAAAACTCAAGAGACCACTCCGGGGAACGCATTTGGAGTCGATTGAGGAGATAAAAGCTGAATCGAAGAAGGTGCTGATGGCTATACCGGAAATGGACTATTTGGCATGTTTCGGGGATTCGAAATCCCGAAATCGAGAGGGGACTATTTAGAAGGAGCTGAAATTGATTTACAAGAATAAATAAAGATTTTTCATTTTACAACCAAATTCACTTTACTTTTTGCCCACATAGTATATATAATATACAGTGAGCCAAAAAAGTTTAAGTACACCTGAAATTTTAGGAAATTATCAATAAAAACTCCATCATACAATCTAAAAATAAAATTTATTCTTCGAAATAGATATATTTAAAGGTTAAAGAACACAAAATAAGCCTTTTCATGGGTTACGAACTTAAAACATAGAAATAGCTATACAAAAATGAAAAAAAAGTCCTGAGCGCACGTCAAATAAGTTTTCGTACACTTAACCGAAAATATTAAAAACATTTGAAAATTCTTATAGGTTAAGTGTTACTAGTATTTCGTTGGCCCTCCCCCGGCATCGATAACTGCTTGTACGCGCCGCCGCATGCTCTGCACTAAGTTTCCGGTATCATTTTGGGTTATTTTCATCCACTCAGTCGATAAAGCCATCTTTAGGGATTCCTTCGAAGTAATTGTGTGTTTACGTATTCGTTTTTCGAACAGATCCCAGATGTGCTCGATAGGATTTAGATCCGGGGACTGCGGTGGTGTATGTAGTTGCTTGCAGTTATATAGAAGCCACTCACTGACCAAATATGACGTGTGTTTCGGGTCATTGTCTTGTTGAAACAAGAACCCATTTTTTCAAACCCCAATTGTGTCGCACTCGTCTCAAGATTTTCTCTCAGGATTTTTAGGTAGAGGTGCTTACCCATTACTTTGTTCACAAACACAAGCTTTCCAACACCAGCTTCTGCCATACAGCCCCAAACCATAATGTTACCGCCACTGTGTTTCACTGTGGGTACCAAATTTTTCACTTTCATCTACTCATTTGGTTTTCTCCAAACTTTTACGGCTCCATCTAGACCAAACAAATTATATTTAGACCCATCACTAAAAATTACGTTGCTCCAAAATGATTCGGGCTTGTTCAAATAGTTTTTAGCGAAGGTAATCCTCTTTTTTTTATTTAGTTTAGATATAAAAGGCTTTTTACGCGGTGTTCGACCATTGTACCCAGCCTTATGGAGTACATTGTTTGGAGTACAGTTTGTGGGTGGACACTTACTCCAACGCTTTGCTGCACCTCTTCCTGTATTTCCACAGCAGATTTTCTGGGATTAGACCTTATTGAATCTAAGATTCGGCGCTCGTCTCTCTGTGAGAGTTTTTTTGGCCGGCCGGATCGCGGCTTTGGCCGAATTTTTCCAGAGTTTATATAAGAATTAATTACTCCTTGCACAAAACTATTAATAGTTATACATACCATTTGCATCAAAATACTATCAACTATGATCATTTGAGCGATAGTAAGAATGAACGGAGAAAAAAAAAAAAATTAAATTAATTTAAAAATAAAGTACTATATATATATATATATATATATATGTCGGAGCGTACTGTATGCACGCACTGTATGCGCATGTTGCTGCGTACTGTATGTGTATGTGTGAGTGTATGAGTATTCTGTTTTGGGTATTTAATATTACATCAGCCGATAATTGGGCTGTGATTGGTTATTTGCATTTTGTCGCTTGAAGAGGAGCCGTTATAGCGCGACTACAGCGTGGTAGCGCTGTCGTCGAGTGTGGTTCGGTGCGAGATAGAGAAACAAAAGGGAGTCAGTCTAATTTGAGATCGTAAAGCCTCCGCACCAAAACTCACTGCGCGTTAACGAGGGAAAATGGAAGACGACCGTTCCTCGACATCAGAAGTGGGATCGGCACCACCTCCTGCATTCTCAGAGGATCAATGGCGTATTATCCTGCAGATGCAGAATCAAAATCTAGTGGAGCTTGTGAAGACCATGCAAGCATCAACACGCGAACAGCAGCAAACACGTGGCGTCACTTTGCCAAAATTTTTTTCGGATAATGCAGACGCCGATGCCTCGAAATGGTGTATTACCGCAGACATCATATTAACGGAGCAGCCCATAGAAGGAAGCAGGCTGATCATGGCGTTAAGTGAGGCTATGGTGGGCAGTGCTTCACAGTGGTTAACCCAGATTTCATATCCCGGCATTAAGTGGAAGGAATTCAGGGAATTATTTCTCCACCGCTATAAGAACAACGAGACGCCGTCGGCAATGTTCTTAAATTTGCTGAACAGCCGCCCAACTAACGGCGAATGCCTTGCGGTTTACGCTAGTCGTTTGGTGACATCTCTAACTGCTAATTGGCAAAACAAAAATATAGAGGAAATAGCTGTTTCAGTTGTGCTCGCGCATTTGGCAAATGGGGACAAAAGTTTGCAACGAATTGTTTTTACATCAAAGTTGCAAACTAGAAGCGAACTACAATCTGAACTTGATGCATTCACATTTCAAAAGCACCGTAATGTTGACTGTGATGACGATTCTGGACCTGATATCAAGAAGAGGAGAATGGCAATAGTGTGTCATTTCTGTGGGAAACCAGGACACAAAATTGCTGAGTGCAGAAAGAAAATACAACAAAAAGCCGATGCGATACCTCAGCGGGATAAGCCGTTAGTTACCTGCTTTAAGTGCGGCCAGCCTGGACACTTTGCAAATCAATGTTCAAAAGATGCATCAACAAGCAAAAAGGGACTGTTTCAACAGAAGACCGTGAACCAGTGTTACGTGCCAGAGCCGACGGGAACTATGATACAGCGAGGTAAGATCTACTCAATTTCCTTTGATTCGGGTGCAGAATGTTCACTTATAAAAGAGAAAATTAGCGGTAAGTTGTCCGGAAAGCGCTTTCATAACATTATCATGTTAAAAGGCATTGGTGATACTGGTATATACAGCACAGTATAGATTTTAAGTCAGGTTGCTATAAACGAAAACTCACTTCAGATATTGTTTCATGTTGTGCAAGATAAATATTTGAAAAGTAATATTGTTATTGGTCGTGAAATCATTAATCAAGGATTCAATATTATTATATCTCCAAATAAGTTCGAAATTATGAAAGCCAAATCTGTAAATATTTGTTCAGTAGATGTGGAACCAGTTGACCTCACCAATCTTGACACCGAGTTGTGTGAATCTGATAAAAACAAATTAATAAAATTACTTGAGAATTATTCCTCTGCATTTAGTAAGGGAACACCATCTACACGTGTTACTACAGGTGAAATGAAAATTCGATTGGTTGACCATAGCAAAACTGTACAACGCCGGCCTTATAGACTTAGCCCTGAAGAAAGAGATATCGTTAGAGAAAAGTTGAGCGAGCTACTAAAATGTAATATTATTCGACCCAGTTGTTCTCCCTTTGCAAGTCCCATGCTGCTCGTCAAAAAGAAAAATGGGACAGATCGCCTTTGTGTCGATTACAGAGAGCTGAACTCTAATACGATAGCAGACAGGTATCCTTTGCCGTTAATAAATGACCAGATTGCTAGGTTGCGGGGTGCGAATTACTTCACCTGTCTTGACATGGCAAGTGGTTTTCACCAGATCCCAATTCACCCCGATTCCATAGAATATACTGCATTTGTTACGCCGGATGGCCAGTACGAATTCTTGACTATGCCGTTCGGATTGAAGAATGCGCCATCTGTGTTCCAACGGGCGATTATGCAAGCTTTGGGTGACTTGGCCTATTCGTATGTGATTGTTTACGTAGACGATATTATGATTGTGTCGCCCACAATTGAGTTAGGCTTAGAAAGGCTAAAAATAGTGCTAGACATTCTCACGGGAGCTGGATTTATTTTTAATATCAACAAATGTAGTTTTTTGAAAACAGCCGTTCAGTATCTGGGATACGAGATAAAGGCGGGAGAAATTCGACCAAGCAAGCGGAAAATTACTGCATTGATCTCCTTGCCACCGCCACAGACAGTTTTTAGTGTGCGACAATTCATTGGTCTAGCATCCTATTTCCGCAAGTTTGTACCTGGCTTTTCTCAAATAATGAAGCCGTTATACGCCCTAACATCAGGAAAAGAAATTTTGTATGGAATGCTGAGCTCGAAAGTATACGAAAGAAAGTTGTAAGCATCCTTACAAATGAGCCGATTCTAGTAATATTTGACCCACAACACCCTATAGAATTGCACACTGATGCTAGCTCGATCGGATTCGGTGCCATGCTTTTACATCGTATCAACAACCAACTCCACGTTGTAGAATATTTCAGCAAAACAACTTCCGCCGCTGAATCTAGATACCACTCCTATGAGCTCGAAACGTTGGCAGTATTTGCGTCCGTCAAACATTTTCGTCACTATTTGCTTGGAAGAGAATTTGTGATTTATACTGATTGCAACTCATTAAAGGCATCACGCACTAAAATAGACCTAACTCCTAGAGTTCACCGTTGGTGGTCCTATTTACAAACCTTTAATTTCACAATACAATATAGAGAAGGGAAACGTATGGCACATGTAGATTTTCTATCTAGAAACCCAGTTCCTTCACCACCACAGTTAGTTTTGGATAAAATACCTGAAAAGCTGTTGGGCGAACAGCAACTGGATCCAGATATCGTCAACATTGTTGGTAAGCTGAATTCCAACGAGTTACCAGGCGATATAGTTAAAACATACGATTTAAAAAAAGGGATGTTGTTTCGCAAAATACAGAAAATGGGTAAAACACGATGTTTACCAGTCGTGCCCCGAACTTTCAGGTGGTCAGTGGTAAATCAGGTACATGAGTCGATCATGCACCTAGGATGGCAAAAGACCCTTGATAAGGTACATCAATACTACTGGTTTGACAAAATGAATAAATATGTCCGTAAATTTGTTGACAATTGTATAACCTGTAGAACAGCCAAGTCACACTCTGGCAAAATTCAAGCAGAGCTACACCCTATTCCAAAGGTCAGTATCCCCTGGCACACCGTCCATGTGGACATAACTGGCAAATTAAGTGGCAAAAGTGATTTGAAGGAATATATTATTGTTCAAATTGATGGGTTCACAAAATTCGTACACCTATATCATACTCTCAAGATAGATAAAGAGAGCTGTATCAAGGCCACGAAGTCTTCAATTTCTTTATTTGGTGTACCAACGCGCATTATAGCCGACCAGGGTAGATGTTTTTCAAGCACACAGTTCTCAGAATTTTGTTGTTCAAACAATATTAAACTTCATTTAATTGCGACTGGGGCAAGTCGTGCTAATGGACAAGTTGAGCGGGTAATGAGTACGCTTAAAAATCTATTAACCGCAGTTGAATTAAGTCACAGATCCTGGCAAGAGGCTCTTGGCGAAGTGCAGTTAGCATTAAACTGCACAACTAATCGAGCAACGGATGCAAGTCCCTTAGAGATGTTGATAGGGAAAGAAGCTCGACCTCTCGGATTGGTTCCTTCATGGGATACAGTGCTGGAAGTGGACTTAGACTATACGCGAGCTAGAGCCAGTAGCACCATGAAATCTTTAGCTTCTTACGATAAAAATCGATTCGATAAATCCAAGGCAGCCGTTGTAAGACACAGTGTTGGTGATTATGTCCTTCTTAAAAACGAGGAGAGACACCAAACCAAGCTAGACCCAAAATTTAAGGGACCGTTTTTGGTAATAGAGGTTTTGGATGGTGACAGATATAGGTTAAAGTCGTTATCAAGCAAGCGAATATATAAATATTGTCATGAAGATATTAGAAAACTTCCAGAAGGAAGTGTTCCTCAAGAGTTAGACATTGACAGGGAAGATTCAAACTCGTCAAAGGGTCAAGTGTAAATTGAAAGTGAACCGTCCAAGTGAGACGATGGTTACCCGTCCAAGTGAGACGATGATTGAAATAATGAATTAAGTTTGAAATTTTGGTCACAAGAAATGAAAAATTGATTGACGAAAGATTATTATTTAAAGTTGAATAAGTGAGACGATGGTTACCCGTCCAAGTGAGACGATGATTGAAATAATGAATTAAGTTTGAAATTTTGGTCACAAGAAATGAAAAATTGATTGACGAAAGATTATTATTTAAAGTTGAATAAGTGAGACGATGGTTACCCGTCCAAGTGAGACGATGATTGAAATAATGAATTAAGTTTGAAATTTTGGTCACAAGAAATGAAATATTGATTGACGAAAAATTATTATTTAAAGTTGAATAAATGAAATATTGAAATATGATTGATAACGTTAAGATGATTATGTTAACATTAAGAATAAATGTTAAAAGTTTTTATGAAAAAATGTTGAATTGAATATTTTATCAAATGTTGAGTACACGAGGACGTGTAAATGTCAGAATGGCCGTGTCGGAGCGTACTGTATGCACGCACTGTATGCGCATGTTGCTGCGTACTGTATGTGTATGTGTGAGTGTATGAGTATTCTGTTTTGGGTATTTCCCCAGAATCATAATTTCATAGTAATATTACATCAGCCGATAATTGGGCTGTGATTGTGTGAGTGTGGTTCGGTGCGAGATAGAGAAACAAAAGGGAGTCAGTCTAATTTGAGATCGTAAAGCCTCCGCACCAAAACTCACTGCGCGTTAACGAGGGAAAATGGAAGACGACCGTTCCTCGACATATATATATAATTGGCGCGTACACCGTTTTTGGGTGTTTGGCCGAGCTTCTCCTTCATTCAATCACAATTTTTTCACTTTCTATTTAATCGAAATAACATGTTCTAGCAAGACCTTGCGTTTCCATACATATTTTCAATAAATATAATATATACAAAAAATACAAAAGTGAATAAGGACAATAATGAGGAATAATAAAAATGTAAATAATAGATAAAAAATTATTAAAAATAAATAAATATATTACATAATTAAATAAATAAATTAAAAACAAACACTTCTTCAATAAGAAACGAAAACTGGAGCTTAGATTTTCCTTACCATTTACTTCTGATATCCCAAAAATAGTGATTTTATAATTCATAATTAGCTTGAAACTAATCTTCAGTCTTATTCTTAATCCGCTGACGCTGCGCCTCCCACGAAGTAGTATTTCGCCGGATACGCGCGCAAGGCGGTAAATGCAGCATCAGCAGGTGAACGAGCCAGCAACTGTGTTAACTTACACATAAAAAAAAAATACTGAAATAAGCAAGGATTAAATAATTACATAAATAAGCAAGAAATTAGCAAATAATAAGAAAACAAGATGAGGAATAAATAAAATAGTTAAGGGCTTAGGGGTAGTCAGAATTTCCAAAAAATTTGATGGTTTTTTTTTGCAATTTCTTAAAG